>JAUCMU010000026.1:7875552-7888367 GCA_032275025.1 Enteromius treurensis | reverse complement strand
GGTTTTATACAAGGGAGACTAATCACAAGACAAGACACAGCTGGGGAAACACAGGTGGACGGGAATCAACTAATAATTCCATCTAACACAGGAAAAACCATATAAGGGCAAACAGGAACTAGGACGAGGGAGACTAGACTGAAACTGAAACAGACACAATGAAAATGAAACAAAACCAAGAATACAAAAAACACAGACTATAAACAGAACAAAACAGACATAGAATGTTACAAGATGTCAATAAAGCAAATATTGGAGTATGTTTTATTTCAGTGTTATTTCTTAATACTTTGTTTCCATGACTACAGGGGGATTAACGCTGCACTCATACTTTGGGGTTCAGAAGTCAAATACGATGGATGCTATGAAAACACAGATAAATCTCACGATTGAAGATCCCGCCAACTTCCAATCTTCCAAGATCGAGATGAGCGGCGAGGACGGAAAGAAAACATCCTGTCACAGACTGAGACACCGGGACATGAACATTCTCACTCCTTCCGGCTTCTGAACTCCACAAGTCTTGAACTCTGCTAAGCTTCCTCACTTTTTATATTCACATTACAGCACAAAATGGCATGACTGTCACTTTCCATTTTAGGGTCTCTTTTGAGTAACAACACAACAATTTTCTCATGTGACGAATATAATTTACCTTTAAATTAGATAAGAGATGTAGAATCTCTTAGATTAGTGCCAAGCTTAATAGTTGTTTTTATTTGTTTTACCCCCTCAAAAGACTACTTTTTTTTTTATTACTGTGTGCTATGTTAAAGTGATTGCTCTTGATTAATGTGGTTTTATATTGACCACAGTAAAAACCTACAGAAAACCGCTGTCAAAATATGCATTATCATCAATAGGCTTGCATGAGGTGCGTTCAGAAGTACACCCGTTTACAGTAAATCGGAATTTTGTGGACCATTTGGAAAAGCTTGTGTATACTTGTGCAGACCTGTTTCAGCAGCATTAGATTGATGGATTTCATCAGTGCACATGTAGTAGTTATAAAGCACATCAGCAGCATAACATACTGCTGCGCACATCTGTTTATCGCCACTATAAAACATGCAATCCAAAAGTCAGATTTGACTAAACCGTCAGGTATCCATCTTTCCACATAGTTGAAACATGTTTAAGTGCCATTTTTGTGACTTCACTGAACTGCTTGTGTAGTTCAGGTTCCTAATTTATTTGATTAATTGTTGACATTCGATTAATGTAGTATTTAATGTGGTGTGGTTCCCCGTGTGCAATAAGCTGCAGCATTGTTCGTATCAGCATGCTGAAAGCACGTCATTTCTATTACTGGGTTTCACACTTTATTTATTTATTTTTTTTTTTAGAGTTTTGTGGTATTATATGTTCCTTTATCATACACAACAGTAGAGTACTATTAACATGATTGCTGTACATTCTGAAGCTGGAATCATCTTACTGTTGCCGTTTTGTACCCTTGTAGTGGAAATGCTTTGGCTTTGCAATATTCCACTTTGTTTAACTTGACATGTTGTTTGTTTTCTGTAGTGCTGTTTTTAGTATGTATTATTTTGTAAAACCGAAGTGGCTTTTGCATCTCAGGCCAAACAGCATAACACCGTTCCCATGTTGTTGTACTATCACATTTTTCCTGTTCATATTGCTCAGTTTGGGTATTTGATTCCTATAATAAAACATCGCTGCCAAGCACAATAAGCAATTTTGATTGTGATTGTATTTTATTTTTAAATAAATAATAAATAATATTTTTTTTGTAATTTTAAAATAACAGTACAACTGTCTCTGCAAATATATATAACCATTGATATATGAACAATATTTGGCTGAAATACAACTATAAAACCTGGAATCTGAGGGTGTGAGAAAATCATAATATTGGGTTGTTTCTTGATTTTCTATGGACCCTTTTCAAAAGACTGATGATGCATCAGTATCGTAAAAAAAAAATTCATTTTTTTTTTATGCACATTCATAACACCATTCTTTGTATTGTATTACCTTTGCATCAATTTACAAAAGATAGTTGCGAGGGTGTATTAAGTTGGTTCGTCAGTTACATAATAAAGAAGGAGCACTCTTTTCTTACAATGAATTCCTTTCTTGTTATAAAATACCAGGTACTGAAAAAAAAATTGGAATTGTTTTTGGTTCAGTCCCTTCAGGTACTCATATGATACTTAGATGCATTGATAAGGACTAGTCTCTCAATTCTGTATTTTTTGATGTTACTAAATCTTATATTGTTAAAATCAGTTTTTCTTCAAATGTCAGGGGTTATAATAGAGCTAGTCGTACTCTTTTTTTCAAAGAGAAATTGTTACTGTACCTTATGTTTTCTCTCACTGGGTCTCTTTGTTCAATGGAAAATTGATTTGCTGGAGAAAAGAATGGTTGTTACAATAGAAATATCATTTTAGAAATAAGATTACAGAAGTTTCTTATAAGCTTATTCGCAGATTTTATCCAGCAAATCATTATTTACAAACATTTACAAAAAAGGAATAAATATAAATTGTATTTTCTGTGGTGAATATAGTTAAACTGCTTCATGAAAATTGCCGCCTTGGGCAGCTGCGCCGTTCCCCCGTGCCTAAATCCGCCACTGGGTATAACAGCTAATAAAATAGCTCACCTCCAGTGTACTGAGGTCTGTGTGACGAGACGTTGGTCAGAGAAGGCTCTTGTCCTAAATATGAAAAATAATTCTTCAGTTAAAAGCGAGTTCCACAGGTGTTGTGAAAACATTTATTTCTGAATATCTGCATGCTTGAAAGAAAGAAAGAAAGGGCATTTCTATACACCTCTATTTGAGATCTCGGTCATAAAACCAACTCAAAAGCAGCATTTTCTATTATTCCTATTTCCAATTACGGAAAGACAAAGAGCTCATTAATCTTAAACGTATAAATCACGAAATGGACGAAAAATATATTGTTATGTATTAAAAATATATAGCCAACATTTTAAATTTAAAAAACACTAAAAAAAAAAGTGATTAAAAGCATCACATTGTTATAAAATTATAGCGGGAACACTGCAACAGATTACTATAGGCCTCAGCAATTAACTCTATTAGTAAAAAAAATATCAGTGGCACCTAAATATTAACTTTAAAGCCTGCTGAAAGCATATCTTGGCGACTTTTGGCATGTTCTTGAAGTATACTTCGGAATTTTCATACACACGCACACACATTTCTAAACTTACCTTATTATTTTTGTGTAGAAGTCTTTATTCAGTGGCAGTCGCTCTTCTTCTTCCCGGTTTCAGTAATCTTCTCGGCGCGCAAATTCAAACCGTTGCTTGCTCTCATGAGCTAACCTCCATTACTACTTCTTCTTCTTCTTCTTTTTAATGGCGGGTGACAACCGGCATTTAAGGACTTCTTCTTCTGTTGTTTTGTTGCCCATTATCAGCACATTAGCGCACGGCTGCACCCCACTGGTGAATTAATGTCATTCGTTTTGTTGTGGCGACCTGAATATTCTTAGTAAGGCTTACTCAGAGCAGCAAGTCATTTTATTCGTCAAAAATTATCTGTAACTTAATGAATCTTTGTAAGTATAACAACTATTTAAAGGTAAGTATACCGTATACAAGTAAGGTATACTATTGGATTTTACAGTGAAGGAACATACTTTTTATAAATTTATTCTCATTTTCTATAATATACTTAACAAACTCATATATATGTCGACATACTGTCGATTTTTTAAGTGTTTACGTAAACATTATTACTATTATTGCACTAAATAAATTTTAAATAAAGCATATTTTGATATCCATATTCATTCTACTGTAACGTTGGAAATGTATTTTCTTCACCCTAAACTATATTTTGAAATGTATTTTGGTTTAAAATTCAATATGTTCCATTTCAAAAATATATATTTTTTGAGCATCACAAATACAACATATATTTAAAACATATATTAAATACATTTTGGCCAGGAAAATATATATTTGGGCTTTAAGGGTTAATTCACCCAAAATGAAAATGTCATTAATTACTCACCCTCATGTTGTTCCAAACCCATAAGACCTCCGTTCATCTTCAGAACACAAATTAAGATATTTTTGATGATATCAGAGAGCCATCTGTCCCTCCATAGACAGAAGAACAAACGGAAGTGATTCCAGATCCAGAAAAAACATCAGTAAAATGTGGCATCAGTGGATCAACTTCACTTTCGTGATGCTAGGAGAATACTTTTTTTGCGCAAAAATGAAAAAAAAAAACATGGGAGGTAGGAAAATCTCACAGGGAAGCACAAACCTTTAGAACACCGCTGTCACAGTTCACTGGATGTGCCAGCCCAGATCAGGGGATGGCAATCCAGCACTCGGCAAACATTCAGTGTTGTATGTTTTGTTTTCATTCATGAACTCAGTCACACAAACTCAGGTCTCCGCCCCTCATTGGTTGTCTTGGTATTTTATTGTATCCACGCCCTGCTCTAGGTGTATATAATGCCCCGGATGTTTACAATGCTCTGTATTTCTGATTTCTCCCAACATGGAGTCAGGAGACTTGTCAGTCAATAAATATGAAAAAGTAACTGCCATTACTTTTCTGAAAAAGCAACTCAGTTATATTACTCTAAAATTAAAAAGTAATGCATTACTTTACTAGTTACTTTGAAAAAGTAAAATAATTATTACGTAACTCGCGTTACTTAAAATATATTTGTTCATATATCCCACAATATCTAAATGAGCCATTTCTGGAGCTTTAATAAATGCTTTATTTATAACGAGGAAGATATTTTAAGCTTTGAAACCTGCAGGATGTTTAAATGGTACAAACACTTTTTATATGTCATAACCTGTTTAAAATGAACAGAAAAGTGCGCTCTTACTCATTGCTTGCACAATGTGAAATAGATTTCAAGTGAAACAGAATATGCATGCAATGATAAAAAGGCAGGATTTGAATTCATCCATTAGGAATTAATTTGACCTTGAAAAGTGTTAGAGAAGCAGTGAGAATGTGAGTTTACAGTGGATTGTGGAGAACTTTTTAAAACACCACACACATTTAAACCATGATCAAGGTCAGAGGAAAGACAGTTTATACTAATTTACTAACAAACTTTAATTTCTATGTTATAAAACATCTTTAAAATCCAACCAATGCATGTAATCGCTGTCAGGCAATTGATAAGGCTGTTTTCCTTACCCCATTTCAACTATTACATACCAACACTGTTTCAGCAGCAAAACATCATCAAAATCATCTTTCAGTCTCTTCAAAATCAAACATTATTTGTGTTCCAAAAAAAAAATTCAAAGAATAAACAAAAAGTTAAACAATAAAATGTTCCGAAAATGTCATTCCATTCTGTCTCATTTCTAAAATGGTGCTATAATTCTATTGGTCAATCACATTGTTTTTACAGTTATGTGAACATAGTAACATTGGAACATTTTGTCAGCCAAAAATTCAAATGCATAATCTGTAACATACATGCATTAAAAGAACTTTAACATAATCTGACCACCACTTATTTTAATATGAACAATAAATATTTCAGAAAAGCTTATGGTTTTAAATCCCTGAAAGAGGGTACACCATCATGGAAATGTGCGCTGAACATGCTAAAATGCCTTTTAAAAAAAACATCTCTTCTGGATGTCTTTACTCCGTGTTAAATCGTGGAAAGCCAAAGAAAGAAAATGAGATTGATAAAATGGAATCTCTAATGTTTTCTTTGCTTTCATGCTATAAAAAATAATAGAGCAATACTTTGTCAAACTTAAAAACAGCCTTAAACTTGAGTCCTTGAACTGGCTGAACTGAGGCCATGAAAACACCTCCAGTTTTGGCCATTTTCAAAAAGCACTTCAGTATATATATATATATATATCATAAATTACTATGAACAATAATATGGAATATGCATCAAGGATTGTGATGTTAAAAACAACGGCAGCTAGTCACAGTCAACATATACTGTATCTCAAAGTATCCCAACAAATGTGAGCAACAAAGTGTAGAAGCAGTGGTAAATAAACCGGGACGATATAACAGAGGATTCCTGCTGATTTAAAACAGATGTAGGACTTATTTTGTTATCAATGTATTAATAAGGAAATGCTCGCCATCCAAAAGTTGCCATCCAGATGCTCTGTGTTTTTGCTTACGGGTTAAAAACTACAAAAAACAAGCATAAAACAGTAACACATACGAAATCAATCATTACACATTACTGTTCATTGATATTCTCAAAATAAGAATCTTTTCTGTATCATCTCCAATGCCAAAGCCTCTTATATCAGGCTGCTGCTGCTGTCCAGTGGAGCAACCGCATCCATGAGGCCAATCCCTGATCTCTTATCATCTCCAAGAGCTCATTTATGTTCCTCCGTGAAAGATATTGACCAAAGCCAGGGCTGTCTGCACCCTCATTCAACCTGCATACTGAGGACAGTCAATATTAAACAATATTATTTAAACGCTGTCACTTGAGGGACTGTAATGTCATTTAAACTCCTCGGGTTCTTGAAGAACATCAAGGCTGGGAGAGACGTTTTCTCTTGAGTTTCTGAAGCATTCCCTGTTCCTTTAAAACAAAAGGGGATATGATGCGAAATTCTTGTATTGGCTTCAGTTGAGCGGATCGGTCCAGCATGCCCATGCAACATTCCCCTAGCACATTACAGCCATGTTATGGTGAACAATACTTTACTCCAGGATGTAAAAAAAAAATATTTGGATTCGATAACCCAAATGGACACCAAAAAAAGCAGTATCCACTGTTTGGTCCACTTTTTGTGATAAAGAAGGTTGAAAAAATAACACTGATGAATGTTCTTCGAAGTCTCTTGTCTTTATAAAAATGTAAAAATATTAAAAAAGTGAAAAAGCTGTATGAAATTGCAATATATATCACATCAATATGTACAGACGACATGCCTCAGGTTACACATCACTGCAAAAGAACAACAAACAAAGCATATTAGAGATGAGCAAAGCCAAATCCAGAATAAAAATCCACATATGCAACATAAAACAGCTATGTGGCATGTGTACCGATGCACACTGCAGTCAATTTATTTAAATAGGCGGTTGTTAATGTTAAAATCACACAAATTAACTGTACAGAGCCAAATATGATTATGGAATATTCAAGTATCATAAGAGCTTTTTTTTTTTTTTTTTACTGACCTTGTGCCAGCAACCTGGTATTGGAAGTCCATCAGGACCCTTCAATATAAGAAAAAAATGGGTGTAAGAGCAAAGAATAAGTTTTCAACTGTATTGCAGTTTTAATGAACAAATGCATGTGTTAAAATGGTTCTGAAAAAAATCTCCAATTTTCCCAATTTGCCTGTAAGCATACACTGCACACAAAATCCTAATAATAGTTATGTTTTCAAAATAAATAAGTACAATTCAACCTGAAATTAAAACGCCACAAAAAACTCAAATAAATAATAAAAATGCATGCTTGCAAAAGCTATGCTATGGAGTAAGATTAATAAAATATAAATGCTTGACAATATTTAATGCATCAGTTTGGGTTTTATAAAATGTTGTTATATAAACACTTTTATTTATCATTACAATGTAAAATACATTTTTAATGTACATTTTGTGATGCACAGCTGAATTTTCAGCATCATTACTCCAGTCTTCAGTCTGATTCTCAGGAAAATTCCTTATTATCAATGTTGCTCTGAATCTTAAAATATAATCTAAAATATAATATTAAAGCAAATATAACATTCGAAACAGATTTGCGATTCTCTGATAAATATAATGTTCAAAAGAGCAATTAAAGAATGTGTTATGGTTTGTGCAGCCAATTTTGAACTTACTGCATCCGTGCAGAATAAAAGTATTCATTTCTTTCAAATAAATAAATCTTACTGGCCCCAAACATTTGAACGGTAATGTACCAGTATGTACATGTCAGACATAGGATAGTTAAAAAGAAGTAGTTAAAAAGCGAAAGCAGGAAGTGTTAAAAATCTGCAGGTATAAACAGAGCAGAGAGAGAAGCAGGCAGATATACTGTACCAGTGGGCAGGGGGCCTCAGGGGCCGGATGCCCCGTTTCCACTGCCTCTTTTTTACATCCATCAGCTCCCTGTCAGCGAGAGCACACACATACAATATACACTGCCATAATGACTAAAAACAAACAAGACGCACACGCTCATGCTAGAGAGACCAATCAAAGAGAAACTGAAGCAGAACATCAGCCTGTAGAAACATACAGAAGAAAGGTGAGGAAAAGTATAAAAGGGAAAAAGAAATATCGGTGTTCCCAGATGGGCACCGTTTTCTTGTTCCTGTCAAAATTACCCGGTATGTTTTTTCACCGGATTTTCAGCAGCATGTATCAACACATATAAACATCAGAAAAGTAACTATAACACGCACCACAGGACAGGGCTGGTCCAGACCCGGCGGCCCCTGTTCGCCTTTCTTTCCCTTGAGCCCTCTCTTTCCGACAGGACCGCGATCTCCCTGTGAACAAGAGAATCAGCAAGATCATTTTGAGTCATTGATTATGTACAGTCAGTAATTTAGGGGTGTTTAGAGGTAAATATTATACTGTACCCTGTCTCCTTTCTCTCCACGATCGCCCCTGTCTCCCTTAATGCCGGGAAAACCCTGCAGTAAATTACAATAAAAATTACACTGGAAAACAAAAGATCAACCCTTAAGATGTATGTACAGTAAGAACGAATGAATAAATAAATGCTGCTTACATCTAATCCAGGTTCTCCTTGTTTTCCCTGTGAAAGATAACAAAAATACTTTTAGCTACATTTTTATTTTATGCGTGGCTTATCTGGAAAGTACTTATGTAGTATTATTTTACAGTTAGGCTTAGGCATGATTTCTGACATTTATCAAACCTAATTAAAATGAATTCATAAAGCACCACGGAGCGGTTAAAGAAAGAATACTCAAATAGTGAAATAGAGATAAAAAGAATGAAATAAACCATTCAAAATAGTCATTAGTTGAATTGACCTTTTCACCCTTTGTTCCAGGAAGGCCAACTAATCCTGTTGCTCCTGGGGGCCCTTGAGGACCCTGAAGGCCCTATAAAACATAATAATAGGTATAAAATGTTGGATATGGTACAGTTATGGCTTACAGATGTTATGAGTATGGATAGCACCATAATCATAACATCCACAGGCCAGTCTTACATGTTTGTGAATATTGCTTTTGTTTTTAAATCCTGGAGTAGTGCATTATGGGATAAGATGTGGTCTCACTTGTATTCCTGAAGCACCAGATTCTCCCTTCTCTCCTTTAACACACTCCCCTGCATCCCCCTGTGACAGATTCAATACAGCCATAGACTGATACAATGCATAGAGTATGATTTTACTGGATATTTCTGTTCATATGGAGATTTAAAATAAGATAAGCTTTATGACGAAGTGTTTCATGTCAAGGCAAAAAAGTTTCATAAATTGCTTGAAGTTATAATAATAATAAAAATACGTAGTAAATAAATGTATAAAATGAAAAAAAAATATATACTTTGGAGCCTGGCAAGCCACGATGACCCTAAAAAAAACCACAAAAAAAAACCTGTTATAATATTTCAATGATGACATCACTCTTTAGTCAAGGGAAAATGTATGGTCAGTTTAAGTTATCAAATGAACTGAAAGCATAATATCATGCATATTTATGCAATGTGCCTCACCATGTATCCAGGTGGTCCCGGTGGACCTGGAGGCCCTGGTGGTCCAGGCTGTGAAATCATCTGAACCTGTAGACAGTCATAAAACCACAGCTAAAGATAAGCTATATTCTTAATTTTAGAATATCAATAAATCAATTACAAAAAGTGGGTGCAATTGTACTGACCAGATTGTCTTCTAGTATAGAGTCTCCTTTCTCTCCTTTCTGCCCATCCATTCCCTATATCAGATTTGATTTAAATTATACATGATAATATGACAACAAATAAATACGATTTAGAAGATGTATGACTTTGTATACTTACAGAGGGACCAGAGAGGCCCATTTCTCCTTTCTCCCCCCTTTCTCCAAGTTCACCAGGCTCTCCGTTGTCTCCTTTTTCACCCTGATGATCAAATCAATCCAAATATTGCAAAGCAACTCATGTGCATAAACCTCAGTTCGAAAAAGGTGCATGCACGTGTGTGTGTGTGTGTGTGTGTGTGTATCAAATACAACAATAAAACAACTGATATTCTTCTAAATTAGTTGCACCAATTATCACCTTTTCGCCATCAACCCCAGCAGGGCCGGGCAAACCAAGTTCACCCTGTTAGGATGAATAAAACACAGAGAAGTTCAGAATTGATATTTTTCCTGATACTATTAATTAGATCAATTAGTTCTAGCACAAGCTTTGCGTGGCTTTACATACAACAGTCATGTAAACAACACACTAACTGAGCCACTCATTAGGAGTTTGACAGATTTTGATATTCACCTTTGAACCTTCTTTTCCGGGTGGTCCCGGGGGTCCAGGAGGGCCAGGTGGTCCCTGTTAGTGAAGCAAGCAAAACGGACATAATTAAAGCTCATAAAATAGTCTTTTTGCATAACCACTTTGCATTTTGAGAACCACAAACCTCTGATAGACCTCATTTTACGACTGCTATAAAGCAGGAAATATTGTTCCAATATAATTCTTCATGTGAAATCTTTTGGAGTATGAAAACAACATCCTGAATGATACTTCACAATGTTGATGGCATTCTTTGAGGGAAATTTTGCTGTTCTTTAGGCTGATACAAACCGTAATTACGCCTGACATTTTTGCCTTTCCTTGTCACCATTTTCAGTGTCACACTTTGTGGTTCGATAAACATTTCAGACTGATTATCCTGTAGATAGAGATGACCACACAGCCTTGCAAATGTCCAAAATGATCAAACTCCTAATTTTTCCTATACTATTTGTCAACTGCAATGTGACAAAACACAGAATTTCAAAGAATGGGATTGGCTAGAACATGTAAACAGACATTATAAATGTAACCACAAGAAGCATTCATTAAACAACCCAGATTCTCAGAACAAGAACAACAACGTTTACAACTAACTGCATCTAATTTCATCAAATATGTTTTGGTACTTTACACAAAGCCTACGTATGTGTTTTAAAGCATACTTACTTTTAATGACTTTTTACATTTCATTCTTTGCTTCACACCATTTTACAACATAACGTTGCATGCATGCCACCGACTTTGTTTATAATATGCATATCGAATTATTTCAAATGAGCATTTTATGCTGAAACAATAATGACTTGTTTTAATTCACAAGCACACACTGTGAGTATTTGTTAAGGATAATTCAACTCATGCTACAGTACAGTTACCGAAACACTGATGGTTTTGATGGCCTGCCAGAAAAAAAATCAAGCCTGACTGATATTTCAGATCATATTATGGCATTTGTTTTTAATATAACAATGAATTTATAGTCATCTGTTGTTTACATAATTGCATTACAAGAAGTCTAACCAGTAACATCTGAATCCAGATGACCGATGGGCAAAAATAACAGTTGTTGGGAAGGTTTTGTAAGCAATTATCATCAATAAAACCACGGCTCACCTGAAAGGCATCTAAGAGTTTGCCATTAAAGTCAATGATGTCACCGGATGCTGATGTGCCTTTTTCACCAGGGTGGCCCTGCCACGAACAAAACAACTATTACTCAACTGATCACACATACGTAAGTATTCTCAGACGTGAAAAATGTTACCCTTTCAGTCGAATAACTTTGACGTTACATATGGGATCTCGCATGAGAGACCGTTAGAGTCTTTGACATAAGGCCAATGAATATTGGCGTGCAATAACAACATCTGATCCGTCTCCGGCTGAAGCGTACGACGCCAGGCTGGCTGCAAAACGTCAAACACCCGTGCTAAGAGGAAGCGCCCCTGAGGAGGGCCGGGAGCAGCAGAAACACCTGTGCACTCAGCCGCGGTGGTTGATATGGGCCTCGGCTATGCGATTCAATTTGCCAGGCGCCCGCCCAGGTACAGAGGCATTCTCTACACCCGGGTCCGTTCCAACACGGATGCCGCTGTCCTCTGTGTGGAGGTTGCAGTCCTACTGACGAAGGATGCAATCGAGCCTGACCCTCCAGCCGAGATCGGGGGGTCGGGGTTTTACAGCCCTTATTTCATTGTGCCCAAAAAGAGCAGTGGGTTGAGACTTATGCTGGACCTCAGAGCCCTAAATCGGTCCCTTCTCAGGCTGCCATTCAGAATGCCAGGATTGGTTCGCAGCCATCGACCTGAAGGACGCGTACTTTCACTTTTTCTCGATTCTACCTCGCCACAGGCCCCTACTGTGGTTTGCGTTCGAGGGTCGAGCGTATCAGTACCGCGTTCTCCCGTTTGGCATGTCCCAGTCTCCCCGAGTCTTTACCAAGCTCGCGTAGGGATCTCTGTCTCCCTTATGGCAAATGGGCATCCGCATCCTCAACTACCTCGACGACTGGCTGATAATGACTCACTCGCGAGAGTTGTTGTGTCAGCACAGGGACCTGGTGCTACGGCACCTCAGCCAAACTCTGGCCAGTGCAGAGGATCTCTTAACTCGGCATGGAGCTGGATTCGGTCGAAATGACTGCCTGCCTCACGGGGGAGCGCGCGCAGGCCATACTGAACTGCCTAGATACATTCAGGCACAAGACAGCGGTCCCCTTCAAATCTCTTCAGAGGCTGCTGGGGCATATGGCAGCTGCAGTTATGCCGCTGGGGCTCTTCCATATGAGACCGCTTCAGCGTTGGTTACACGGCCGAGTCCCGAGATGGTCATGGCACCGCGGTACTCTCCGGATTGG
>JAUCMU010000026.1:7825384-7842967 GCA_032275025.1 Enteromius treurensis | reverse complement strand
CAAACACTTGATTTATATAAGAAGTAGGAAACAATGGTGTTTGAGACTCACAGTATGTTATGTACATGTACTGAACTGTTATTATTCAACCAGGCCAAGGTCAATTCAGTTTTCCATTCTATGGCACCTTTAAAGGTAAATTTCTTAACAATATTGCATGTCTTAACTGCTAAGTATCCACTATCCTTACCAACATGGCAACAAACCTGTTTGAAATCAAGCAGACATACAACTCCATTTACTGTTCTAACAAAAATGAGCTTTCCATTACTGCTTCAAAGCTCTCCAGAACGAAGTGCGCTGTTGACTTCATTTGTAAATTACGTAAGTGTACACAATTTTTGTTTGTTTTTACAAACTGAGTAATTTGTTTAAGTTATTATCCAATGTAAACATCAGAGAAAACTAGAAACTGAACTCAAACTTGTATAAAACCCCTAACATCCTTTCCAGAGGTTAAAGGTCACTGTAATAAGTGTATTAAAAGTTGTTTCTACGAACCTGCCAGCTCTTTAGGATGCACTTTCAGTCTTTATCTTCAAACATTGTCTTTCTATTGCTCTCTCTTTCTCTCATGTGGTCTTTTCTATATCATATCTGGTTTTTAGCTCAACTTCCACCATTGTAATGACGTCCCAGGGTTTGTGTGTGATAAAGCAAATCATAGTCAACACAGTGAAAATAGTGAGCCGTGGCTTCATCGTTGAGCTTTTCTGGCTTACTGCACTACACACTATCACGTTACAAAAGACCAAACCACAACGGCTATAAATACAAGTGTAACTATGTTCTTCACCAGCAGAGCCCATAAACACGATGAGGAACTGAGGCTGATGGCTCAATGCTGAAGACGCAGATGAAAGGGGCCTCTGGTGCTTTTTATCTGTCAGCATTTGATGAACTGTCTCATGGACAATTATCGTAACAGTAACAACTGCGAGATTAAAAACTTGAGTCTGGATGCAATCGAGGTCTCCGGGGTTTTACATGTCTCCTATGTTCTCCCCTATAGCCTGTCCCGTTACGTTAACATTAAGAAATCAGATAATTGAGGTGTATCATTATTTTTAGCTTGGATGATCTAACCGCTCGAATTCCGATCTTTATCCGATCGAGAAGGTCTGGTTCTTATAGTCACGCATAGGCTTGATTTAGCTACTGTGACATTTTGTCTTAAACTAATGAAAACGTGATTGTTTTCCTCCGGCTTTGTGTTGGGCGCAACAACTGTTCGCAATAAGCGTCAACAGTGAAATCACACAATTCAATCCTCTCCGAAAACCACAACTGTGTTTTCCTCTCCAATATCCCTCGCTGACAAAACTAAAGTTTAAAAAGGAAAAGGAAATGAAATTAATACCAGAATGTGTGTGTGGTTTGTGTGGGGGTTACACTGTGACAACCCTTTGTCCCAGGAAAATTTGACGTTATCTGTCTAACAGGAAGTTCACACATTATCCTATTATTTAATTATCCAACAATAGTAACTAGTAAAATAATACATTGTACTTGAACCGGTTCCTCTACATACCTACAGAAATAAATCACTAACTTTAAATGGGTAGTTGATTAATAACTATGCTTATTAATGTTAACCTAACCGATGTCTAAATCGATCTATAAAACAAATAGCTATCTCCTATTTTCATTTATTTGAACTTGAAATGTTAAAAAAAATAAAACTACATCAAATAAAATTTAAATGCGAACACTTTACATTAAGGCCCCATCATTTATGCATTAACTAACATTAACAAT
Source organism: Enteromius treurensis (assembly GCA_032275025.1). Classification (NCBI taxonomy): domain Eukaryota; kingdom Metazoa; phylum Chordata; class Actinopteri; order Cypriniformes; family Cyprinidae; genus Enteromius; species Enteromius treurensis. The sequence goes on along the minus strand of JAUCMU010000026.1, from coordinate 7,841,209 downwards.
GAGCAATACATGTGATACAGTACTCATATAAAAAATATTAAAAATAACAGAATTTCACAACAAAATCACTAAACTTCAACTAAAATTTAACTTAAAATGAATGTGAAAACAGAGAAAAGTGCAAAGTAATTTATAATATTTGAATTATGTTTCACTGCTTGAAGTGCCATATCAACTACAGAAAATGTATCTAAATTTGTAAAAACTTTAATTAACTATAATTTAAGCTATTTTCATAACTAAAGCATTATTCATCACACTTCAACAAACTGCGTTCATGTTCATGTGAAACGCACAAACAGAGCGAGTTATTTGGCTTTCTGTGATGTCTGACAGGTGGTTTATGTTGACTGGAGGAGCTTGTAACAAAGCAGGAACTCTGACTGTCAAATCAAATGCTGTTGCTCATGAGAGATCACGAACAGCTAAATAACAGAACTGAACTCAACCGTTTCAAATGAGGAGAGGAGAGGAGGAGAGGTGAGTTATCTGGACATTCCAGTGTATGCGAGTGTGCACATGTTCTGTGTGTGTGAGGTGGTCAAAGTGTCATGTGTTAAACAGCAATCAAAAAACCATCACGCATGGATTTCTGAAACACAGTGTTTTCAAGACATTGCTTTTGAACTATTTTTTAAATATATACTGAGCTTTTTAAGTGCATTATTATAGAAAAAAAAAACAAATTAATGTAAAACTAATGTAAAAAAATAATTAGCAGTAAATGCAATATAAATTACATAACTATGGAAATGTATAAATATATGAATAAATGTAAAAATAATCGAATTATGTGATACAAATAATCATTATACTGTTTGAAATGTCATATTAACTACATAAATCTATTTTAAGTTTAATTGTTTTCATTTATTTATTTTTTTATCTAAAGGCTAGATCCTCAATATTCCCATATTCTTTCACGGACAAAACATAAAACAGATATTCATCCTTGTAATATAACCTAATATGACAATGACCAGACCTTCTTTCTTGTCATGCTTTTCACGCACTATTAACAAAAATGTTTGCCTCATCGTTTCAGAGAACATGTGTAAATCTATATGATCTATTCTTATGATCAGTGCTGAACTGAATTAACTGCAAAAATACCTGACTGTACTTCAGCTTTAAATATGATACGCAACTGTGCAGCTTCATTGAGTTTCCTCCTATTTATGTGGCTTTATGGTGCCTGTTTTGTATTGTTCCAGCTTTGTTGACCAGCCAAAGAAAAGCAGATGAAACCTGGCCATCGGGTATTTTGATTTGAATAACGCTGTTCGCTCAAATGATTTTAATAAAATACATCTGATTTTTTTTCATAATAACCGTCAGTTAGCACATTTTAGCTTCAATCGTTCAAAAACGTGCAATTTTTTTATGCATCTGCACGCATTTATTGTCCAACCACAGCAAAACAAACACGGATTTCACTTCCTCCGAACACGACCCGTTTAACATCGCTTTTGTGCAAAGATTAAATCAACAATTTAAGTCGCACTGCACCAAAAGAAACATATGGAACCCGCCATTAGCATGTAAATGTAATGCGTGCAGGTCGGCGTTTGCCCGTGTAATTGCGCCTATTAGGAGTTTGGCCCTCGCGTGATGGGAGTGTTAACTCGGTTGACCTCCAGATAAACAACTCTGTCCCTCCACCCCCAACCGCCTGGCAGCGAAACATTTCCATCTGTTTGTTAACGCTGGAAGTGTTGGTGTTTATGAGAGGGGCCGGACTTGACAGAGTCCCAGACACTCGTTGGGTGGCTCTCCCATTAGTACGAGTGATTATAACAGTGAACTGCGAGAGGATGTTCAGACTCACGCTCCGTCAAACGCTGCATGACAAAAGCAGCTTGGGATCCAGGTTGAAAAGTCATGAAGTAGCTACTCCTTTAGACAGGTAAGAGGTTAAAGTCATTAATCAAGGCTACACACGTGACTGCACACAAATCGATAACACATTGCTTAAACCTGATAGGTTTAAGTCATAATAAGGCCCATAATGATGTATTTATGTTATCTGTACATCAGCAAGGCCACCGTGTTATTTTTAATGGTCGTAAGTGATTGTTGTCTCTAATCCACTCAGGAACAAGTACAGTATAAACATAGGCAGAACATTCCAGTGATATAATCAAACCAGACAGCATCTGCTTTCTACAAAGGTGTTACAGTTTCAGAACAACAGTCAAGAGTCCAAAATTAACACTCGCCAAGTATCAGATGCTAGAAAAAACAAGCTTTGCAGTACAGTAAGTAAGGAGGCTTTGTAGTGAGTCATTTACAATGAGTTACTCGCCAGTTGGCCGAACATGATACACGATTAAAATAGAATTGGGAGAACCTTGACCCTCAATCATTGCAGTGACATAGTACTAATGACATCAGTTACAAGATTCTAATAATTTGACTTTAAACAGTTTTCCTTTCAATATAAATGAAATCCTACGAATATAATACATTTATGCATTGGGCTAATTTCCTGGACTTATTTCAAAAGTCTAAACAGCCTAAAACAGCAAAAATCCACAAGTAAATACAGTAAAACATAAAATAAAATATGAAAATAACAAATACCAGATTATTTACATGTTTTGTCACAGAATTACATTTTATTATGCATGGAAAATACGTTATGTAAACAAACCAATTCATATAAATAAATGTTAAATAAATACAGAATTTCTTTTTTTTTAATAAATATGTATTTAAATGCATTTGTTAAATGTGTTTATTTACTTTTAAATAAATAATGTAAAATATTTACATTATGTACATGTGTTTAAATATATAAATTAGGGCCGGGACTCGATTAAAAAAATGAATCTAATTAATTAGAGGCTTTGTAATTAATTAATCAAAATTAATTGCATATAAATATTTGATCTGAGAACAGTGAGAAGTACGTTTTTTCATATGGATTTTTAGTATACCATTGAATAATGACAGAATACATAAGCTTAAGCAACAAAATACTGTTTAAAGTCGCGGCCCTAATATAAATGTATTTATATATATTTGTATATAATATGGGGTTCTAGTATCAGAATAATGATAGATAAGCTTTATTTATTTCTTTATTTGGTTAGTTAGTCTTAAATAAATCTTCTGTCTACATGAATGTCATCTGCAGTGTTAAAAAAAACACATGCGATGTAGCAAACTGGTACATGATCATGTGGTCTTGATTCCCAGATTACACACTCATATTTTGGCGCTCCATTAAACCCAGTCTAGGCAAATCTCTAGTCTGAACGAGCATGCAAGGTATGAAAGTCTACTCAAAATGCATGAAAAACAGTCTGCTTCACTGGAAGACCCACTGGTGATTCCCTGTGTTTTTAAAGATTGCAGACAAACTTGCAGTCTGATATGAAAACATTCGTAACTCGAGCACTAGACGTTTTAAATAGAGCATTACTGCAGCCTGTTATCATTGAATCAGTTTCTGATGACTGTAAACCACAAGCTCAGGTTTTGGGGAGGCGGAAATCTTTTCAGCAGGTTTTAGTATTGATGTGAAAATCGCTGTAAAGTGAGCCAGAAAGTGTTTGAGGAAAGAATTTGTTTAACCATGCCTAGTGACCACAGCATTAGTCTGTGGGTCTCAAACCTTTAATGCATGCTTTTAACTTTGCAGCCACTTGAGCTGGTCAATGATAAAACATGTTGGATTGTGAAGCATTTTCAATTTAACTACTAAGACTATAGGGGGCGATATTCAGTCTTAAGTAAATTTATCATTTGGATCTCATTTAAATGCATAAGAAGATTGCTAGAGGAGAGGGGACCAGATTGACAGCGCTTCCTGTTCAGGGTGACATTGGGAACATATTTACATCCATGTTGTAATACTTGTGAAATGCTGCCAGATCACGAGCCTCTAAACATTTCAGACATTTGGCGGCGCAGTCAAATACAGTCGGACAAAGATGACTGGCTATCATTTACACCTCTGAACACCTAACTTATTGATTTCACAGCAGAGTTTGCCAGAAGCTTGAAGCTTCAGTGAACAGCTCATTCTTCACCAGAAAACTGAGAAAGTGTGGAGAGAGTGAGAAAAAGAGAGTGACAGATAGAGAAAGAATTCACAGCCCTGTGTTGAAATTGGCTCGTAATATGATTGTCTAAAAGAATTACAGATCTGCTATTTATCCCTGACCATCCTGATGAAATAAAAAATACACATTTAAAAGAATATAGAATAATATGCATAAAATTATATTTAAAATAATATGTTTACCTGTATATATACAGGGTTTGAGTGACATGAGAGTGAAAAAAAAATAAAATAAAAAATAAAATACTATTCTGTTCATATAAATGTAATTACATCTTGTGCAATTTAAATGGTTTTTATTAGTATATTAAAGAAAGGTAGAAAAATAAATAAATAAATAAATAAATAAATATATATATATATAAAGTTTGAAAACCCCAGGGGAAAGGCAAATCACAAATTATTTAAATAAATAAAAACGAAAATAAATAAAATAAAAACAAGACAAAGACAAAACATTGTACAATACAAGAACAGTGCAATCAGACAACATGAATGAAAAATTCTAAGAGAAATCCTTTATATTGGACCTAGTTCAATAGTCCATAAAAGAAAACAGAGGGCTGGACTGACACGGGAGTGTAAAATAGACTACATTAATTAGGCTATTCTTCTCATATCAATGTACTTTTTTCATTCATCTTCTGTGATTTAAACTAAATGAATATTTTGAAAGAAAATAAAACGTTCAAATTACCAGTTTAAAATGAAAACAGGTCTGGAACGAAACACTATTTTTGTCAAATCTATCTGTGCCAGGCACACTTCACTCCACAAGATCAGATTCTTGGCCTTTCATTGCCCTGAACACACAGAACCACATAAGAAAACACCTCAGAGAACCTTCCACGTGTCACTTAATACGTAACTGTTACATGATGGTGAGAAAGATTTGCATGACATCAGCAATATTATTTTAAATTAAAATCAATAGCACATGGTAAAAACACATTTCGAGTGTCATTGAAAAGTCGACCTGCGCCAAAGAGATATTTACACACGGGATGTATTTTTGACAGTGGAGAAGACGTGCCAAATCCATAATGGTGTCTGGATTACTACGTCAAGCATCCATGTTTAATGAGACACGCTGTTCGTCCAAATTTGAGGAAACTCATCTCAATTTAGACAATCGGGTTCATAGTATTCTCTTCTGGGATTTGATTCAGACAAAAGCCTTCACTGCTGTTTAACTTTCCGCTGGCAGCATTGTTTTTGGTGGCTTGCGAGATCACAGCCAAATGCAACTGAGGTTCCTGGAATAAACACTGCACCGAGGCAGAGGGGTTTCTTTAGAGCACTGCCATTGTCTTAATGTGACTCGAGGAGCAAACCAAGACATCTGAAGTCAAAACACTATACATCTCCGTCACAATTACATGCTCGGATGCCAGATGTGAGGAGGCAGCTCACAACTGAAACGCTCAAACTATTACGCTACGATTACCAAAGATGAACAACTCAGGAGCAAACCATGTGTTTCTGAAGAGCTTCGGCATCTGTCACACTTTTCAAGTAGACTGGCCTTGGGCTAGACGTCCTTTATGACAGACTGGATTGTCTATCTTTTTTTAGAGACTTTAAAAATAATCAAACGCAGTACGTTGCTCAACATGTTCTGGTATGTGTCCAAGTAAGCTGATCGGGCGCAGTCGGACGTTCCTGAATGACACACTCACTTTGATTACGGCAATAATTTGGGCTCTTCCTGTGCTTTTTGGACCATATAAGATGGGAACAATCTTCAAACTGTAGGTTATTTAATATTAAACAAATGCAACCTGTCATGTTTGACTTTACACAGTCTGGCAACCCTGTTCCCACTCAGTTTTCTCATTTATTGGCTGTTCTCTGTGGTCGGATGTGTTCTGTTGTCTTAATGTCTTCCAGCAATATTTCTGAATAAACTCAGACTGCTCATCTGTGCTGACTGGTTTGAATATTCATGTACTGTATGTATAATTAGTATATTTGTCTGATTGTCTTTTAATACTCATTTCCTGTTTTTTAGTTCTACTGACGGTGATTAGGTGACTCATGATGATACAGATGCTGTTAAAAAGTTTGAAAAACCCAGGGGAAAGGTAAATCCCAAATTACTAAATCATAAAACCCTCTTTAACTTCAAGTATTTTTTTCCTACTAAGCAATGATATTATATAAAGAACATATGTCTCCTGTTTCTCATATTTTTCCTCTAAAAGGAAAAACCTCAGTCAGTAGACTTGCAAAAGATTACAATAATGTCTCATTTTTTTCTCAGTTTATTTTAAAATTTTTTCGATCTATTATTAATCTACATATATCTATCTAATATATATAGATAGATAGATAATTTGTTATTAATTTGATATTAGTTATATTATTATTTAAAATAATATAAATTATATGATTTAAATTAATTATATTATTATTTTATCCATTATTTAGTTAATAATAAAATAATTACTTAGTTAATAATAAGATTAGCCATATTTTATCAATTTTTATTTCAGTTTAAGTTTGAATTATTTTAGTACATCAAATCTAAACTAAAAAACATTAAGCCATTAAGCCATTTTTTAGATTTTGATGTAGATTTTTTTTTTAGTTTTTTATGGGTTTTTTTAGTTACAGATTTAGTTTTAAATATATTAAAACATTACAAAATAATTCAAATAGAGCTAAAATTAAAGTATTAATAAATATTAGACTTAAAAAACTAAAACTAGAAAAATGTAATTTAAACAGAATATTTAACTAAAAATGAAAATGAAAAATATTAATAAATGCTATAATAGTCTATAATCAATAACAATGTAACACTGCTGTCAAACCTAAATAAGTTTTTTTATGCTACAAATGGATGTTACACACTAGAATGCAGCAATACATAATAATTAAAATGGTAAAAAGGGTCACGTTTGATTGCATGTTGACTTACAACGGACCAGAGGCTCCAGAGTTACGAAAAAGCCACTTCTGAGCAATACCACATTTCTCTGGGATGTTACCACAATTTCAGCAAAGTTAAACACTTTCCCAAATATATTATAGCATTGTTTGCGTCAACATGAAAACAATGCCCTGGATAAAGGGGAAAAGACAATAACACCATCAAAAAGCCATTAAATAACAATCAAACAACATTACCCAGAGTGATGCAGACATACACAAACACAAACCAATTTAATTACATCAGTAACTGCTCTGTTCGCGATATTGGGTCACATATGGTGTTGGTGTGGGCGGATGGGTCATCAAACACTGCGCCCTGCAGATTTGCCATCCATTAGTTGGAGTGTGAGAGATCCCCTTCATGCTGACAGCACAACGCTACACGTGTGTTCGAATTGAAGCTGACCCCGAACCAACCACATTTTTTAAAGGTGTTTTATGATTCGCTAATGCCAGAAATGATGATTCGGTGAACCAGGCACTTCATCATATGGGAAAAGGCCACACAAGGAGGGTAAAGGTCATGCTGAAAGTCCACCGGAGATGTGGTTTAACACAAATCAGCTTCTGTAGGCCGATGTAACAGACTATAATCGAACCCAAGTGCAATAGGTATTTCAGGAACAGTTGGTCAGACGCCGATGGGGGAAAAAAAACATCTAACAAAAATGAATAAAACCAGTACCATCATTTCCAACGTCAGTATTATTTATTTATTAAAGAAATAATTCATACTTTTATTTACATATCAAGGATGCACTAAAACTATCTAAATATTTCTATTTTCTGATATCTTAAATAAATGAATAAAAAAAATTAAAGCAGCACTGTTTTCAACAATGATAATAATAAGAAATGTTTTTAAGCACCAAATCAGCATTTAGCATATAATTACAGAACTGTGTAATTATCAAGGCTGGAGAAATATTCAGCTTTGTGAATAAATTCCAGACAATTTTAAATTGTAGTTTTTCCTGTATTTTAATCAAATAAGTCTTCAAAATGAATTCGAGACTTCCTTTAAAATCAATTTTACCAATGCCAAACTTTTAAACATACTTTAGTCAAATTTTTTTTTTTACAGCTGGATTAAACACAGGCTATTATAAAACGTAATGCATTATTACAGTGTGTAAAAATTATAATTTGTTTGCTTATAATTTGAATTTGTGACTTTAATGAACCTGTAAACGTTAATGGGACCCAGTAAAAAAGCAAAGAAGCAAATGAAACCACTCTTTGTGTTTGAATTCTATCTAAATCATTATTTTGACCATCGAGAGCAGTCTACTGCACTCAGAGGTCACACCAGTGGCCTGTTAAGTAATTATTGCATTTGCAAATCTAAGTTTCTATCAGCCTATCCAAACACAGAAAATATATCAACAAAAACTACTAGCAAGAAAATGTGCAATCTGCTTTATATAATTGACTTTAGCCGCTGGCCAAAGAAGGCCTATTTCTTAAACGTACAACAGGGGCCATCATGTGCCCTGTACACTCCATATGCTACTTATATAAATCTGTAACCGCAAATAATAGAGTTTGTATGTAGCACACAGTTAAATAGGAACATGATTATGTTGAAATTAAGTTAAAAACACATTTATCAGTTTATGCTGAACACATATGCTAATGTTATTTTAAAGAGAGACCACTATCAGAAAGAAGAAAGACATAACAATGGGCATTTGTCCAAGCTGCATTCAAAAATAAGAAACAAGCTGTACCTTCAGGGTTATGTCTTTATTTCCTTTGTGGTAGGGTTTTCCTTTTTTTTTTTTTTTTCTCTGAGACTAAAAGGGTCATACTGTATATGGAAGCATGTTCCCACCAGTCAATTAAAAAGTTAACTGTAACGTTTTTCTCACAATTCTAAGTTTAGATCTCACAGTTCACACTTTTTTAATCAGATGCATAAATCCGCAATTCTGAGATGTAAGAATTCTGAGAATTGCCAGATTCTGACTTTATTTCTTGCATTTTAGAGTTACATCATACAACTGTGAGTTTATATTCCAGAAGTCTTACATTTGTCTGCAATTCTGACTTTTTTGCCACTCATGTCCTTACTTCCTTTCTAGGCCTTCAACGTGTCAGTTATGTTGCTGTCTATGCAGGGTCATAAAGCGCTCAGATTTCATTTTTGAAAGCATATGCATATTTACATGCTATCTGTGCCACATCACATCAGTTGTGAGTCGTTGAAAACTCTTTTTGAACTGGACAGGGACATTTGACTCCTCTTGATATGACCTTTTAAAGCCCTTTTATTGAGGGAGTGAGACCTTTGGCAGTGACCTTTAGGCTCACCTGATGTCTATGTTATCCCATTTTGCATACCAGCTTTGAGTCCCACTAGTCCAACATACAGCAGGCCCTGGGGAGAGTGAAGGGAAGGCACACGACGGGATTCCAGGAGACCGATTATTGAATTATGAAGACGTCAGAAAGGCCTGCCGGTCAGTGTGGAAGCAGAGCAGATGCCGATAACAGCACATGTCATGATGTGTTTCGTAAAATATGCCAGTCAAGATCAGAAAACAGACCTGGTTTGCGGGAAAAATGCCGTGCAGGTATGCATGTTTACAGAGCCAATACTACCATCTCCTCAAGTGAACTGGGATAGGTGCCTTGTGATCTGCAACTTCAGCTCGCACCAAAAGAGATTTGTCATATAGACAGGAAACACTGACAAACCTTTAATGACGAGACCAAAAGGAATGCTATGCGCAAACAAATGATCAGTTTACATTTCTGAATTGTTTGACAGCTCTAATACAAAGCCTCTGTTCTGTTACCAACCCCAAAGCGCCACATCAATTACATGTCTCATCCACTTTAGACATTCTATAACCATAAATAACTTTGTGACCACATGCCAAGTAACCCTCTTTAATTTGCAACTACATGTCAACTAACTCTCATTAGTGTATTAGTAGACTCTTAGTGTTAGTAGAATAAGCTGACACACATTTGTAAAGTTATTTATAGCCAGTAGAATGTCTTTTGTGGCCGCAGCAAAATAAGATATTAAGCAGACAATCTACGAATACTATAATAACTGATATTTTACATGCTGTCACAAATTAATGTGAATTGACATGTACTGTAGTGGCAAAGTTATTTATAATTAGTGGACTAACTTTTTAAAATAACGTGTTAACCAAATACCATTAGACTGCCTATTAAATATGCATGTACACATTTGTCACACATTTTGTGGTTATGCTGGAAAATTTGCACAAAATATATTACCAGACCACTAACAGAAAATATAGATAAAGATTGAAAAGCAAGAGTGGTCTGTGTTCTGATCACCATCACCGATCCACATGAGCTTTCAAACCTCCTCTACACCATTACATCTGGGATCAATGAGCGTTCAGGGCTTCTGATTGGTGTGGGATGAGTGGGAGGAGCCTTTAGCAATCAACCAATGACAGAGTATGATGTCTTGTCCAACATGATGCCTATGTCCAGCTGTAGTTTGCTATCAGAGAGTTCTGATCTGGAGCAAAGACAGAGGGCAAACATCTTTTATGGTATATAGACATCTGTAAATATGCCCTTTAACCGCTCTCTTGATGTTACACTAATCAGACTGGAAGAAGAGCAGCTTGAAGAGTGATGAATGTCGGCTGCTTCAGAGCTGGTGTGTGTTTACTGTTTGTGGTTTTACAAATGATGCAACAGTGTTTACAGAGGAACTAAAACTGCAGCTCATCTCAGACGAGACCCCACTGGCACATGAGGTCCTTTCCCACAACATCAAAAATCGGAATTGTTCATTATTAGTTTTGATGCTTAAGTGTGATTATTAATCTCAAATAAAGTTTACATTGGGGTGATGTGTATGCAGGCAACACACCCAGTGCAAGATGAGCAGTTTAGAGCAACATTGGTAGACATCTTGAACATTACAGCGTTTCGTTTACAGTAGCTGATCATCAAGGGAAAGTGTAGAGAAGGGGAAAAACCTACTCATGTATACAGAGCAGAAGACATGATTTATATATCAGCTATCTGAATGTATACAGATCTCCACTTTTTCCAAATACATGTTGGGTTTATTCAGTAATGCAGCGATGGCAAGAAATGTCAAACTGCCTTTAAATTTCACTGGTAAACTAAATGCTTGTATAAATAAAACAATAGCTATTTTATTACGTAAGGTTTACTATATGCCTCTTCAAGGACTTTTAAAGTTTTCTTGGGAAGTTTCTACTTAGGAGCTTGGAAATTGCAATTATGATGTAATGTGTGGGCAGGTGATATAAATAAATGAGGGAGAAAAAAAGTTTGTTCTTCCTTTTCACTTCCTGACAAAGACAGGAAGGTTTTTAGTGCTATTGCAACCAAAGCAAATGATGTGCATTAGCTGTGTAAATTGCTGCAGTGTTTTATCTCCTGCATGTTGCCATAGAAAATTATAGAAAATATTTGAATACTGTAAATAAAGAAATAAAGCAATGCAGAACAAGCCCACATCATGACAAGTTAAATTAATTTAAAAACGTAAAAAAAAATTGTATATATTTTGGATGCGATTCATCGTTTGAAAGTACTTATTTTTTTGATACCAAACATCAAACAGTGATTTATGTTCTAAATCAATTTACTGACTTAAAAATCTCCCCGCTTTCTGAAGCACTATGAAGCGTCCTATTCCTCGGCTGAGATCGAGCCCTTTGAAACTTCACTGAACTGCAATTTAGAGTCCACTTTATGGGGAAAAAAACCTGGAATGGTTTCCTTAAAGATCTCTTTTTATTTTCTACTGAAGTTAAAAAAACATGAACATCTTGGATGACATGGGGATGAGTGAATTTTAAGATTTTTTTATTCTGGAAGTGAGCTAATCCTTTAAAAAGCATGTCTGTAGAAACTGAGACATAAATGCATGTTTGTTATAAATTGCTTAATAGCAAAGAATCTTGTTCTATACGACCATTCCATGTCCTTCACGGCTCTTACCCCAGCGGCCTCTGTCTCCTCAGGGGCAGCAGCTGTGTCTCTGTCCCCCTGTCTGCCTCATCAAGTCTGGGATGCCCTCTCTTACCCCCTGTGTCTGACAACTGCTGAGTTGAAAGTGAAGGCCTTTGCTGCGTTTGATTAAGTTATTTGCTTGCTATAGCACAGGCAGAAGGAAGTTCCCCACTGCCAACTCCTGTCAACAATCTGTGGTCTGTAGAGCAGACGCATGTCACAAACACAGACCCAAACAGTCACCAGGACATCTGACATCACTGACATGCAAACGGATTCAGATTGAGTATGTGGTTTGTAATGCCAGTCAATGATTCGAAACTGTATTCGAATGCTACAGTATATATATATGTTTAAAATATAAAATAGTATGCTTATTTAATGCATTCATTCATGAATAATTAGATGATTCATTCCATTTTTTTATACGGTGTTATAACACACTGAATAATGTTAATATAAATATTCAAAGAAATATTGAAAGTGATTATGGATTTTTGAAAATGACCTTTCATGCAGTTTGTGACACAGAATGAAAACATCCTGCAAAGTTTTAAATCTGAAAGTGCACAATCGTCTGTCAAAAGAAAGATTTGACTCTGAATCGTTTTTCAATGACTTAAAAAAAAAAAAAAAGTCTAGTCTAGTTTGCTGAAAATATGAACCTTTCATAAAGGGGTACTTTAAATATACAGTACGAATCTCACCTTGCATATAAGGTTTCCTATGCTAAAGTATATACTGGATCTGCTTCATTTAGCAAGAATCTACTCCAAGTCATCTTGGTCATTAGTCACGCTGATCTAACCTCACAATAACAGCCTGGGAAAAATCAGTTAAAAACTGAAAGACCAGGTGAGATAAATCCAAAAGCAAACTTCCTGCAATGGCATCCATTTACAATGTCACAATGGTTTCGAGGTGGTCGTTTGCTTTAGGTGGATGTTCTGTGAGCTCTGGCTAGCTGGCACATAGTAGGGAACTGATTAACCGTGTTTCAAAAGCTTGACCACCTTAGGCAAGTTTGATCTGATTTTTCTAGCAAGGAAGTGTATTAAAGTAAAGTTGACATGAGTGCAGATCCACTAAAACAACTCAAGTTCTTCAGGGCAAAATCTGGAGAGTTTGACATCATTTAGTCTGCAGATCCGAGGGAAGGTAGAGCCTCGGGAGTGAAGAATGGAGAAGTCCTGCGCTGGTGTTCAGTTTCACCTTACTTGCTAAAGGTCAGTACAATAGCCTGGTCTAATTATGTCCTGCAGGTATTGTCTGAATGGAAACCAAAATCAGATCAACGGTTCAGTCTGTGAATAGTTATGGCTAAAGTCATCCAGTGCTAACAATAACAGTAATAAAATTTAGCTATTAATATAAAAAGCAATGTCTCAACGCCTGGAGGTAAGCTGAGTGTATATGACACACTGATGAAGCTAATGAAAGTTTCATATGGCTCTATCAGAAAAGTCAACACAGATGGCCTGGACTGCAAACCTTTGCTTAAGCCTCATTTTTGAGTCAGGCCAAGAAATAACAGAGAAAAAAGGGTACTAATTCAACTAACTACATGCCTAGAGAACAGAAGTGCTTAAACTGCATGCGTGTGACAGAAGACATAACCAGAGCTCTTCCATCACTCGCTTTCACTTCATTCAGTCTGTGCGAGTTTGGGATTGTGCGCGCAATCATGCAAAGAAAACATGTAGATGTGCTTTTTCCCAGGTTTGTCCCTCTGAGCCCAAGTGCTGGCCCCAACATTCGTCTTCCAGATCTCTCCATCTGTTTTCATATATTCCTTCCATACTACACTTCTTAAAAGAAAACCATTCGAAACTGCTTTTTAACTCTTTCCCTGCAACTGACAAGATATCTCGTCAATTAAAGGAATAGTTCACCCAAAAAGGAAAATTACCCCATATTTTACTCACCCCGAAGCCATCCTAGGTGTATATGACTTTTCAGACTTTTACAGCGTCGTAAAACTAACCTATAAAGTGAAGTAAAATATGGAGTAATTTTCATTTTTGGGTGAACTATTCTTCACCAATATCGATATGAATATGTATGTGTGTGTGTGTGTGTGCGTGGTCTATAAATAACTACAGTATGTGTGCATATATATGCATGTATGTATGCGCGTGCAAGTGTGTGTGTTTGTTTGTTCTGCTTAGTGGATGGAATTTCAATTCAGATAATTATTTACAGGTGAAAGAACATGATTTTTGTATTATTTTTCTTTAGAAATGCACTAAGAGTTAAAAGGCGCAATAAAGAACAAACACACATTGCATAAACACATTTTAGAACAAATTAGATAATGATAAACAAACCATAGTACAAATAGTACAGATACTAGGTACAGTTGGCGTTCTGTGGCTCAGGCCTGATCTCTCACACAAGGTCTAAGCACGTAGATGCCGGGAGCCTCGAGCGCTCTGTTTAGGAAAGGTTTCAAACATGCTACACGTTACTTGCGACCGCATATTTTGGCACAGTCCTCTAAAGGGTCGCCCCACCTGTGTAAACGTCAAGAACGTGGCCTTGATTACTGTCAAAACAACAGCATCAAAAGCAAACCACTTAAAACAACTCACCTACGATTCAGTCTTTAACACTTCCACATGTAACGTCGCCTTGCAGCTTCTTAAGTGTGGAAGACTTCTAAGCTAAGAGACGACGATAGGGTCGCTACTCTAAATGCCATTGTCAAACTCCTCAACTGAACCAGTTACATCTGACAATGCTTAGTGTTTTAGTGCCCTCAAGAGTCACAGTCGCTTCGGATTCCGGGAAACGTGACTGGCAGAAGTTTTGATTGTAATAAACGTTGATGGCTGTGGAAAGAATGTGATGGCAGGGAAATGACGGGAAGACAATGGTGACCGGCACCATAAGAAAGTGTACAACCCCAAATCCTAGTTACTACCTGAGCTGTGACGTGAAAGGCAGCAGAATAAAGATTCAAAACATTAGCCATTATGACATCCTCTTAATTATTACAGTTTTTACTCCTATGCCATTGGTACTTCTGTTTTTGTGGGATTTTGTGGGTCATAGCTTTAATGTTTCTGGACTCTGTTTTAATGGGTACATACTGTAGCTAACTGTAATTAAAAACACATATAATTACTTGGAAAAATATAGAACTTAATTTTTTATAGAAATTGAATAAACTGTATAACAAAAAATATATTTTTATAAAAATCCAAAATATAAGAAATGTATTTCTTTTTTACATTTTGTTTTATTATTCTCAAGTTTAGTGTTTTTCATTTTCATTTTTCTAGATTGCATTTGAGTTATTAGTTGATATTTTAAAAAGTAATCAAAAGTAATAATTTTTTGCTTTTAACTCTTAATTTATTTAACAGTTTTACATTATTTTTTTATATTATTATTTATATTATTGTTTAAACAGACATAAACCAATATCACGTGTACTGACATAACTTTCCATTTCTCTATCCAAAACTTTTAATTTTGTGACATTGCTTTAACACAGAAAATTTCTATTTAACTTAATTCTATAATTCCATCTGCATTAAGTGCATTGCAGAAGTCATTGCACCCTAAATTTATTTAAGGGTGCACCCAAAACTTGATTCATTTTGTGACATTCCTTTAACACAGAAAATTTCAATTTAACTTAATTCTATAATTCCATCTGCATTTAGTGCTGTCACACCCCCGCACTGTTTGTTGTTGGTTTTCCCAATGTGCTCAGTGTGACCCAGTTTCTGTTAATTGTCCATTATATTCAGGTGTGCCTCCCTTGTTTGTATTAATTGCCTTCCCTTTATAAGTTCTCCTCAGTTCTGTTTAGTTGTCGGTTC
>JAUCMU010000026.1:7792713-7803569 GCA_032275025.1 Enteromius treurensis | reverse complement strand
TCCGCTGACCTATTTATGCTCGCGCTGCGATTAGGTGCAGCTGGATATTAATCAGCATATGCCAATTTCATTGGCGTTTTTGTATACACGCAGAGTAGATTTGCCATCTCTAAGCGAGATTCCTATTCGTCGGTCACCGACGTGCCAGTGCATCCCTGCCATTTTTGTTTGTCGAAGGAGTAATACAGCTGGCAGTGGGAGGACTTGGGGGAGGCAAAGATGTTGGCCTCGCCGAAGTGGCTCCAAATCAGCTGGGGATGGACTACCAGCTGATTACCTGGGGGTGGAGTCGCCATTCTCCAGGTGGGTGGACTGCCGTGAAAGCTGGTTAGCTGCACGGTTAAGTGCTCCAGGAATGTGAACAGCTGACTCCACAGGAGCAGATGGCGGGCGAGTTGTGACATGTGACAGAAGCGTAGACCATTGTCTGTTGGTGTACCCAATGGTCGCAGAATTGTCCGTACGGACCGGCACGATGCTTGTGGTGCAGCATCGGTCGGAAGTGACGCAGAGCCAGAAAGCATGGCTAACAACTCGAGGCAGTTAATGTGCCAAAGCAGTCGGACAACTGTGCAGGAACCCCAGGCTGCTTGCCCGTTGCATACAGCACCCCAACCCGTGGAGGAGGCATCCGTGTTCCACGACATGCCTGGCACCGGCTGAATAGGCAGTGACACACCGGGAAAACACCAATCCGGAGAGTGCCACGGTGCGATGCCCATCTCGGAAATTGATCGTGCTGAAGCGGTCTCATATGAAGAAAGCCCAGTGTCGTTACTGCGGCTGCCATATGCCCCAGGAGCCTCTGAAAGGTTTTGAACGGGACCGCTGTCCTGTGCCTGAAGAAGTTCAGCGCTCATTTGGTTAGACGGCCATGACCGAGTCCAGCTCCATGCCGAGAAAAAAAAGTTCCCCTCCTTCTCTGGGAGAGTTTGCTCTTTCCCCGGTAGCACTGAAGGACCAGATGGCTGAGGTGCTGAAGCACCAAGTCCCTACCACCAACTGGGCACACTGACATGCTCCATGCTTTGGAAGGCATACACAGCTGATCCACTCTTTTAGAATCGATCTCCACTCCAACTTCAATATCAAAATTCGACGAGGTCTCCAGCTCAGGAACGGCGAAGACTCCGAAGTGAAAGTCTTCAAGTGAACTGCATTCATGCCCTCTTATACTCACATAGTGATTAGGTGCACCTGAATGCAATCAGTGCACGCCAATACTCTTTGGCCTTTAATTTGAAGCTCAAAGGCAATTGGTCTCTCTCTCTGATGTAACGTCGAAGTGATTCGACTGAAAGGGTAAAAGTGTAGATTAATGATGTAATGTGTTAAACTGTTAAAAACATTCCCATTAAATGCATCAAAAGACTGAAAATGAACGTTATTTCAGAGAGAAACAAGTTGTGATTGAAATGAGTGATTATGAAGACAAACAGAATAACATGCACTGATGAATCATTCACATTTACACCAGAAATGGATATAAATATGGATTTCATGTTGACTTTAAAAGTAAAAGTCCCCCAAACTGTGCATCACTGTTGAAAATAAGAAAAAAACTACTACTGTACATTAATTAATTTTGATTAATAATCATGACACTATGTAAAATGTCTAATTTTTTGCAGAAATTCATCACAAAAACAGCAACACAAATACCTATGTGAAGGACTGAAAACATGCATCAGTGCTATTTTAATAATAATTATATTTTATTACAATATTCTGAACTAGCTTTTATTTTATTTATTTTATTGTCTTATTTTTCCTTTCTAATTTCAAAACTGTTAAATTTTTATTTTTAATTGAAAACTAATTTTGTATTTCAGCTCATCTCAGTTTTAGGCAAGTTTTTATTTACCTTTATATTTTATTTTTAGAAAACAAAAACCTTATAAAATCATAAAAATGAAAACATAAAATTCTTTTCAAATAAAACATTTAATATAAATTACAAATAAAAAAAATAAAATTAACAAGTTTAAAATATTTAAATAACAACAATAAAATAAATTAGTAGAATAAAATAAAATAAAAAATACCTGATACATTTTTAATCATAAAAAATTATTAAATAATTTAATGAATAAGAAGTTAAGAATATTATAGAATTTAGTTTTAGTCGATGATAACAACACAGCTGTTGTTACATTTCTGTCTGTTCGTAGTTTTGTTTCCTTGTCTTCCTGTTTTGGTTTCATTTTGAGTTTCCCTCGTGTATGCCCATATTTAGTTTTTCATGTGTCTGTGTGATTATTAGTTGATTATTCCCCGCCTCTGTTTCCCAGCTGTGTCTAGTTCTGTTGATTAAGTTCTTGTGTATTCATACTGTTCTGGGGTGCGTTTCCCGAACAATGATGTAACTCGCTGATAAACCACCATAGTACGATGCATTATTTTGAAAACGAACTAGCTACACACGACTGTTTCCCGAACACGGCCGCATCTCCGTCGTTTGAACCACGTTAGTTCAACAACATAGGGCCATTGTTAATGACGTCACACGCATGTCGTGAAGATATACCTTCTGCTATTAAACTGATTAGAGATCTCCAAGATGCTGCTGTATTGAACATGACACATATTGACTAATTTATTATTTTTGTTTACTGTCATTTTGCTTTATTTGATCTTTGAATCACCGCGGGTTCCCTCTTACGTCATACTCCAGGGTTCCCTTCCCTCTCCAGCCATTTATGCACATCCGCACTTTTCAAAAACAGCGTTTAGAACGGATGTGCAAAGATACATAATTAAAACACATTTTATATTAAGATAGAATGGAAGAGAAAGATAGTAATTCATTTTAGTTTGCTTCTCGTGCCGCAGAGCATATTTATTAAAGCCCATATATCTTACTAAGTAGAAGCTATGCTTCTAACCACAGGTCCAGAGCTGTAGTTCAAACCACGTATGGTTGTGACGTTGATTGGGAATGTTTGTTTGAACTATTCGGGAAACAACGAATTATTAAACTTCGCTGGTAACGACGGAACTTGCGACAATAGTAAACTAACCATGCTTTTGAGAAACGCACCCCAGTACTGTACATTATTTTTCCTAGTGATCCAATTTGACATGTGACAAAAATCCCATAAACTGACATTGGAGAAGCGATTCAAACCATATATAAAATCCAGAAAATGTTTTTTTAACAAGGGTGTGTAAGCAACCCCCCAGAACAGAGTCATGGACGTTTTTCCCTAAACAAGCAAAACTCACACTTTCCTTATAAAAACCAAATCATTCAGTCTCCAAGGCAGAGCGTATAAGGTTGTTAAATCAAAGATCATTTTAATTGGGCCTATTCAATGCATTTCCCCCCCGCCCAAATGTCTTGGATGAATTTCTCGCTCTTACTGGAAATAAATGTTCATTCTGCTTTTTGTCCTTATGCCTGACAAGTCCCTATTATCTGCACTGCACGATTTTTCTTTTCCTTCAGTCAGCATTGTAAAAAGAACAAAACAACTCTCAGTTCAGAATGTACAAAGTTTTAAAAATACCAGAGACGTAAACGGACTGAGAAATGTCACAATGCCACTTATTTTTCTTTTTTCCAAGCCTCTAAATTATATTGCTGCTGTTCACCTCCCATGCTGACAACACACCAAAAGACCAGTGAGCATAAATCAAAGCCAAACCTCTTCCTCGACCTCCACGACCCGCAGGCTTTGACAATATTAAATGAACCTTCATCTTGCAACAACATCCCACTGAGCCCAAGTTACGTTAATTCACACTCCCTGCAAACAGAGCACCATCATGAGTCACAGACATGGTGACCTTTGACCCTGTCTCTGCCCCTGTAATCTAGGTCCAGCTTATTCCTGCTGCTCAATGAAGGGAAAGTGAGAGGAAGATGGCTGATGTCATGAGGGGAAGTGCAGTGAGGTGTGAGAGGAACAGGAAATGTGCAGCTACTCCACACTAAGCTGGATTTCAGGCCAATCAGATTGCTGGCTGGACTCCACTGGGCCACGCAGAAAATATGGAAGCTTTTGTGAGGTTTGAGCAGAATATACAAAGTGTAGCCACTGGACCGATCTGTCTGAACCTCTCTTATGTCTAAACAAAATGACTAGGATTGACCCCCTGGAGAATGTCTGAATCCCTCCATTGATGTCAAACTAGACGGGAAAATGAGTTTCTAATAAACATCTTTGGGTTTTGACAGTCTTAAAAGAATAGTTCACCTAAAAAGGAACGACTTCCTTTCTTTTTGAAACACACAAAACTCACAAAGGTCTCGTATAACTTGGATTATAGAGCACAAGTCGTATCAAGTCGACTTGAATGATGTTGTTGAACCCTTTTTGAGATTTTAGGCTATTATAAGTGTTTATTTTGTTACATATGATCTATTTTTGTCTGTATACCTTAATTACAATGCATATCTTTAAAGACTGCATATCTATTTTTTTTTTTAAATGTCACGTACTGATCCAGAAATTTCAACTTTAACTCAAACTCAACTCAAACTAAACTTTATAGTTGTATCTAAATTCGAACTGTTTTTACAGAGGGGTGTGAATATCATTCAAATGATTGATATGGCAAAAAAAGGGATCCAAAATTATCTTTGTAAAAACAATTTTACTCTTAACTATTATTATGGATTATGGACTCTTTGGGGTTAAAACACTTTAATTATGAAATAATTTCTTACAAACACTCAGCTTTTCTCTTCACTGGATTGTTGGACTGGAGACTAGATTATTGTGATTTTTTTTTGGTGACGACACCAATTCACCGCATTGAATGAAGAACAAAAACAATGGTCTGAGGGTGACCACATTTTGGGGTGAATGTAAAGTGATTAATCGACTATAGAAAGTATGACTATTATTTAACAATTTTACCAAATTCACCTTAGGCCTTTCTTAAAAAATATTATAATTGCATGGAACTCAGCAACCAACTATTTCACACAGAAAAAGAACGTCATACAGGTTTGGAACAACAGGAGGGCGAATAAATGATCACAGAAATGTCATTTTTGGCTGAACTATTCCTATAAGACACAGAGGTATAATTTTACAAAATTATGATCATAGTCAATTGCAATAATACCTGCCAGTTTAAAATTTTGTCTGCAGTTGAGCCGAATATGCCCCAGTGCTGCATTAAATCCAACATTCATGGTCGATACTCTCTCCCTGGACGGCACATGTTTACCCAGCATTCCCTTGCTACACAGTAAAGTTCACCGTGGACAAAGAGAGGTTAAACACAGCCTTTCTTATGCTGCTGCCTTCATGCGGATCCATTTCATTAAATATGGCATTGAATAGCACTGAGTTTAGCAGAAAAATAAGATCTGTCCCTATGGGATGAAAATTTCCCGCTCCAATGAAAACAATAATATTCTCGCTCAGGGCTAGAGTGATTTCAAGAACGCTACACATAAATTTACATCCTATATCTGGTCTACAAATGTGAAACATAATATAAGGAAAATTCCAAGGCATCTTACATGCAGCACATGGCATCCCTGTCTTCGTTGATGAACTGAAGAGAACACGGATATGTGCAAACTGTGATTACTGTATATCTGCTCGCTAAAATGACTGACAAGAAAACAATCAAAATCTGCATAAATTAAACAAATTCTTTCTAAAAGGCATTTCCCTATTCTGAACCACATTATATAGATAGATAAATAGATTCAATTTAATTAGACTATTTGCTGCTGCATTTAATTTATGCTAATTTAAAAACAAAATGTATGTATGCATTGTATTACAGTACAGATCATTTAAGTGAAACCCCAAAAAAGGCCTCATGATCTTCATGCAAAACATAATTTTGGATCCATTTTCTTGTTTCTTTACAGTCTCGATTGCACGGTGTGACCTGGACATGTTTTCCTGAGATTCACCCCAAAAGCTGTTTTCTCACTTGCTTTTTGAAATATATATATACATAGCTTTTAAGTGTTGATGATTTCAGACTTTCTGTGACCCGTGTTACATGGCCTACAGTTATTTTGAGGAAATCGAAACCATCCTTTGAATCTGAAAGATCATGTTCTGAGGGTGGGAAGGTTCACCGTTACCCTGCACCTCATCCTCAGTCAAACCTGTTTCTGCTTCAACATCAAAAACATGCCAAGGAGAGGCCAATTTAGGAAGAATTCACTTTTCACAACGCACGCAAACAGTCACACATCCACGCACCATCATAAACCGTCACCTTTGCATGCAGATACATGGTCACTGCACAATAATTCCTGCTCCTCCCTGACTAGAGAAAATAAGAGAGAGCTGAAAGATGCCTCTGTGAAAACGGAACCATCTGCTGACATTTGCCCACTTCAAAAGATACTATAGACACTGTGATGAAGCAATTGAATGCAACGCAAATAAACATAAAAAGAAGATAAAAGCTCTATGGCCATGATCATATAATAATCTGAGAAAAGCACTTTTCATCAGTTGTTGTAGCCCCCAGTCATTGATTTTGATGTTTTTATGGGTATGAGGATGCTTTATATTCTGTCTGTTGATGTTTTGGTGGGACTAGCAAGGTCTTGGTCTCAAAATTACACTATTTTGTGCATTACATGCACAGTAAGTAGGTATGTTTTCCCTGATCACAAAAGCTGCATTTATTTGAAAAAAAAAAACAACAGTAATACTGTAAAATATTATTATAATTTAAAATAACTTTTTTCTATTTTAATATATTTTTATGATGTAATTAAGTCCTGTGATTAAAGCTAAATTTTCAGCATCACTACTCCACTACTATTTAGCATCCTAAAAAAATAAAAAGTAGTGCTGTCAATGATTTGCATCCAAAATAAACATTGTTTACATATATATATATATATATGTGTGTGTGTGTGTGTGTGTGTGTGTGTGTGTACTGTGTCTATTTATTATATAAACACACATATACAGTATATACTTTGAAAATATTTACATGTATTTTCATGTCATTTATATAACATATAAATGTTTTAAATATATAAACATACCATACTTTTCTGTGTTTATATTTATACATACATAATAAAAATATACAGTATACACTTATATTATGTAAACAAAAACTTTAATTATGAATGTGATTAATAATTTGACAGCACTAATAAAAATTACTGATTCCAAAAAAAATCTCACTGACTGCTAATTTTTAACTAAAACTTATTTAAAAAAAGAATTTTAGTTACATTTTCTATTCTCTGACATTTTGGTCACATGGTTCTAAAATACCAAACGATTTGTGAAATTAATTTATTAATTAATTTAATTTAATTCATAATAAATTAATTTATTAATTTAATAAATTAATTTATTAAATTTATACATTTTTGAATATTTAATGTTATTTTATATGTATATATATATTACAACCAAGACAACTGCATGGTTTACAAAAGATATTTAAAATAATGGTATAAAATGTGATGATCAATAATAATAATGGGAAAACAACAGTTATAAAAAAAATACAAAATAATAAGAAACTTGATGCAACTTTGCTGTGAATTTGTACATTAATACCAAATACTTCTTCGTTGATAGTGTAAGGTAAAGGATGTTTACACCAGAAACCATGTACGTATCAATTGCAACATGATTTTTTGCATTGAACTTTGGCTCTTGATTTCTTTCCCAGGGATCTTCAGTAAAACATCTGAAGAGCTGTCAAGAGGCTGTTGTTATTTAGACTTCTGAGAAGTTCCTGTTTGCATGGATTGGTCTCCATCCAGGTATAATGCAGATGAGTGCTTTTCAAAGCTTTCGGCACTGCCTGCTTTCCTTGAAACACATTTCTATAAACTTCCACAGGTGCATAATAAAACAAAAGGGCTCGAACCCAGCGAGAGTTATGTACAGTAAGTGGCTTTTACGCACAAAAACATGTAGTATTGCTTATGTTAAAGAAATAAATGAGAATTTGGGGCCGTAAAACAGAACTATTTTTAACCACAATACAGTTTTTCCCCAAAGGCACTAAAAATGAAAATGTACTCATTTTGCTCCAACATATGTCACATATGACTTTCTTTCCTCCACAAAACCAGGTGCTCTTTTCCATTCAATGAAGGTGAATGAGGATATATGTGCAAGAACCAAAAAAGCATAATAAAGGCTTCATTAAAAACGGTCAATGGTGTTATTTTATTATTATATGTGATACTATTTTTCTTTTCTTTTTTTAAAATTTGAAGTACAATTTTAGTACAAGGTACAATTTTGCTTTTGTAATTTTTATTAGTTTTTTTATGTCAATGTATACACTTTTATTCTTTTATTTCAAGTAACTGTTCTTTTTAAATATAAGATGCCTGATCCAAGTAAAGCTTTATATTTCCAATCATTTTGAAGACATTTGATTCATACATTTTTGGTCAGTTCCTCAAAGCTGTCATATGGCATGTCTTTGTATGGAAAAGAGTTGTGCAAAATTCTATGTAAAAAATATGTTTGTGTATCACACAGTAAAAGATGACAGAAATTTCATTTTGGGGTCAATTATCCTTAAACAGTATTGATATATTTCTTTGTATAAAACAGATGGTTCAGTCAAGACTGAAAGCAAATCATCTCCCATTCAATACAGAAAATGTGGTTTTTGCATTTTCACAGCAAAACCCAATCCCCACAACCACAACAAAAATGAGAATCAGTGCCAGCCACGTCTCACTTCCAGCTGAAATCATTAGAGGGAGTGGACAGGGACAGATTGAATGTTATCCCTAATAACTTCGGTGCTCTTGTCCCTCATGGACGAAGCCTCAGTTTAAATGCAAGAAAAGAAAACACAGAAGCCCTTTTCACTTCTCAAAGGCCAAAAGACCCTGCACAATGTGTTTTCACTTTTTGGAGCGCCAAAGAAAAGATCTTTTTTCATTTCAAAACTGGATTTAGTATTATATCTCTTCTGAGATTGCCAGGTTGAGAGCTGGAGCTCGCAGAGCACCTGGATTTTCCTCATTGATAAAAATGCAATCGTGAAAGTTCTGAATACGAAACTGACACATGCGGTTCTAATAAAGCTCTACAGGCCGTAAGTGACACTCAAACCCTTTACTTATTAACAGTTCACAAATATGTACCAAATGGCGCTGCCTGGGTGTCTCGTCTGTCTGATGTTGAGAAGCCAAGGCCAGGGATTTGCTGTTGTCTTATCACACTTAGCCATCTCACGGGTCCCCGTAACACGTTGTGTTTGAGATGATAACTCTGTCATCCAACCCTACAAGAAGGCCAGAACTCCCTTGAAAAGCACAAGCTCTTGCAAGATGACCCCTCGTGTAATAATGTGTTCATTTTGACCCGTGGTATAGTAACGCACCAAATCCTGCCTCTCTCAGAGGAAAGTCTGAGGAATGTATTTGAAGAGGTAATTGTAACTGCCTCTGAAACTTCTCAAGGTAATTGATTTAAAAAGCTGCCAGAGAATCACCTTCGCGTCTTTCTGATGGATCGGCCGTGAAGGAAGCAGGAGTTGAGATCTCTATCAATGCATGCGCTATACTGTTCAAAGCTTTGGGGTTGGTAAGAGTTTTTAATGTTTTTGAAAGAATTCTCTGATGCTGACCAATAACATTTTACTGTATTTTTTAAAAAGTAAATGTAACTTGTGAAATACTATTTCAATTCAAATGAACTTATTTCTTGCTCCTTATTTTTAAATATATTTGAAAATATCATTTATTTCTGTTTCACCAAAGCTGAAGTTTAAGCAACATTTAATATTAAGGATCAATTTTATCAAAAATGCAATTCCTTCATACATTAAATTATAAATGTATTTATTGCTACTTTTGACCAATTTAACGCATTATTAATATTAATTTCTATCAAAAAAGTGCTGATCCCAAATTGATGTCCTGGAGAAATATCCTGGTCATATTTCACCCCAGAATTTAACGAAGAAAATGAGAATTGAATTTGCATGAAGACAAGAAAAGCTATATTCATGACCATTTTCAATTCTACATTACAATTATAAGCAGTTAGGAGTGGGCGATATAACCGAAATCTTCTATCACGGTAGAAGCAATTTTCTACTTCGATAACGATTTATAGCACAATATAGCTATTTGTATCTGAAAATGCATAAATAAAAATTCAAACACCAAGAAACTGTTTCATATAATGTAATTTTATTTCAACTAAATTGCAGCAAAACCATACTGTTTACTGTAAGTTTATGTTTTTCTCAGAACAATGTACTAACGTAGTGCCTGACAGTATACCAGTTCACACGGACATTCTAAAACGCTTAAAGTGAAAAACGCTTAACATGGCTTAAAGCACCTAAAAACCGTCGAGGGAAGCCCAAATTTCTGTCAAACTTTTCTTGTAATAATCATTGATAAGTTGGCAACACTGCTTCCATTGTCAAAGTTAATGTTTATTGCGTGGTTGCGTAACGTGCAACATCACGTGATCTTGCAGTTGACACATTTCTACCAGTAAATCATGTCTACCGGTATATCGCACACCCCTAATGTTAGTAATAACTGTAAAAAAAAATTGTGTTTCCATTAGGGATGTCCCGATCCGATCACATGATCGGAAATCTGGCCCGATCATATAATTTCAGACTCGATCGGAATCGGACGTTAGCTCCCGATCAGGACTCTAATCTATATGAATATATTAGGGGTGTAACGATACGTTGTATCGTATTGAACCGTTCGGTATGAGGCTTTCGCTTCGGTACGCATACGATTCAGAAAAAAATAAAAAAGAAAGAGAATAAACTGTAAAATATAATGTTTTCAGTGCTAAGCTCAACAAGGCAGCGCAAATGACGGGACAGGGAACCCACGTCTGCTCCTCCCACCCCCAAACAGACGAGAACCAGAAACACACACATTACAAACTATC
>JAUCMU010000026.1:7761075-7781859 GCA_032275025.1 Enteromius treurensis | reverse complement strand
CTAAAATCTTCGACATTTTCCATGAGTTTTTTTAAACTAGCGGGCGCCTCTGCGCTCCCTAATGGCTGGGCGGAGTATCGATAATAAGGGCTAGAATATCGATACTGTATCTTTTTTTATTATATCGGTATGTATCTAAGAATCGATAGTTTGAGCACACCCCTAATATTCGCTTTGTGAGGAGAATCTGGCTCTTGCAGCACACGGAGGAACCAGTGCAACCACTTGCATTTTTTTCCAGTGGAAACAAAAGGGCAGACGGCGTCATTTTTTTCTGATAGGCTAAAGGTAAGAGTAGTACCTTATTCAGAACTGTTAAGGGTCTACTTTTATTTGTGTGTCCACGCAAAAAAAATCACAAAAACCAAAACTCAGCGAAAAAAAAGACATTAATTAAAAAAGCTTTAAATGACCACTTAACAAAATAAAAAACAATTTTATTTTTATTTTACAATTTTGAATCAGTAATATTGTAATGTAAGGCATTACTTTTAAATAGCAGTAACAACTAATATGTACTATATTACAGTAACTTGCGCAACACTGGTTAATTTATTAACTGTTAATGTTTTATTTGTTAAAATGTACAATTTACAGCATGTGAATGTATTTGGTATGCATGAAAGTTGGACAATATAGCTAAAATCCAATGAATCAAAATTAGGAAGTTAACACAAACTATTAAAACACACACACACACACACAAACGCTCTGGCAAACTTTTCTACAGTCGAGCACAACTCGCGTCTTCAGAAAAGAAAGAAATTATAGGCAGACTTTTGAACCGTTCATATTCAACAATGTATTCAGGGTTCATTAGCATGAAAAGTCTGGGTCTGGACACATGGCAACCACTTGGAAGCCCTTATGAAAATATGGCACATTAATGAAAGACAGCCAAGCCAAAGCCCAAAAGCCTGTTCAAATCTGCAGCAACTGTTTTTTTGAGAACTTCCCCTGGTAAGTCAAACCAATTAGACATATCAAGGAGTGATGCAAGAATCATTTAAAGTGCCGTAGGATTTCATCAGATGTTCATTCAGTTGTTCCGAGGAAATCTGTTCTTGTTTTTACTGATTTAACGAAGACTGCATGTTCTGATGATGAGCTTGTCTGCTCTTTCCACTGTATTCAATTAAGACGCTGCTCAAATCCACTGATCTGGATCTGTCACATCTGTCTGTTTTCATGTTTTGCTCACTTTCTGTCAACTCGTTATGTTTTTTATTTAATGAAGACTGCATGCCCAAATCAGGAAGACGTCTGCTCTTCCTGCTTTCTTCCATACAAGGAGTCAAAATTTGGCTGGTTATAGCATCAAAGGCTTTTATTATACCTGGAGAAATTTATCCGTTAGTATTCATCTCAATGGCTTTTGCAAGACCCCCCCAGAAGCATTTGATTTGATCTTTGCTCAACACTAAGCTGTCACTGGAGCTGCAGCCTTTCAAAAGGTACTAAAATGAACACTTCAAGTACTAATACGTATATTTAAGGTACTAAAAAAAATGTATTTACTTGCAACTGTTAAGGCCCTGATATACTTGTTATAACGCACATTTAGTGCCTGGATAAACTGAATGACAGGTGCTTGTTGAATAACACACATGATTTTATTCTGAAACACCACATGCAAGTGGTGCAACTGTTCAACTTAATCTGAAATGACCAGAAGCAAACATCCTTAAAGGATGAATACCATCACGTTTTAATGTTTTGCTCAAAGCACAGCCCAATTGCGCAATCGCCCACCGCTGTCTCACAGTTGGGGCAGTAAATGGTGAACTGCTGATGGACAGTTAGCAGTAGCTGAATCCTTAGAGGAGAGGCCAGGGTAATGAGGTCATCTGATACAGCCTGTGCGCTGATGGAGGTCTGGTCCATAAAGAGTGGAGAGGGGGTGAGGACAGCGGGATATTGGGTTCAGGAGGGGGTGCGGGGGGAATGGGAGGGGGTGTTGCGTTGGTCTAATTGTTCAGCAAAGCCTGCAGGAGGCCCTGAGGGTATGTGCTCAACGCTGACATGTGAGATAAATTATAAACATCATCCCCAATGTCACCATACTTTAAAAAAGTTTGATTTTCTGAAATACCTAGCACCATACAAACAATTTAATATTATACAAAATCTAAATATATTGTGCAAACATTGCCAAGGGCAAAATGAAATCATATTGTAATATTACACAAAAGCACAATGACTTTTTCAATATTTCATAACATGGGCACCTGTAAGATAGCCTGGCTTCCGCGACTTTAAAGCTCATAGGAGCTTAGTCTGGCCAAGCTGCCTTACGGCGGGCTTAACCTGCGTCCATCAGGTGCCTCTGTATACTACTGGACGAATCTACAAGCAATCAGACCACTCATTCCGATGACGTATGCGTAGCGACGGAACCTGAAGCCACCAGAACCAATTGTAGCTAGCTCGTAGAAGAGCTCGTTTCTCATTGGTTCCCATTTTTTGGGAACAGACATGCTCTAAAACACCAGCTTTGCCAGACTATCTTTGCTCGCGAACTAGAATGTAGCGTCACAGGAAGTATGGGAGCGGGCCCAGGCTACCTGTAAGAAGGACTGGATCACCATAAGTGCTCCACTTTAGGTTCATTGTAATATTTACCTGAATTAACATGATTTGTAGTCTATGATCTGTGGCAAAAACATGTTCTTTTTGTTGAGTTTGTGCGCGTAAACAAACGCAACAAATATGGTCTGATTTACAAACAACTCCCAAGCTTTTAGTTTCTTTTAGCTAGCCTATCAAAAATACAAAGCATGACCAGTGCAGACAAGTATATTTTTATGAGCCAAATCATCTCGTCAATAATAACATATACAACCAAGAGTGGTCTGATTCACAAACTTCTTTTAGTGAAATAAACACATACAACACAACCATTGTTGTTCAACTCACAAACAAATGACTCATTTCAGCCAGTTCTTTTCAGTGAATCAAACACATGGCATTGGTTTGCACTCAATGCCATTTTCCCTTACAAGCATATTGCATTTTGTATTCGATTTTTTGTTATATGTATAATTGTATTTATTTACATTTTTACTTGCATTTTTAAAACTCTTTTTGTATTTAATGTTTATCTTTTATCCAGCAAGGGTCTGAGAGTCACGCAATTTCAATTCTCTGTATGTCCTGTACATGTGGCAGAATTGACAAATAAAGCTGACTTTGACTTACAGTATGAGCAATATAGTCTGATTCACAAATAATTTCACAAATTTAATCATCCAGCTGCTGTGAGAAAAGGCTACTTATGATCTGCCATCTGCAGCATCCTCACATGTGATATAGTCTAGCCAGGATTCCCTCTTTATGTTTTTAGATGCAACGTAATGAATGACACAAGGATGAATGGTGGCATGCTTATATTTCCTGTGAAAACCGTTGTGAATTGGGCTAAGGTAAGGATATACTGTTTGGTATGTTCTTGCCCAAAAATTTATTTTGGATCATTTTTAACAAAAAAAGGTACGGCCTTAACTGAACTAAATCAAATCAGTTAGCAAATCAACATCTAACTTACTAAACTGAAAGTTATCTTTATTTTCAGTCATTATTTTTGAGTCAGTGTATATATTTAAGGAATGGTTCACCCGAAATTGAAAATTACCCCATAAGCTTCCCACCCCCAAGTCATCCTAGGTGTATACTGTATAACTTTCTTTATTCACACGACCAATTTTACAACGTTTTAAAATACTAGTTTTAAAATGATAACCTAAATAACTTACTTGCAGTTATTTTTCCCCAGAGCGACGAGTTCATGCTTCTTGGCTGATCTTTGACTCGACGTATAACACAATTTATTTCATACACAGCCAAGAAGCCAGAACTCGCCGCTCTGGTGGAGGATAACTGTAAGTCAGTTATTTAGGTTATCATTTTAAAACTAGAACAATTTTTGGTACAAAACCCCATCTATCTACTTCAGAGAGCATGTGATAACCTCCCAAAGGCGTATAGGTTAGTTTTACGTAGCAGTACTTGCCGATATATACGATTTATCCAGCATTACCAAGTTTTTAAAAACTCAGACTGTGTTCGTCTGAAAGAAGAAAGTCATATACAGCTAGCATGGCTTGGGAGTAGTTTATGGTGTAATTTAACAGTAAAACTGTTCCTTTAAGATCTTAAATAGTTTCATGTGTAGACACAATTTATATATGAGAGTCAAAGAAAAGTCACTTTCAAGATTCTATCAAGTATCCAAATCTTTAAAAAAATTGCCATTATTATGCACACGATGTACAAAAAATAAGAACTTTCATACATTTGATTTGAGATGCATACGATAAGCTTAAAATATCTTGAACTGAGTGTCCAATAAACAGTCAGAATAAATCTTAGACAGACAACAGCTGACAATCTGTCAGCATAGCAAAGTTACTAAATATACTGGACAATTATTCTACCACAGAGGACGGGATCGTTTTCTGTTTTCCTCCACCTGTTGACAGAGTATTATCCTCGACAGCTCATCTGATGTCCATAGAGAGGAACAGATGACTCTAATTCACCTTCTATGAGGTCAAAACATCTTCTACACACACACAAGGGTTAAAACAAATAAAAACTGCAAAACCAAACAGCAGGTATTGCAAGGTTAAATGTAATAATTAATGCATTTTCTGCCGTGGTTTACCACAGGATTTGCTGTTAACATTCATACACACTTAAGAGCTAAGTCCTTACATTCTGGGACCGCAAATACTCAAAGATATTGGCTGGCTGCATACCATAGAAATTTTGTGGTTAAGAGTGTTCACCAATACACACTTAGAGCAATTCACAACATCTGGAAAACGTATGTATATATATATATATATATATATATATATGGATAGTTGGGATCTGATGTTTGACATTTTTTAACATATCAACCTGGAAAAGCAAATTGCATTCTTAAAAATCATGAAATTGAGACAGAGTTGTTACAGTTCACTAAAACTAAGACTAAAACCATGAATAAAATCAATGTTAATGGATTTTTTCCTGCTACCTGGAAAGACAACATTTCTAATTTAACCCTAGTTTAACTTGATATATCAAAAACAGAAATAATAAAATAAAAATGACATACATTAGAAATAAAAAAAATCATCAAAATCATTAAAACTTCAACTCAAAATATAAATGGAAAAGAATGAAGTCAAATAATAATAAAGAATGTTCATGTTCATCAACTGAAATCTTTTTGTTTGTTTATTTTTGGAGAAAAGATGTTTTAGTTTTATTATATTATTTTAATTTAAACATCTTTTTTTTTTTTTTTTTTTTCTAATACTGGGAGTTTGTATGCATTGCTACTTTAAGATCATTAAGGATCATTCCAGGCTCATTTAAGAACCTTAAAGACAATCCACAGAGAAACAGCAGGCTCTAATCACAGTAATTGCTCATTGAAGCCAGTCATTGCTATTAAAACACATTTAAATGGATTTTTGGCTCAATATCAACAAAAAGGATTTTAGCAACGTTGTTTTGATTAAACGCTCCCCTACTGCAGACCTATAGCATATCTCTCTCATTAACTCACTCTAGTTTCAGACTTCTTTGCATTTAGTTTCAACATTTATAAATAGGCTGCTGATTTATACGACATATTTGAGAACACTACTGAATATATAATTCATAGTCTTTTAGCGCAGTATGTGATTGGATCTCTTTGGAAGTTGGTTTCCTCATGTCTGTTGTGTTGAGCAAAAGGCAAATTAATGACGACCCCCTAAAAGCATGAAGCCATTTGCTGTAAACTCTGAGTAAATTCAACAAAGCCAGTTTTACAGAGGTAATAAAAAACACTACAACCCATAGTATTTCCGTTTCATAGTTCCCACAGACAAAACAAAACATGTTAAATCCATGAAGGACACAAACTAATCAACCTGTTTTAGGGACGGAGAGAAAATAACAAATACACCTATATTATATACACGGAACAGATAAGTAAGCTTGTTGTAATACCTGCTGTCCTTGTCAATTGTCTATAGAGTGCATTGCTTACAGCACACATCTGGATCTATGAAGTACGTCACCAGAGCGTTGAACTTTCAACCAGTAATCAACTGTTTCTCATCTGTTTAAATGAACGATAATCTTTTATAAGATGTGGTTTAAAGATAAAACGTCTGTGTTGAGAAGAGATCAACCTGTCATTAATCAAACAAATGTTAATCTATAACGTATCCTCAAAACGCAACAACTATTTTTAGAAATATTTAGAAAGAATGACTTTTAGAAAAAACAATGTTTCCCATACAAAATGTAATATATGTATATATATTAAATATCCATACATGAAATACAATATCGTAAGAAATAAACACCCATATATATATATATATATATATATATATATATATATATACATATATGTATCTATTAGAAATCAAAATAATTCCATATATTAACACATATTTTACCGTAGAATATATATATATATACTGTGTATTTATATACATACATATTTGTTGTGTGTGTATATATGTATGTGGAGATATATATATATATGTGCAGGTTTATTAAAACAACATTGACAAATCTGTGTTTATACATCTGTATGTTTGTACGTTTATGTATTTATTTAAACATGTCTATCTCGTAAGTTTATGACGTTGAATCACAAAAGTGTAAAATTAAAAATAAAAATATTTTATTTGTGCCTATTAACTGATTATAGGACTGTGCACACGTGAATGTGTTCCTAAATGACTGAAATATTAACTTTAAAAATCTCACGGGTACTTCAGCCAAAGGCGTTCAGCTGGAAAAAAAAGGTTTTGTAATCCCAGACTTTGCAGCAAAAAACCCCCCCAAAAAAACATGAATTGCAAGGATGTATGTCTAATTGCTCAGTACCACAAAATGACGCTGTTTAACGGTATTAATTAGCTTACAAGCTCATGTATTTTCTCTTTTCTTTATGTGTGCAATTTAAGGCTATGCAGAAAACCACACACACGCATACGTTGGCAGCACGCAGGCTCAAACACACACACATTTACACGTTGAGAAGAAAGACGAGCACTAACTTTTTTTAACAGTTGCTGAAAGATTCTCACTCAGGCAGAGGTCCAGGGCAGCCCGTTCTACTGCAACCTGAAAGTTATAAAAACACTCCTCCTGCCAAATGCGATTTAAGAGATTACGCTGAATGTTTACGACAGAACACTTCACTCGACTGCGGTTAGGGAACGACAGGATAGATCGATACTTAATTGTAAACGGCCTCAAAAGCGGTGGGGAAAAATCTGAATTCTGTTAGTCTTTAAAGTGTACATCAAGGGAGCACAAACGGCTTAAATGATTCAGTAACGAAAGGATCATTGTTAACCGTGTCTAAATCAATTTTCTCTGTGTTTATCTTTAAGATCTAATAACACCATTTATCTCAGGCTGTATCATTGGATTTTAAAATATGCTACTCATTCATTTCATTAAGGAGCGTTTAATGATACTGTTAGGTTGGATGGTTTGAATGTTACAGACAGACGTGACTACCACAGTCATGCTTCAGCTCAGTTTGGGTTTTGGTCCACTGAAACATGTAGACATATGAGAAGTGGGAAATATAACCAAATTTGACATTTTCTATAGAAAATATGAGCAGTATTTGCCTGTGTACATACTGTACCCCAATTCTAGGGTGCTATGGTTTACACAGTTTGTTATGCAGTTGCTAGAAATAAGCTGCTGTTCTGAGTGGTACTAAATAATAAAGCTTCATAATATTCACAGGTCCCTCCATTCTTGTAATAGTCCGTTCTCTCAAAATGTATTTTCCATTATCTTTTTATATCAAAATAATGCTCGTAACTTAAAAAGATGTAATTAATAAATCAATAAATTAGAAGTTATATCTTGCATCCATGCATTTAATTAAGCTAGGTCTCCTGAATAAGTGTATTTTAATGATTTATTTTTTAAAAACGGCTGTTTTTTGAACATATTGCCAAGGGTTTTGTGTGTACAGAGACATTTTTGCACATTTCATCATTCACCACGTGAAAAGCTTGATTACATATTTCAAGTCCGCATCGCTAAAATGCAAGCAGTTATCAGATTTCCCAGTCTGTATGAAGCTGCCCAGCCTTGTCAAGGGAACCGAATTTGGGTACAGTATTGAATTCATACAGGATAGGATCCGTATGTGGCCAAATGCCAAACAGCTGTAGGAACTGCAATTTAAACGCAGAGTAAATAAGTTCAGATATTTTAAACAGGTAATGAGGTAATGAACAGCTCCTTGTGATTAGATAGACCAGGAGAGACAGGTGTGTGTGCGTGTGTGGATGCACGTGAACTCCAGTGGCATGTTCGATGAGTTATGTTCATTAAAAACCAGTAACACAGTAACACAACTTCATATCAACAGAAAGGACATTTTAGACTGTATGTTAAAAGATAACTTGTGCTTGAATTTTAACGTAGTGCTAAATATCAATATCAACCAACTCCTAGTCGAGAAAGCTTACTTGAGAAAGCCAGAAGTGCACATAGCAGTAACATGCAGCTGTATACAGATGCGGATCTGAGATCAGGTTCAAGGCGGGAGTTCAAGGAGAATGCATTGTGTGAAGGTGGTAAGCCTCTCAAAGCAACTGATGCACACAAGCGTAAAGTGTTAACCGTTTTTCACGCTCTCCCTCGTTAAATTTAATGGCAACTTTCCATGTCACCTGTAACTCTCAATAATGAAACTTAACACAATATAATCACTTCCATTCCCACACCCGCGCCTCTCGTTCCCATGCAACACCTTGGCACACTGGAATTTAGTGACCTACAGTAAGAGCGCTGTGTTTGACTCCACAAGGGGAATGCGATTCTGGAATTCGGCCCACACGTGGTCATAAAGCTGATCAAGTCGTTTTTAGCAGTAATGGCAGTAATGAAACCTTTCTATATGAGGTTGTATCATTGTGTATAAGGCTAAGCTCCCCAATCCACTTCGCAAGGGCGTTGTACAAAATTAATTTTCCATGCTGTCTTTGTTGGCTCTTTAAAAGAGACATGCTTTAATAAATTGGCTCCATTATCAGCCTTGAACTCCAGGGACACTGAAGGTCATCAAGCACGTGAGGTTTAGCAGAGCCTTCTATTTTAGTTAATACGGCAAGCTATGCTGAGAGACTGTTTGAGATGCCACACTACAAATCTCCTCCGTACCAAAGACAAACCATACTCCTTGTACTGTACAAACCTGCAGCCAAAAATGGCGATACATTTTGAGATAATACTGTGTGTTCACTGTTTTGTGTTGAGCTCAAACGACTTAAAAATACAGTGACAGGCCCTAAAACATCATCATATTTCACATTTTTGCAATATATTTACTTTAATTACTGTACATGATTCATACATGCATTATTGTTTTTAAGTCAAAATATGTCCAATTAGTAGTTCCAAATAGTTTTTGAACCATAAATCTGAGCACACCACCTGCCCCAGTGAACCGATAGCTAGACATGTTTTATAAGCGGTCCGGGTCGGTACGGTTGAAATATTTAGACTCCGTTTCAGACCTCCGCTTTACACCAACAGGCATGTGAGCTGTTTATTTTTCAGCGGGAAGAATCCAAAGAGTGTGGTTTTACAAAGCAAACTTTAATAAGATGCCTGTTGAAAGACATGTAAAGGTGAATGTTGAGGCAAGCTGTGGAGGTTTGGTTTGGTTGAGGTGCAACCCATATACAGAGACTGGGGTCAAAATCCTTTTAACCTGCTTCGTCATTTTGACTACTGTCAGAACATATCATAATATAAAAGATATGGCTTAACATTAAATGATAGTAGGTTGTGGCCTAAAAATGCAAGACAAGTTATCTGCAAATAACAACATTCATAAATATCAATAATATTCATTAATAAATAAATAAGTGCTGTCAAATGCTTAATCCAAAATATATATAATTTATATATTAAAAAGGCCTATATTTATTTATAATATTAATTATATGAATATAACTATATAAATTTAAATACATATACTGTAATGTGAGTATATTTAAATTATATAAATATTAAATATACCCCGAACACACAATTATATTTGGCAAACTTAAGGTTTTATTTTGGATGTGATTAATCACAATTAATTGTGTGAAGGCATTAAATGAATTACTGAAAAGTTTAAAAACTGGTCTTGGTATGTTTGCACACTTCATAGTTGTGTGTGTGTATTCCCAATAAACATATCCTTTGTCAAAGAAATTGTTTTTTTTTTTTTTTAATCTTTCAACCAAAGTTTGCATATGTGATATATGTGATACATTAGAATTTTGGAATTTTAGAGCACGATATAGAATCTGGAGCTCAAGTTAAAGCTCGAGTTTGATGCAAGTTAAAAACTAAATAAAATTTTCAAATTGTAGAAATAGTAGCAATTTAATGCAGCTGTTGATATTCATACGGCCAAAAAGAAAGATCAAATACTGATAGCTTGTAATATAAATCAATGAGATCTTTATAAGAGCATAACAGACATAACAGAATAACAGTTGTATCAGTTCCTCCAAATCCTGGTATATCGTATTTAATATTTACATTTAAACATGATTGTGCAAAACCAGCACTGCTTTATATAGCAGTTCTGCACAGACGTGCATGCGCGCGCATTCATAACCGCATACCACTAAACAAGTGTGAGTATGTGTACGTGTGTAATAGAAGAAAATGCCTAATTCCTAGTTGCATGTCCCATCTCTTTTGCACGGCCGTGGGTAGCATATCTAATTGCACCACTTCCTAGTGAGATATTACACATATGCACATGCCCTGGCCGGATATTTTAAGCCGGACCTTTTGGAGGGATGAAAGTAAATACGGTGCTGAGTCCATCAGATCCCGCTGCCACACCCAAAGCCCTCTCTGATTTCTGAGCGCTGCTTAAAACCCATCCAGATTAAGCCTTTCTGACACCTTTTGTATGTTACAGTCATTAACAAGTCAGAGATCAATTATTCACTGCTGTTTAATATTGTTAAAACGTATTTCACTGTTGCTTCAAATGGGATGAGTACTTTCAGCTGTGTGCAATACTTTGATGTGCCTGATAGAACTGTGTAATTAGGGGGAAATGGCTCCTGTTTGATATCCTGGCCACTCTTTCTGTTCACTTAAGGTTTTGACTACGCAAAAGCAGGTCAGAGTTCACCGAACTTGAACTTTCATTTGCAACGGAACGAGCTTGCATTTCCAGTCTCCCGTGTACGCATGCATGTGTGAATTGTGGTGAAGGAAGCACAACATAGAGTAGTTGCATTTTTTTGATTGAAAAGACTGTTTGATTAACATGCGCAGTTTTAGTTTTAGAAGAAACAAATTCATTTGCATCTTGGAAGACCTGATCGTGTGACATTTTCAGCAAATTGTCATTTTTAGCTGAACGTATCATGGAAATATCTAAATGGTGTGTCATTAGCCAGCAGATTAGATTTGAGGTTGCCAGATTAATAAGTGCTTGCCATTTGTTTTATATAGCATGCATCAGATTTTTAGCAGGTGGTCCATGAGCATGACTTTTGAGGCTGAGACAAGGCAAAACATGGAATGCATTTATATTTATGCATTTGGCAGATGATTTGATCATTGAGTCATTTATATTACATTCAACGGACACATTTTATTAATGCATTTAACTGAACCCATGATCTTGGCATACCCTAATGCAATACTGTACTATTTGAGCTACAGGATCACTGTACACAACAAACCATAATAACTAAAGTATTATTGGGTTTAAAAATGAATCAATTA
Source organism: Enteromius treurensis (assembly GCA_032275025.1). Lineage (NCBI taxonomy): Eukaryota > Metazoa > Chordata > Actinopteri > Cypriniformes > Cyprinidae > Enteromius > Enteromius treurensis. Next base: position 7,770,081 of record JAUCMU010000026.1, on the reverse strand, counting down.
ATCAGCATTACTTCAAGTGAAATAGGCATAAGACAAAGAGACCTGGCTTCAGTCAATCACTACAAAACACACACCACACCTACAGCTCAGATGTTTCCTGAATGAACTTGTGCGTGCTGCACGGTGATGACTTTCAAAAAAGGGTGACGAAAGACAATCAATCCCTAAGCCAATGAATGTAGGAAAGGGGACAAATGCATCCCTGACCTTGTCCAACCTTTCCAAGGACTAAATAGAGCGAAGGAGAACATGCAAGCCTGAAAAATGAGACAGGGAGATGTGACCGAGTTAAACACCTCGCGTGCTTTCATTTGAGAGTTACAGCTTGTTGTCAAACAGGGCCTGCTGTTTGGTGGAAATGGGCGATAACAGACAGGGAATCGTTTAGCATGCAAGGACAACCATCTCAGTCGGCAGGTAATTAGAGAGAACTCACTCCGCCGTGGAAATGAATAGAGGAAGCAGAAATGAAAGAAGCTATGTGCTTAAGGAGAAAGACATGACAGGGAACTCCTGCATAACATCACAGTTGCGGTTATAATGGTCAATTCTTTTTCGATTTTAAAAAAGCAACTCTTTGAGAGTGTTGAATAACAGTAAAAAAAATTATGTGATTAATTATTTAAAATAAAAAAATATCTTAATTTTATAAAACTTTTTTTTTTATTATTATTAAAAGGCTTTTGCAATCAATAATAATCGTAAAAGCCTTAAAATAATAATCATAATGTATGGGTTAAAAAAAAAACTGAATTCTCCAAATGTACATCAAACTCATATTTTAATATTTAAAAATATGTATGAGTCATCAAAGCACCAGACAATAAAAAATAATTTATAATAAAATATAAAGAAACAATCCCTTTAATAATAATAAGATATGTTTTTTTTTATTATAACAGAATGAATAATAATAAATCAATAAAAGGTGATTGAAAAGGAATTATAGAAGTTTCAAGATCTTTTTTTTTTTTGTACAGTATATAGTGTTTTCTTAAAATTTTAAGGATTTTTTTTTTAAAGCACTTTATCATTCTTTTTTGGTGTTTTGTATTCTTTTTAAAGCTTAAAAGCTTCATTAATTGCAACTAAAAATAAAATAAAATCAACTTTTGAGCTCTATGGTACAAATAAAGTCATTGAGTGTTTAAACTATTCCTCTCATCAGTGTCCTTCCAAGCAGCTCCTGTAGGAGGCGATACTTTAACCTGCCCAGTGGCGAGAGTTTTGAGCTCAATGTCTGTTGTGGAGACAGAAATACTTCTCCCTCTGATCCTGCCTGCCAGGACCGCTCAAAATGCTTCAGGTTTCAGGTGGCAACCATTGCTTCTAAAATGAAAGGGTCTCACCTTACAGTTCGGTGCCTCTGTTGGGCCTTCTGCGGCACTACCCACACAAACAAACAGAAATACACGTTCACACAGACGCATACTTGGGGCCCCTTCGCACACACACTCACGCTCAGAACCTATAAACAGATGCCTATGACCTCCCTCTTGTCCTGCGACATCAATATCTCCCTTCAGATGTGAACCGGCATACATTTATGGAAAACACTGGATTTTATAAGCACCATGACTCAATGTAAAGAGTGAGTGTGAAAAAGAAAAAAGAAAAACAGCATTTCCTCAAAGTTTCTTAATGCACCCAAACTCAAACCCTCATGTTTAACAACCACATTTTGTGACAGAAGAGCACCCCCCCCCCAAAAAAAAACTCCACAACCACCAATTCATCAATATGCAACAGCGGCACGTTTTCTCCTTCCCTCTGTATTTATAATCACAATTGGAAATGCACAGAGCTGTGTAACGTGAACTATAATCATGCTGATTTGTAATTGCCTTGAGAAACCCTGCATGCAAATAACGCTTATTCAGATTTTAAGGGCTGGTCGACGTCCCGACTTCAGTCAACCAACATTATCCCTACACGAACTCTCAAAGCATGAAAGGCTGATTATATGACTTTAACAAACTTTTAAGTTATCCTTAAAAGAATGATACGAGAGACATGACACTACAACAGCTATTGTAGGAAATCAATTGACTTTACAGTCGAGCATCATTATCCAAAAATAATAATTTGGAAAATGCTTAAATTGACCAATTGCAATCTAATATTCCTTAATTCGTTACAAATCTGATCTACAAAATTTTTTGAAACTGTCACTTTTAGTTCTCTGTTCATCTCATCCACATCACAGCTTTGCAATCACTTTTCAAGAACAAGACATTGATGAATTTATCACAGTTTCTATCAGGTTTCATCCCACATTTCAGATTCATGACATACCTGGTGGACAGTTGCACTCTTGTGTCACGTCTCTCGCCGCACGCAACTTTGGCATCACTTCATTCACCCTCTAAAATGTGATAAACAACGTAGAGAAAATTAATTATTCACATTTTGGCGGAGAGATTAAAGGTCAAATTTTAAGAATCGGATATTTATACATCCATCCTGAATAAACAGTAACCTGAATATTAAAAAAATACCCTATGTGTCATGGTTCTACATGTTTGTGGAGGGAAAAAGTGTGAATTAGTTATAAAACACTGGCAATCAACACACAGTACATCGATTATACTAATAGTATTGGATTACATGGTAGCCTACTGATTATTCTGCTTCATTATTTATTATGATGTTACATGTTTGTAATTTATGTTTTTTACAATTCACACAATTACAATATATATTGACTATATATATTTTGCAATAAATATTGTAATTCTTAACATAAGGACAGGAAAGAATATATAGCGCATTAATTTTAGTTTATTTTAATTAGCCTAATACACCACAATGAGAAGAACTATCTTTAGTACAAGATGTTACCAGTAAAATCTAAATAAATTAAGCATAATTATGTTTGCTTTTTTTTTTTAAATCACTCTTATCACATAAACGCACCTGTTGCTGCACTTTGCAAAAGTATAGGCTATTTATATCTATTATTCTTTACTATAGCTAGACAGACGTGTTTTCAGCTTTCCCTCCGTCTTGGTAAAAATGTGTGAAGTTGACGTTATTAATTAGTTAAACAACCACTGACCACTAATGAGCATGCTATGCGTTGATAAACGGGATTAATTAGAGCCTAAATTAAATTGGATAACATAATAGAGATCCACGTGAAATATTTGCAGCTTTCCTTCATGAAGAATTTAAACGCTTGCCTCCTGTAACAGTGTTTCCATGGATTCCCGCAGTTCCCGTGGAACAGAGCCGTCTTTGGATGATTCCTGGCAGATGTCAGTCATCTTTATCTCCAGCTCGCGCAGCCTGCTCTCCATCTGATGCGTTTTGAAAGTCATGAGAAAACACACCGCTATCGAGCTCAGCGATAACACTAAACACACTATGGTTGGAAAAGACACTAAATAGCGCTGGTAAAGCGGTTTCGCCGCGTTCTGTTTGCTTTCTATATTTCCGTCCGCAGATTGATCCATGCTGGAAAAAGTCTCCTTTTAGTTTCCGGTGGTTAGATGACTTTTTAGTATTGATCAGCTCCCTGATCGATGAGATGTGGCTGTCAGACTGCGCAGCGCGGAGCAGCACACGGCACTTTGAACAGTGTCTCAAACCTAGTGTGAGTACTTCCTAGTGAGCAGCGTTTTTGTCCGTCGCAGACGCGTGTCGATTCATAGATTCTCAAATTGCGAAAATGGTCCGCGTCCCTGTGACGTATACAAATAGTTTCTACACAGGGCGCTCTCTTAAGTGTTGAGCTACATCATTTTAATATTCAGCGGTGTGTGTGAGAGAGAAAGAAATTCGTGCAAAGCAGCTGTTAACAATCTGTGGGATTTTCTCTTGTTTTAGGTTATCTCCACACGTAGACTCAGTCTGTACAATATTTCGAGGAGCAACACTTTTAAAAATTAATTTACTTTACTTAATTTGTGTTCAGCTTGTGTCCATATAGCTATACAAACTGTCAAGTATAATCTTTTCAAATAATGCCAGTGTTAATGAATTGCAAATTAATAGCAAAGCATTGTTGCTGTTTGCCTCGTAAAACCATCAGTTCCCGCCAAAGTGTATGTGTATATATAGTATCAAATGTAAAATGCAACCCCTAAACCGTATTTTTAATATCCTCCTGTCGACAATAAACCCATATTCCTAGAAGCAGAAATACATTTTCTCTCTGTAAAGATTTAGTTGGGATCTACCGCCCTCTATTGACCTCTTGAGAACATTACACCACCATGAGACGAATCATACTGATCATGAAGTGATTTTATTTAAAAGTGAAGGAAAAACTGAAAAGACATTTACAAATATCACTACGTTTAAATTGATAATGCTAACAAATCGATGACAATTATTGTACATGTTTAACACCCTAAAACCTTGGCCCTTCACAGTTACATTCTGTCTTGTGATGCAGATGAGCACAAATCAATGAAAAACTCAAGAGCAAGAGGTCACATAGCCTAAACTGAAAAACAAGCACAATTAATATAAACAAGAGAGCAGTGTATGATCTATACAGAGGACTGATACAGTCAACTGAAACGGCCTCTCTCAGAGAGGAACTATAGCAAAGAATCAAGAGAAGCCATCACTTATTTCTTGGTCTTTCCGATATAGTCAAAAAAAGGGTGTTTGATGGCCTCATCCAGAGTGATTCGCTTCGTGACGTCATATTCCAGCATCCTCTCTATGAGATCAAACAGATGTACGTGGTCGGAGCTACCGGAGATCATGTATTGCTGCAAGAAAATTAAAAAGTCAGTTGCGTGTCAGATATCTTAACAGCTTCAAGTAAAAACAAACAAACCAACTTTAGTTGTAAAATATCTTCAAGAATGAAACACTTACTCTCAGCGGCTTGCACTGCTTCCTGACATAACGTCCCGAGGAGCTGTGAACGTCCCAGTCCAGCTTATCATGGTGAACGTATCTCTTCTTCCTGCATAATGGGAAAAAAGCTATTTTGATTCCGTTTACATGAAACATTAGACGATTCTTCCTCTTGCAATTTATGCCTTTTTTAAGCATCTGTGGTTTTGACAATTTCCTTCATGAATATAAATGTCTAGTTAATGAAATATTACAGAGCTTACTATATTATAGAGCATAATTAGTTACATTTAAAATTGTTTTTCCATTTTCGTGACTTATGGCTAAATTAAGAGTTGTAAAATTCCCTGATAATACAACAAATCCTGAAAAAAAAAAATTATATAAATTGCAAATATTGAAATCACCTTGTTTTCTGCAGCATGTTTGTTGGTAAAGGGCCCAGCACTCGCTCCATCATGGCCAGATGCTCTTTACTGTCATGCGTCTGTAATTTTAAAAAAAAACCCACAAACTAAATCATGTGTATCCAAAGTGAACATAAATGAACTAGACTGAACTCAGAGGATAATGACCTGAAATAAAGTCGCTCCCAGATAATACTCAATCAGAATGCAACCCACACTCCACACATCACAGGAATGACTCCAGCCTAGATCTGTTAGAAACAGACAGATATAGCCGTTATAGCTCACAATACATGCAATCATAGCAGGTACTATCAATGTACCTCAGAATATCCAATAATAAATGAATCTGTAACTACTTACCCAGAATAACCTCTGGAGCTCGGTAATGTCGAGTGGAAACCACAGAGGTGTGATGCTCATGTTCGTACGTTGCATTCCCAAAATCAACTACTTTCACATCAGGATTCTTTAGAGTTCTTTCATCCCTCTTCTACAATTTCAAACACAATCAGTTCTCAGATATCTAAGATTGGGCTAAAGCGAAATATATTTTAAATAAATAAAAAAAAACCACTAGCAATTAACTAAAGTGTGTTTAAATGTAATTTACTACTTGGAAAAAAGAAAAAAAAAAAAAAAAAAACATTTTCAAAATATTCACTATTTTTTGTAAAACATAATGCTGAAATGGTCTGTATGGAGCCAATGTCTCCCCTTACCATTTTTGGATTGTACTTGATGTCATACTCTGAATTAATAAAGAGGATGTTCTCTGGCTTCAAGTCAGTGTGTGTCAGCTTGTTCTTGTGAAGAACTAAGACACAAAGCAGCAAAGAAATAAAATATTACATCAACATTTAGTCAAAAACACAAAGGGGGGAAAAAATGCATTTAAGCAAGATCCGTGACTCACATCTGACTGCTCTGATGATCTGGTAGGCCATGTGCCTGATGTGGTTCATAGAGAAGGGCTGAAAGCTATTTTCCTTTAGAAAATCATACGTGCTCAAGCCCAGCAGCTCAAAGGCGATGCAGATGTGTCCGTGGTGATCAAACCAGTCATACATCCGCACACAAGCACTGGAGAAAGTAAAAATAGATATTAAAAAAAACTGCATTCCTAATATGTAGTCTTGAGTTCTACACACTAGGAAGGTTGTAAATTTAAAATGAAGTGTGATATTACACAGCCATTCATCACAGGGGCATAAAGTATTTAAGATTTCTGCTTTCAAAAAGCACTTACTATCTCCTGTCACAGTCAAGTGAGTTAATCTGCTCTAGCACCTCAACCTCAGACACAGCCGCATCACGATAGCGCTCAATGTTTTTAATGATCTTCAGCGCTACGCGAGCTCCGCCCCTGCAATAACAGCATACAGTAGTATCATGAACACACATGAGAACACAAATGCCTGCACTTGTTATCAGTAATTTAACCAAAAGAACATTCCCGAAAAACATTTAAAGCCGCCATGAAATAAACTGTACTGTATTCTATTGTAAACACATAATGCTGATCTTGAAGGACTGGTTAAATGTAATTATTTAAAAGAAACTTTTAATTAAACAACACAATTTAATAATCAGTTTAATGGACTTCAAAATACAGACAATCTGTTATGTGCATTTAATAGCAACCTGATCTAATGATTACAAAAAACATGGGGTCTCAAGGAAAGCAAAAATATGGTGAAACATGGCATGAACGTGGCACTTACTTTTCATGATCAATACACTCCACCACTTTACCAAAGGCTCCTTCTCCAAGTGTGCACACAATCTCATCTACGGGTTTAAAAGAAAGACAGTTAGAAACATGTGATTGACACAATGGTCCATTAAACCCTTTCAAAAGATTGCGCTGCGTTTTTGGAACACTCAAATTAGAAAAGCAATGCATAAATAATCAACAAACATAAGACGATACTAGACTGGGGATACACACATCAGGATAAGTTTAAGTGTTCTGTCACAACATTTGCATTTATCAGGACCCCAAAATTATTGTGTAAAATTAGTCTGACCCCACAACAGAAAATAAGCAGTGAAAAAAAAAATGGAAAGATACAGAAGAGATACAGAAAAGTGTGTATTCTATACATCTTGCTCTCAGCATGTCTCCACTGTGATAGATCAGGTGCCCTTCCTCATCATCCTCAATACTCCTGGATCTTTTCCTGGGATGGCTCCTCTGGGGTTTCGGACCACCGCCATCATCATCATCATCACCACCATCATCATTAACCCATGAGAATCGAGGGGGACCAGAACACGCCATTCATTCATTCACGATTGGGGGGGGAAGTGATTCGGCCCATTCAGATACCCGGAGCAGCCAGGCCCGGCCACAGGGAGCAGCCAACGCAAATTCAGTCCGCGAGATACACACAGGGCCCACCACATCGTGTGTGTTACAGAAGAAAAACAATGGCAACATATTTTCAGATGAGATACTTTCTCAAACCATTAAGTAGACAATAATAACAATTTAGCATTGAAAAAACATTCTAGATCTTTATTCCTCCACATGAATGAGGTGCTTTAAAATATTTTATGTGTTGTGGATATCTAACTAACGTTATGTCTTGAGTTAGAACCCTCTTATTGTGTCATAATATTAGCATAATAATTTCAACCAACATTCTTCCTGTCATTCATTCAGACAATGCTGGAAATGAGGAACTCCCACAGTGCAAATAACAAGAAAGAAGGCACAGAAAGCAGACAGTTGCCGTGGCAACCAGAGGCAGACAGTGGCCATACCGTGTCAGAGTGATGGTGCGAGCGACGGTGCCGGTGTCTGTGCCGGCTGCTCCGCCTGCTGTTGCCAGAGGATTTGCTGTAATGGTGCCAGTCTCTGTCACGCTCTCGGCCCCGGTCTCTATCACGGCACCTGGATCTGTCCCGGTCTCGGTCTCTCTCCTTGTCTTTACAAGCACCTCGGCTCTCGTCCTCATGGTCTCTGAATACAGCTCGCTTGTCTTTAGCTTCCAGTTTTTCATTTGAGCTCCTTGTCTCAAGGTAATGCCTGTTAATAAAACGCAGCTTTTTTTAACAATAATAAAAAACTATTTGCCATACATGTCAAAACATGACATGTTTCAATCCTGTGTCTTTAAAGGCCGAGATACACTGCAAGATCTTCGGCTCTCAAAATTGAAAAGAATTAAGGATCACAGTTCAACCCCAAAAAATGAATTGTCATTTTAAATCTTACATCAGTCTAACCACTTAGTCTTACCCATTGCATTGTACTTGTGACAATAAAGTTGAACCCAATCCAATTTTGTCAGCAAGTAGTTTTTAATAATTTCAAAAAGTAAAATTCTGCATGAGGACTGTTGCTTCTGTATTCTATAATAAGCATAGGCCAGAATTAAAATGTTGATATAGGGCTGGGCAATTAATCTAAATCGACATTTGATCGACAAACCTATAATCAATCTAATTTTTCCAGGTCGATTATTTTAATAACTTTCCCTTTAAAAACACTACCGTGTGTGGAGTCACATGACCCTGCTCCGTTACGTTACCCTACATTCACACCAGACGCGACTTGCGCAAATAAATCACGTATAGTTGGACGCTTGAACATTTTTAATTTACTCTGTTCATTCGTGCGAGAAATTCGCTTCACAGCAAACGCGGATTCGCGTCATGGGAGGGGCTTCTGCCAGGCGCTTCCAGTCTCTGTACATCGCAAAGGATATGACTCCCTTGGCTACAGCGGAGCGAAGCGGGTTTAAACACCTCGTTAAAACTCTCGACAGAAGATACC
>JAUCMU010000026.1:7741401-7760975 GCA_032275025.1 Enteromius treurensis | reverse complement strand
CAACATTGATGTTTAATAAATAATCATAGATAGAAGAAGTGCGTGTTTCCTTCAATTATTTTAAAATCAAGTAATGCACCCTTCGTTCAAAACTCTCTCACTTGTAATAAGTGAGCATATTTACTGTACTAGATTTGTCAGTGAACTATGAGGGCAAAATATATATATATATATATATAATCGTTCATTAATCATAATCGAGTTAAAATGTTCAATTAATCAAGATTTTGATTTTAGGCCAAATCGCCCAGCCCTATGTTGATATACGTAAATATATCCATTATGACCATCATTATTTCAACATTTTATTTTCACAAGTTATTTAAAACAAGCCCAGGTTTCATAGACAGGGCTTAGTCTAAGCCAGGATATGGCCATAGCTCTATTTAGTTGCATGCATATGATATACTTTGTATATAAAACTTTATTTCACGTGGAAACAAAAAATGGGAAATGTCTATTAATGTCTATTAAGACAACACAATAGGTATTGACTTATTTGCAATGGGCTAAAGATTATGATCATCACCAAAGCTTTTTTTTTTTCTCAGAGACTCTTAAAATAAATTATGGATAAATGATGTAATGAAAATGACAAAAAAATGGAAAAAATTTTTTTTAATCATTTATAGCACGAATAAAACATTCCTAAATTAAAAAGTAAATATTTTTTTTATTAATTATTATTAAACCAAGGCACTAACAGATGGCTTAAAGTCTAAATGGATGAGACTGACATATTGAGGTCACGTCAAATGTTTTCCAGGAAGCTTCCAAGAAGGGGGCAAACTTGTCAAACAAGTATTATACAACATTCACTGCCAGAAGACGTCCACATAAGGCTTAGTGGGCCCTGGCCAAAGAGCACACCTCCCTTAAATTAGTAACTTACCGGGTAGCTAGTATAAGATGCCCTTATATAATTTGTTGATTTAAAATGACTCGGAATAAATAAGGAGCATCACAGAATGGTTCTCACCCTTCGCTGTTCTTGTGGTGATGGTGTTTTTTTCTGTATTTATTTTCTCTTTCGCTGCTGTGCGAGTCTCGTCTGTGTCTCTTTCTATTCTCCATTCTCTCCTCCAGACTCGCCTCTCTCAGCCAAGGAGACCGCAATCTTATTTGTCTCATCTGCTAAAACAAGCACAATACAAACAAACAACTTTTAAAATAAGTACGCGTACTACATAAGCGGAAACTCTATAATATACGGGCAGGATCCACAAATACAGTGGCCTCTTTGTTCTAACACCTCGTGTCAGCGAAGCGTTTGCCCGATGCAAATCATTTTTCAGGAAGTCTAAATTGTTAGAAAATAATAGCAATAAGTAAAACACGTTTAAACAATAAAATATTTTTTTAGACTTACAGCACGGTTAAGATTAATGAAACAGTAAAGCGACGTCGTTAACGACGCGTAACCGTACGTTAACTTCTAACGTTAGGTTGATAAAATAACAAAAACACATATAAAAAGACGCTATTACGTTGTGTGAGTGAAATAATCAGCAAATACGTAAATCATTACCGTACCTGGCTTAAGACAGTGGTCTAAATAATAACAGTACTCGATGATAACCGAATTTATTTTGCTCTGTCTTCTCTGATGCCGTTGGTGTGGTTCAAAATGGCGTTCGTCGAGCTAGAATGTTCCAGAACTAGTTCGTTACGTCATCGGCTCTGGAACACTCTTGCAGAGAGAGAGAGAGAGAGAGAGAGAGAGAGAGAGAGACTAGTGCAGGGCTGTACTGTAATTGTACGATGACCTGATCCTTTTAACATGAAACTGTTGGGTACTTTAAACTAACCTTCGTTTGGGAGATCACAGGGATATGTGAATATTTGATCTGTTAACTGGTTGCATATGTCAAATTTATTGCATGATTTGGGGAAGCTGCTGCTATCAAAACATTGTTTACTTAGTCAGTGTAACGGTGAAGCGATATAGGCCAATATGATGGAAGGTTTGCAAAGAAATGCCATGCTCCTTTGTAAAAGTATACGTTTTTTTAGTATTTTTAAAATACATAAGCGCAGTAAATTTAAACCTTAAAGTTAAGGTATTTGGTGTTTTATTTTAATACACCTTGATGCATCCATGTATTTGATGTAAAAAATAACCACTTGAGCCTACTGTACAACAACTTTACATCATTTTAGCAACTCGTACCTTATACACCCGTTGCAAACGAGCTATTTTTACCACGAACATCCAACATAAGTCTCTCTAGTCTTTGTTAAGACACAGCAATGATTTGTACATATATAAAAAATATCTATAAAGCAACGTTTTAGGGGAACGCTTTAAAAAAAAAAAAAAGGGGGTGCAATAATCGTTCGAAAAAACAGGTAGCGGATAAAAAAATCATAATGAAAAATTATCTAAAACCCATACAAAATTATTAACACTAACCTAAATGTGAGAGTTTGAAGAGTAATAAATTGTCTGTAATCTACACACTAGGTGGCAGTAAACTGTTCACATTAGGTATCTCACGCGAGAAGGCGGACTGAAGAAGACGGCTCACCCTCAAGAGTTTTGCTTCCGGTGTGCTTCTTCCTTTTCCTCTTGCCATAGTGTGAGAGATATAGGGGGACTCGGCCCTCCGACTAAATCCAACTCCATCCACCTTTATAGGTGATTCTTTTCTGCGCCAAAATGACCGAGCAGATGACGGTAAGGGGGACCCTCAAGGGTCATAGTGGATGGGTCACCCAAATCGCCACCACTCCCCAGTTTCCCGACATGATTCTGTCCGCGTCCCGGGGTAAGTGTCCGTAGAGCCCAATGAATACTCGCCGGGTACACGAGACCTTAAAATTACACTCAATAATAACTCCATTCAGCTCTGGTTCTGTATAAAACTGATATTTAACAATACAGAGACATTGTTTATGATTAAACGCAGTCGTTTGTAATGCAGCACTGGTGAATAACTTAGTAGTAGTAGTAACGTTAGTCGGTGTAGCTGTCTAGTGTGTGGGATGCCTCCAGCTGTCAAAATTATTGGACAAATAAAAAACTGTTGAGTGATCTTCTGATGCCCTCATTGCAGACAAGACCATCATCATGTGGAAGCTGACCCGTGATGAGACCAACTATGGCATCCCCCAGCGTGCTTTGCGGGGCCATTCCCACTTTGTGAGTGATGTTGTGATCTCGTCTGATGGTCAGTTCGCTCTGTCTGGCTCCTGGGACAGCACCCTGCGCCTGTGGGATCTGACAACGTGAGTATTTAGAGGGTTGGGGCAATCATTAAAGTTCTGTTCCCTGGTTTTGCAGTGGTGATGAAACTTAAATGCCATCTGTGTCACTGTGATGATAAAGAGGCTGTTTCTGAACTTCAAACTCTCAGCCCAGTTAACGTACGTGCATGTGTATGTCAGGAGTTTCCAGTCTGTTAGATGCCACAGACCTCCAGATAGGATCATCCTAGATGCCAGATTAATAGATATCATGGTCTTTGTGCGAGGGATTTTAGTCCTTTATGTATAGTGTCTTAAATAAAAATGTCCTCTAAATATTTAGATACTCATACATCTACTTGTTAAAAAAACTTTAATAGTTGTGATTACAGTTGTAAAAAAATTCTACTGTAATCACACATAAGGTCAAGCAGTTATACATACACAGAATTTGGTATTTGTTATCATTGTCTTGTTTGCGAAATGGACTGTTAAGGCAATAATCTTAAGTAAAACTGACTTCATTGTTAGAATTTCCATATCGTTTGTCAGATTGCATAAAAAAAGAGCCTTTTTCAACGTTACATTGAGCTGTCAGATTAATTGGAGTTTGTCTGTCTGTTTTTCTCATCCAGTGGCACTACAACCCGCCGTTTTGTTGGACACACCAAGGACGTTCTGAGCGTGGCTTTCTCTGCTGACAACCGTCAGATTGTGTCTGGATCCAGAGACAAGACCATCAAGCTGTGGAACACTCTGGGAGTCTGCAAGTACACCATCCAGGTAGAGCTCTAGATGCTCTCTATGATGCTCCCTGATGTTTAGGTTTTAGTTTGTTAGTAGTTAACTTTAGTTCTGACCTTTTATTTTGACTTGTCCACAGGATGACAGCCACACTGAGTGGGTGTCCTGCGTGCGTTTCTCTCCCAACAGCAGCAACCCCATCATTGTGTCCTGCGGGTGGGACAAAATGGTCAAGGTGAGACCTTTGTCTGTACATTTTAATGTGAACTAGAACAGTCGCTTTTGTAATGGCTTTACCCTGTGATTAAACAAATCTACATTTTATATTTTCTGAGCTCTTGGGCTCTGACGACAAGTCCTGCAATTATGATGGGTAATAGATTGAGACCAGCAAAGTGATCGACTTAGTCCGGGCAGTTTGCATGGATTAAAAATTTGCTAATGCAGCCAGTTCGTTACAGGTGTGGAATCTTGCTAACTGCAAGCTGAAGACCAACCACATTGGCCACACTGGATACCTGAACACAGTGACCGTGTCTCCTGATGGATCTCTGTGTGCCTCTGGTGGAAAGGTAATCACTCCCTTTTTTTCTTTCTTTTTTTTTTCTCCCCCACTATTGCAGTTATAATTATATAACAAATTAGTGTTTTGAGATGATGAAACCTTTATGCCATCTGAATCCATGTGATTATATTCGAGGCTGTTTCTGAGCAACCAAAACCCTGTTGGGGGAGAATGACATTTTCAGAACTCATTTTTAGCTCTTCTATGTGTATTTAATGTTTGTCCTCATTACAGGATGGGCAAGCCATGCTGTGGGACCTGAATGAAGGCAAGCACCTTTACACCCTGGATGGTGGTGACTCCATCAATGCCCTTTGCTTCAGCCCCAACCGCTACTGGCTGTGTGCTGCCACTGGACCTAGCATCAAGATTTGGGTGAGTTTATATACACGAGCCCATCTCATTCATATTTCCACAGAAATCTGTGATGGAAGTTCAATGCCTTCTGTAATTCTATGATGATAAAGAGGCTGTTTCTGAGAACTGTTGGCCCAAGCGGATATAATATCCCTTTACAGTTGCAAAGCTGACTGTATTCTCTTTACAGGATCTGGAGGGCAAAATCATTGTTGATGAGCTGAGGCAGGACATCATCACCACCAACAGCAAGGCTGAGCCGCCTCAGTGCACTTCTCTGGCCTGGTCTGCTGATGGACAGGTGGGTTTAATTTACAGAAGCCTTTTCCACCTGGAATCCTGAACTATTCCTTGCACTTTATTAGTCTGTTCTGGCCTGGATCATCTCCCGTTGATTATTCCCAATCACTTAAAACATCTGAAACCTTATGGTGACAGTCCTGCAAATATGAGGGGGCATTAAATTATTTAAATTTGTAGCAAGCGCTTCTAAAGCAATGTTTGATTTATAATTCCTGTTTTGCTTTTTCTCATGACAGACTCTCTTTGCTGGCTACACTGACAACCTGATCAGAGTGTGGCAGGTGACCATTGGAACCAGATAGAAGCCTTTTCTAATGTCTAAATAAAGTCTTTTAAAAAGAACTGCAGTTCACTGTGTTTATTTGTCTCTGCCTTTTAAATAAAGAACAAAAGAAATGCAACTTTTGAGTCGTTGAAATAGGTTTGAGAAGCCGCTAGATGGCGAAGTTGCATGTTTTAATTCGACTGTTGCCTAGCAACAAGGTCAACAAAACGGACTCGACGTTGAGGAAGCGACATGAACCGTTTTAATGTAAGAAAACTAATTGTTTCCATTCTGGTAAAAACATTTTAGCACTTTATGATTTGGCAAATGTTGCCTTGGCTGTTCAAGCAAGTACAAATGTGATTGTGAAAGTCCGGTAACGTTAACTGCAGATAAATAGCGTAAAAAAATAAAAGTCATGGAGAGCGACAGTCCTCAAAAACAGATGCCTGCTCCTCGGATCTTCGTGGAGAGAACATTGGCTTTAATTAAACCTGATGCAATCCACAAAACCGATGCAATTGAGGACGTTATTCTTCAATCTGGATTTACTATTCTGCAGGTACGTATTGACAATGTTCTTATAAACATTTTGCACGATGTTGAGAATTATTTAACGTTAACGTTACATGCGGAGACGGTCCCTTATTCTGGTCATTTTGTGAATACCAGACAGTCATGTGGTGTCTGCCACTACAACACGCTAATGAAACTTATTAAAACAACAAAAATCTGCTATCACTGTTCCTATTTCTTTATAGCCTGTACTAATCTGGACAATGTTTAAAACGTTGTGTTAATGTTTGTGCTTCTCGTGTCATTGCCTCCGTATAAGCAGCCTGTGTCCCCCAATTGTACGTCGTTTGGATAAAAGCGTTTAATAAATCAATTCGAAATAGCCCTTATCAACTATAGTTCATGTTTTGTAGCCAGTGCGTTAGTTTAAGAACCACATTTGCGTTCTGTTTATGCCATCATCGCTCTCATTTTGTTTTTCCTCATTTACCAGAAAAGAAGGCTTCAGCTGAGTCCAGAGCAGTGCAGTGATTTCTACGCTGAGCATTATGGGAAGCTGCATTTTCCCCATCTGACTGCCTTCATGAGCTCTGGACCGGTTGTTGCTCTAGCATTGGCCAGACACCAGGCTATTGCCACCTGGAAAGCCATAATGGGACCAGTCAGCAGCATAAAGGCTAGAGAAACACATCCTGACTGGTAATGATTGTCACTGAATGAATCTTCTGTCTGCGCAGGTGGTTTAATAAGAAAATGGACTTAAAGTTACATGTACTGTAGGGAGAAATAGTGCGCTGATAGCTGTGCCTTTTAAATTCCTGGCAAAATAAGTAACGTTATATGATTTTGTTGAATTTTAAGCACTTCAGGATAATAATTAGCAAAATCTGCATTCACTGCAATGCCCAAATCAATCACACAACTCATTTGTCATTGCAACAAGCTGCAACAGTCCTATTTCTTTCTTCTTTCTGTGAAATACACTTCTGGGTGCACATCATCACCCGTGAATGTCATCCTCAGTCTGAGAGCGAGATTTGGCACGTGTGACCTAAGAAATGCTGTGCATGGCAGTGAATCCTTTTCTGCTGCTGAGAGGGAGATCAGGTTCATCTTTCCCAACTGTGAGTAAATCTAACCATGTCCAGATGAGTTCAGTGAACAGGATTTGAAAGCATGCTTTTTGTCATCTATTTCAGCTGTGATTGAACCTATTCCTATGGGAGATGCTGTAAAAGATTATCTGAGCCGGTATGTCAGCCCAACACTTCTCACCGGACTGACAGAACTGAGCAAGAAAAAGCCACTGGACCCTTTTGTAAGTGCGTCTGTTGATTAAAATTATTCATCAACATATTATTATAATTAAGTCATTCTAATATGTTTGGGCAAATAAATAATGACAGAATTGTAACTTTGGAAGTATTCCTGTCTTTTGACACACTGGGTCCAGTTGCTCGAAGGAAATTCGATTGGATTTAGACTTTGAAATCAGATTAGATCACATTAGGTTTTCGATCTTCATCAAACCTTCATAATGTTGTTCGAAACTCTTTATTAGGAATGGAATGCCTTTGGTTTAAAAAAACAAAACAAAAAAAACATGGAACATGCCAGTCCTAGCATCTGAGTGGATTTCAGGGATAAGATATAATAAATCTTTACAACTGTTCACTGTAAATCTTTTCAGTATATATTAAAAAAAAAAGTATTCCCACAGTCATCAATATCAAATGAAAATGCCAATTTGTCACTGAACATTAATTACAACGACTGACACAATAAAAAGAGATGAACCAATCAAAAGAAGTTTCAACTATTTGCATCCCTTATTTCATGTGTATTTGTTTCTTTTTATTTGTTTGTTGTAGGTCAGATGAGGGGTTGACTGTTAAAAATAAAAAACTGACAATGGGACGGGAATGTTTGCTGTTCTGCCTCTTTAGATTAAACACTTGTGCAGTTCTGATTTAGATTCATCTGGATTTCATAATATATCTATATGCTGTTTACTTTTGTACTGTTATTATTGACTGCTATTTATTTATTTATTTATTTTACAGACATGGCTTGCAGACTGGTTGATCAATAATAACCCTAATAAGCCCAAAATATCTGATGGAACAGTAGCAGAGGAGGCAGCAGTGTGATTTTTGTTTTTACTTTCCTCAAAGCAAAATCTACCAACATGAAGTTACTGTATTGCTCAATTTTGATCATTTTCCTCATTTATCATTTGAACTGTTTTATAAAATAAACTGTTACCGTTTTGTCTTTGCTCTTATCATTGGGCAACATTAATGTGTTAATTTCAGACTGTCCTGTCTGTTTATATAAGATAAAATTGCAAATTTACAGTATCCTATTGTCACAGATTATTATTATTGCATTGCATTACAAATATTTAACATTATTCAACATCAAATAAAATTGTAAAATAAAAAATTGCTTTCTGGTTGTTATAAACACATATTTGGTTTACTATCAGTTTTGAAAGTGATGAACTAAATACAGATTTTCAAATCTCGACAACAAAATAAACGTAAAAATAAAAACATATTCTAAAAACATTTATTTGTAAATTTGCCTATTGTAAATGCAGCTGTAACCTCCTTCCTATTATTATTTTGACTAGGAAACTCAAACGCCTGTTTCTTGCATTATCGGCTATGTAGCTCCCTTCATGCTTTTTAAATTTATTTAAAAGTGGTCAACAACACGTTGATAAACCAAACAAGAACAAAGACCTCTTCCCCCACTCGACACGAAGGTTCAGAAGAAGCGCGTAAGGGGGAGGATTTCTGTGACGTCTAAGCGACACGTTTGATTGGGTGGCTTTAAACGCCTATCATTCTAATAGCCAATCAAATGCGCCCTTACTAAACTTCCTTTATCTTCCATCCAGTAATATAAAACCAACCGCTTGTCGGCGCAATAAGGAAGGGCCCACACCGCGGAAAGCATTCCACGGAGATTTTTCACTTGCTGCTTTTACGGTAAAGTATTTACGTGTAAATTATAAATTTGTTCGCCCTCCGTGTACGTATTGGTCGCGTTAACGCTTATATTAAACGAAAGCTTAGTAACGCTTTGTATTTATGATTTAAGAAACCGATATGTTTACAGTCTTGTTGCGTATGAGAATGCAGGCGCCGCTGTTCAAAATGGTGGTTCATGTTCATTACATAAGATGCTTCCTTTCGTAACTGTTTCACGTCCTATGCAGTTTTAGGTTTTCACATTAAACTACCACCATGTCAGACGCCGAGCAGCAGTATATGGAAACCTCAGAAAACGGCCACGAGGACGATCTGAACGGAGCCGAGCAGTACGAGGAAGGCAACGGGGATGCGCAGGCCGCGGCGCAGGGAGACGCCGGTGCCGACGACACGGCCGGGGATGAGGAAGACCCACAAAATGGCTCATCGGACGGGGGGCAAATTGATGCCAGCAAAGGAGAGGAAGATGCAGGGTATGTAAAAAGCATAATTGTGTTAAATGCTGGGACGTAAAATCCTTTGTTCCTTCCCGTCTTTGTTGGCGCCATGTGTCTTTTGAAGGGGGATGGGCGCAACGGTGAATTTGAACGCGGAGGGCATTTTTATTTAAATGCACCGTTGAGCCTCTTAAATGCTTTCTCACGTGAACATTTTTGTATTTTAATTTTTTTTGTACTTCATTAATCTGTGCTGTGTTGTAGTTATGTCTGTTTATTGGTACAAAGTGGAGGGGGGGGGGGGTTAAGAGCAAGGAATGGGGGAACATTTATGAAATGTGTGCTACCACGCCCCCTCCTGGTCTGACTCAGATTTTTCTGCTTCGTTTCCTCAGGAAAATGTTTGTTGGGGGGCTCAGCTGGGACACTAGTAAAAAGGATCTTAAAGATTACTTCTCTAAATTTGGAGAGGTGACGGACTGCACCATCAAAATGGACCCCAACACTGGGCGATCAAGGGGTTTTGGGTTTATTCTTTTTAAAGAGCCAGCCAGTGTAGATAAGGTAAGCTTTTAATGCTTAGAGAAAAACCTGGGGTCTTGTGATTCTTCAGTGGAATGCTAAATCATTTGTCTCTGCACAGGTTTTAGCACAAAAAGAGCACAGACTGGATGGACGACAGATCGACCCCAAGAAGGCAATGGCAATGAAGAAGGACCCTGTTAAGAAAATCTTTGTTGGTGGGCTGAACCCTGAAACTACAGAAGAGAGGATCCGCGAGTATTTTGGTGCCTTTGGCGAGGTACTAAAGCATTCCTCATAGTTTTATTAGCTTTTTCTCTCTCTCCTGCCTTCCTGTTTATAGGTATTTGTTAACATTATGATTTTTGACACTACAGATTGAGACTATTGAACTCCCAATGGATCCAAAGACAAACAAGAGGAGAGGGTTTGTCTTCATTACTTTCAAGGAAGAAGAGCCCGTCAAGAAAGTCGTAGAAAAGAAATATCACAACGTCAGTGGAACCAAGGACACAAATGGAAAAGAAGGCCTTGTAAGTGTTACCAGTGTAAAATTTTACTTAAATACCCTGTGATAAATCTTTAGGGTTGCTCAATGTTTGACATCACGCTACCTCTTTGATTCATTTTAGCTGTAGTCCTTTATGATTCCAATCACTGACTTTTATTTTATTTATTTTTCTCCTTCCCAGTGCGAGATTAAGATTGCACAGCCAAAAGAAGTGTACCAGCAGCAGCAGTACGGGGGTCGTTTTGGAGGAAGAGGAAGGGGGCGCGGAGGTTAGTACCACTGCATGCTTCTCTCCTGTTGGATTCTATCACCAACCACTCATACTGAAAGCTGCGGTAGCCTGTGCAAAGTTTACCTAGATAATGACTGCACGCTCCTCAAATGTACAGAGATATGCATTAGAAAAACAACGAGTCGCCTTTTGTGTTTGTGAATTGAATGCTTTTGAGTTAACCGAGGCAAGTCACTTATCTATATAGAGCTTCATACGATGCAAATAGTTAATGCATGACCACATAATTGTAATAAAGATATAATAATTAATGATGAGAACATGACAAATACCAATTCAGCTCTAAAAAGTCCTTACTAAGCCAAGTCGGTAAGGGCAAAGTTCATGCTGGTATATGTAGCTCACCTTACAGAAGGTGAGGCTGGCTTAAATATACAGATGAATCAAGAGTTTCTGATAACTCCATTGAATTAGAAATGTTTAGTATAAAGTCTTTTCAGAATTTATAGCTGTCACGCAGACATTTAAATCTAATTCCTCTTGTGTTTAAGTCTTCGGATGTAATCTCTTTTAAAAGATTAGGCTGATCGCAGATCTGATTAATCTAAATCCAGTAATGCCCCACAAAGATTGAGCAGAGACCAATCGCTTTCTGGTTTTACTAGTTGCTTACAGATATCGGGACTGTGTCATGATGTTTAAAAATGGGTTTGGTTTTGTTTTATAGGGCAGGGTCAGAACTGGAATCAGGGCTACAATAACTACTGGAATCAAGGCTATGGTAACCAGGGTTATGGCTATGGCGGTCAGCAAGGTTATGGTGGATACGGAGGCTATGGCAACTATGATTACTCGGGTGGATACTACGGCTACGGCGGCGGATATGACTACAGTAAGCACTGATTGTCCTTGGGGCTTCCTCCCCACCCCCGTCAGGTTCTTGTGAATGCGAGGGACTCAAGTTCCTTTCTCTGCTTTTTTCTTACCCCCCTAGACCAGGGCAATACAAGCTATGGAAAAACTCCAAGACGTGGGGCTCACCAGAGTAGCTACAAGCCATACTGATCATGTGTAGTGCAGGTATGAATTTAATTTTTTTTCCCACCACTCATGGTAAGGTTAATTTGGTTGTGTTGCTCCATTACCAATTCATTTCCATTTACCCAGCCGAACTATAAAGCAGATAGTGAACCGTCTGGGGGTGGGTTTTTGTGGTCTAGTAGGGTTGTAGCAGTAGATCATGATAGGCCCCCATCTCTTCACCTCATTTATTTTTCACTGTTTACATGGATTCATTTTTCGCTAAATCTCTGTGTTTTTTCTCTTTTTAAAGGTCGCAAAGCTAGCGAGCAGGAACCAGCGGTCTGGTCACAGTGAACATTTGGGTCTTTTACTTTTGGAAGTTGGCAGAATCTGGACTTCTGCTTCATTTTGTACAGAAAACATAAGGAATTGGGGGCGCAAATGTCACTTCTCACATTTGTTTTATAATTTTTTCCCTTTTTTTTTTTTCTTTTTTTTTTTTCTCGTTGTGTCCTTTTACATTTCCAGAGATGGAAGTGTTATTTTTTTACTGTACTTTTTGGTACCTTTTTGAATCTAATGTTATTGTATGGTTGTATTTTACATCATGTCTACCACATCTAGGCTCAGAGCTTTCAAAATAAACAGTCAAATTTTTCTTTAGTGTTTCTAGATATATATATATATATTTTTTTTTTTTTCCCCTCCCAATTTTTTTCCCTATGTCACCTGTGCTCTGTGTTGCAAAGTTGCATGGCTTCAAGGTGAGATAAAAAGGGATTTACTTCCGATTGTAAGCTTGTCCATTTGAAATCTGTTAGTGGCAAGTCTTGGTGACTTCACTTTTGTTTTGTTTTTTGTTTTCCTCTCTACTGCTTTTAAGGAGATTTCCTCCCGTCTTGTTAGATATTTAAGAGTGGCTTTAATAGTGGTTCAACTATACCTCAAAACATACACAGGTAACTGTAACAAGATTCTTTCTCAACACTGGAAACACATTCCTCCGGTGTCTTGGACAAATTTCAAGAAATAAACATGATTTTTAAGATGTCTATTGTCTGAGTCTTTTGCTTTCTATTTGTCTTTCTGGACCAACAAGCCCTAGTTTTCACAAAGAATATAGAATGCTTCCCTAAAAGTGCTGGTAAGATTTAATATTACTGTACAAAGTAAGGGTAAAAACTTGCATGATGTTTAAGAGTTCAGTCAGAATTGTTTTGTAGAGGAAGCTGGAAGTATAAAGGTATGTGTCACTGGCCAGTTTGTGTCTAAAGCTAACAGTAATAATCTTTTTTTGGGAACTCTGTTTAGATTGAACAAATGTGTATAAAGCATCTTGTTCCAAACTAAGCCTATTACATAAAGAGAAGAGCTACTACAGGACAAGCATCTTTCACTTCTGCTTTTGTTAGAACTCGAAATTCTATTTAAAGCAACGGCAAGCTTTACAATTCTCACATTTCTAAAGGTTATTTTTCCGAGGTGATATATGCAGAGGAATAAATTAAACATTTAGTGGCATGTGTAGTTATAGCATCTACCAGCAGACTGGTACCGTCTCTACTAAACAGATTAACCTGTAGATGCTGTATATATAGGACACACCCTGTTTTTCCCCCCTAAGTAGTACTTTTAAAAACGTGTCATTTAATTAAGGTGACAATAATACATATAGTAAAACGTATTTCAGTAAATGCCACAAAAATAAGCGGCACGTGTTTTCAGCATTGAATGTCTCTTGCGCATCAGATCAGCACATTAGAATGATATCGATTCTGAATGATGCTGAAAAAGCTTTAAAAATAAATTAAATAACTTACTATCAAAAATGCAACCTTAAGCATAAACTCATTAAGCAAAAACATCACCAAAAAAAATTGTCCATGAGGTTCACGTGTATCTTATCCAAAACGTCATATTATTTACATTTAAACAAAAAAAAAAAGTTTTTCATAGCTGTTGTATTGTTCCTGGACAACTATTTGGTCTAATTACATTTTTATAGAACCACAACTTAATTTTAGTTGATAAATTGTGTTGCCTTGTAAGCTTAGACAATGTTTTACACAAGTCACATGCCTTCAGCAGTAGAGGGAGGTTCTCATGTTTTTCAAATAAACTTAAGTAATGTTTCAAATGACATTTTTTTTTTTTATTTCATTCAAAAAAATAAAACCTGAGGAAATCCAGGCAAATGAAACACCAGGAAAACCCTGAGGGCACACAATGGTGTACATTTATGTTCCGATGTGCTTTTTTCAGGTGAAACACCAAACTTATGCAACAGACATTCATTTGGCATATAGTCGGCCTTTACCATTAAACAATCGACAATGTTTGCAGAGATAGAAAGTTCAGAAATGAAAGATTTTAACATGGTTTTGCCCCGGCTTCCACAAAATGCTACATTTTCTTAAAAAAACAAAACGGAAAGAAAAAAAAAAAAAAGTAGAAAGTACCATATGTACAATAAAGAACTTTAAAACACTGCCTTTTTTCAAATAATATATTTTTTTCTTTTTCTGGTAAACACCTAAGAAACACTTTTAAACAAAAGAATACGACACCCTTTGGATGTTTAGCTTATGAAAAAGCCCTGTAATCTGGTGAATATGTAATGTCCGCTGATCGTGGGGTAAGCAGCAACATCCCGACAGATATAATAGAGTATTCTCCACAGGAGGTAGATGAAAGTCTCAGATGTCCATTTCAAACTGGTTGTCATCAGCTAAAAAAAAAAAAAAAAAAGAGGTTGATTAGAGTGTTTCTGGGAGATAATCTATGGAAGCCAGTTTCCACAACAACAAGAAAACCAATTTTACATAAGATTACATCTTGCGATTCACTTTTTTTTTAATTAATTTTTTTTATAAATATGTATTTGTAATTGCAGTTCTGAGTTTGTTTTAAAAAAAATAGTGAAATATAAACTCAGGAATTGCATGAAAAAAAATAAAAAATAAACAGGATACACCAAAATAATTTGTTTCAGGAGAAACCTTAGGGCTTAACGTTTCCTGGACATTTTGAATAACAGAACATGTTCTCTTTTTTTTCTCCTTCTGGAACAGACTGCAATTTTACCTGCCAGATCCTTCTCCTCTTCCAACTCCTCTTTGAGTTCCTGCAGTTTGGACATTGGATGGTGTGAAGGAATGGTCACCCCAGGAATCTGGGGCAAACAACAGGGTGGGGTCCGGGCAATGGGAGAGTTCCTGCAGTCCAGGAGAAACTTCCTGTCATAAATGATCCTGGTTCCTGGAGGAGGGATAGAAGGTATATTACAGCCACCAGTCAAAACATTTAAACTCTAGGCTGCAGCAATTCTAATCTATTTAACAAAACGAAAGAAAACACGTCCATGCTATCAGCTTGTAAACAAACAC
This sequence comes from Enteromius treurensis, assembly GCA_032275025.1. NCBI lineage: Eukaryota > Metazoa > Chordata > Actinopteri > Cypriniformes > Cyprinidae > Enteromius > Enteromius treurensis. Next base: position 7,745,929 of record JAUCMU010000026.1, on the reverse strand, counting down.
TATTGACATTTTGCATGTGAAAACTGAAAAGAAGCACTCAAACTCCCACAATGAAAAAAACGGGGTGAACTGAATTGCAGGACTCAGCACCTCCCGTTTTAGTTCTAGGAAATTTGAGCACATCTGCACGTGAGCAAGCAGAGCTGAGACACGAGGACACAGCGATGTAGCAGATGAACATGTTGTGAACAAACTTGTGGAGCTTAACTATAGCCCCGGTTAGGTTTGTTCTGACTGCTACCATGTGCTAAACTAAGCGTCATCTATGTTGTAGCTGAAGCTATACTGCAACCAACAGTCCTACCAGGGGCTGAAAAACATGTTATGCAATAATTTGCCATTTAGTTCAGTGTGTTCTACACAAAAGAGGGCTGTGAGAGAAGGGGGGAGGGTCAGGGTGTGGACGGAGCTGGTAACAGGGGTTGGATGAACAGTGGTCTCAGCTGTGAGCTGCTCTGGTCAGAGGAATGCAGAGAGACCAACCCAACACTCTCAGCAGGACTTTGTTCTGCAGAAGCATGTTTTGTTCCCTGATTGCTCTCTAGCTTCTTAGAACTCAAGATAGTGGAAGTTTAAAAATCACAGGACAACTTAATAAAGCCCAAGTGTTTTTGCAAACCATGATATTGTGTTAATCTGATGCATGAATTATTTCAACCAAAAATCAGCAAGAGAAAAAAAAAAAGGGAAATTACATTTTGTTATTTAAAAAATAATAATAAATAAAAAAACTATTATATTTTTGTTTTTAGTAATTAAAATATTTGGGAGCAATTGTGACATGTGTTATTAGCATATTTCATTTATTTAAATAAATGTGCTTAAGAAAAAAAACATTGCTTGTATGCATATTGAGACTAAACTGATAAATTTTAAGATCACTAAGTGCACATTTCTTTCAACTGAAATAGCTCAATCTGGGACTATAGGAAAATGCCTTAGCCTTATTTGGGAAACCAGTGGATATTATATCTTAATGTTTATTATGTACAATTATGTATTCAAAAAAGTTATTTAATAGGCCGTTAAGCATTTTATTTGGAACAGGTTTACTGAGATTTATCATCATTTGAATGTACATGCCTCTGTTCTGATATTTTGCTTCTCTCTGAGGGAAACATCCATGATACAGTGGCCCCAATGAACCCATTTTCCAGAGCACATAGAGTTCTGTTATTCCTGAAATCCACAGCAGCTGTGAAGGAGGAGGGGTGTTTCTAAGAATTGCCTTCTCCTCCTCTGCATGTGCTACAGTTACAGCCGCATGCGAAAGATATTCTACTGAGGGACAAAGGAGATTGAGAAGCATGTGGGGTGGAGGGTCCTGCCCATTAAGAAAAGGGGTCAAGCATTTGTTTTTCACAAAATTAGATTAACCGAATAACTGCTATCACATGGGACATGCAAGTTTACAATCAGATAACCAGACATTGTTACATAACAAGCATGGCAGTTGGGCTATCTTGCAGCAGACTGTCCGCCATAAATGATACTTGTTGATAACCTGTTGTTCAAAACAAACGTTTGTGTAGCAACAGGAATGGGCACCAGTGAGATGTTTTGCAGGCACACTAGATCTCAGATCATTACAATCGAATAAAATGAACGGTCGTTTTAGTTTTAATGTACTTTGTTAAAATGCATGCCCTTCCCTAGGCTTCATGCATAATGCATGCATGCATAACTATATAATAATATGACAGGGTCCTATTGCAAGTCAACCAATAAAGCAAGATTAAAAAGTATTGCATCAGACATTCATATTGCTTAAAATGGTTGAGATTGTGCAGTTCAACACATGGTGAGTTGTAACATTATTACAAGTTAAAAGTGGTTTAAAAAAAATTTAATTCTCCTCATGTAAAATATAAAAGATTTACAGTATATAAAAACGTGAGATAATCTTATCTGCTTGCTCTATTGCTTAATTTGATGTACACAATCCACAATAAAGAAAGAAAGCCTGTTCATTTTAGCTGGTTTAGGCTCCAAAACGTGGTCTTAGCTGGTTTAGGTTGTTGGTCTCACAAACTGACCAATGGCATGAGCATAAGACTCACCCAAACCAACAATCAGACCATGCTTGGAGAGCAGCTGACATCCCACCGTTTATATTTCTCTAAACACATGTTCGCCAACCTACACTACAGGCACCGTACAAAGCACAGTCTTACCCCCTGGTGTGGTGGAGAAGAGTGTTCCTCCAGGGGTCTGACTGTAGCAGTCTGGGAGCTGAGACCAGTCTTTGAGGTGCAGGACACGCGTGGGAATGGGGCAGCTCTTGCTCTGCTCCTGCGTGTTGGCGGACATCGTGGCTGAGATGCGCTCAAAACTCTGTGCCACTGAACTCGATGGTATGCAAGGGCTCTGAAGGGTTGCTTCTATCCAACGCTCGTCTGTATGAAGTGGTTGGTTTAGATGAAACTTAGCTCAAAGTTTTAGCAACATTAAAAACGATATTTTAGCGTGTTGCAGACAGCGCTGGTCTCGTGATACTCCCTGAAGAGAGGCTGGCTGGATGCCTGTCCGTCCGCGCTGGGGGAGCCGAGGGCTGGGTGAGGACTATTTAACAACAGCTCCGACTACGTGACTCGCATCATGTGATACACGACACTTGAGCAACAACAAAAACAGGCGGCGTAACATGCAGGGTTGCCAGATCTTTCGGGGAAACGGATTTGTTTTTTTACAAAACTTCTGCCAAGAACAAAAACAACTATACGTAGGTTATATATGTAAGCCAAGTTCCTGTGAATAGTTAGTTAGAATAATTATGACTTTAGATACATAACATAAAAAGGTATACGATAATTATGAGATACTGAGTAAATATATGATAGTCAAAATATATATATAGTCAATTATAAATAAAAAGTTGCGATTAAGATGCTAATTCATTGCCATACCATTAAAAAAAAACAATCTTCTCAACAAATGTTTAGCAAAAGTTTAACATTTATGCAAATATTATTATAAACCTAAACAGAATCTGTTCAAAGGTGTAAAATGTTTCATTCATTTGGACTATTTAATAGTAACATCAGCTCCTGATACTGATACAAATAGAAAATGTACTTCATCTGCTGGCACACTAAATTTAGGTTTATGTGTCATATATAGATTTAGAGGGCTGTAATTTCACATCCCTAACACAAGGTGTCGACAAACGCCTCTGTTCGTATCTGGATCCTCCTCCTCTGTCAGATCAGAGCAGAGCGCTGTGTTTATCGCTCGTTCATACGTGAGCAGAGTTCAGCTTTTCGTGTTTTATTATTAATTTACTTATTGTAGACATATTTAAGAAAGTCGTATGGTAAAATACTTTATTAAGGGGTAGATAAAGCACGTCACTTTGCTTCGGTTGAGTAGACGAAGCGTCTTTGGGGGTTTATCAGAAGGTATGTGGTTGAGCTAGCTCGCTAAGCTAACGTTAGCAGTTTCGTTTCCTCATTATGCTAAACAGTTCCCTCATTTATTTATGTAAATAAACATTTGCTCTTCAGCCCTGTTTAGCTTAAAGGGATTTTCTTGGTATTTCGTTTTGATTAAATAGAGAATAAATAGGAAATGTTTAGGTGCATGATTGATTGGAATAGCATTTGACTGATAAAATACTTGGCCCTGTTGTTTATTTATTTATTTCGGTTGAGCATTTTGCTTTATATGTTGTATGTATGGGGTAGGTTATCATGCTGTCATGCTTCATATGAAATGCAGATGCGTGTCTGAAATTCAGATCACTGTAAAAAGATATAACAGTATTCGAGTTAGCCTATACTGTAACGTTAGTTTATTATATATATTTGTGTTTAAACAGGGTTGCTTCCAGCATGGCGGATGGAGAGGGTTTTGTGGTGAGAGTCAGAGGTTTACCATGGTCCTGTTCTGTTGATGAAGTTCAGAGATTTTTCTCGGGTAAAAGCATCCTGTGCTTAAATCTTTTCCTCTTGGGTTTTATTTTCTGCCTGACTAATTCTAGCTTAATTCCATTGTAGAGTGCAAAATTGCAAACAATGGGACGAGCATACACTTCACATACACACGGGAAGGGCGACCAAGTGGAGAAGCATTTGTAGAGTTTGAATCAGAAGAAGATCTTAAAATCGCGGTGAAGAAAGATCGTGAGACCATGGGCCACCGTTATGTAGAAGGTAGGCAATGGCAGATGTGTTTGCCTCAGTTAGGATCCCTAGAAGAAAAATTCACCCAGGCATGAAAATGTATGCACACACAGGCCATCCTTGTAGTTGAGTTTTGTTTCTTCATCAAAACAGATTTGGGGCCCGTTTCAGAAAGGTATGTTAACCCTGAAATTAGAGAAACTCTGGGTTTTCTGTTTCAATATGGCAGGTTTGTCAAATCTGAGAAAGCAGGGTAACTCAAGCCTGTTTCTGAAAGAGAGGTAACTTTTACTCAGAGTCAGTTACCATGGTAACTTACTCTGTGAACCTAACCTGGGGCCTGTACCATGATGGTGGCTAAACAAACTCAGAGTTACAGGATTAGTTTTGGGTTGACAAATCCAAAC
>JAUCMU010000026.1:7712118-7735841 GCA_032275025.1 Enteromius treurensis | reverse complement strand
GTGTCATCCGCGCGCAATTCAAGCACTCGCGCAATCATTTTTGTCAGTCGTGGGGCGGGGCTTGGTATTTTAGTTACAACTAAACAACCCCCCCCCCCAACAATCGCCGCCTACGATTACGATGCCATCGTCCATCGTGTTGTTTCACATTAAACATTGTACAATGCCAAATAGGTCGACATCGCCCAACCCTAAGAGGAACTTTATGTATAAGCAATTTATTTTTTGCTTGTTTGTAATGCCTTGCTGAATAAAAGTAGCAATTGGAAAATCTTGCACCCAGATTACATTTTTTCTTGGTTAAGTGATTGATACAAAACTATAAATTATAGTTATAAACTATATAAAACTAAAAATTAAGAACTACAAACTTTTCAGTGAGTGGTGTGCATATAGAAAAACACGTAGAGACTATGGCGATCATTTGAAGTAGTTCCAAATTAATAGCTGCAGGTTTGGACTTCTAACTGCTTTTATGTCACTGTAGATAGGAAAGAGTATAAACGAATAAAGAAATAGGAATAGCATTGCTTTTACTATGAGATAAATCATTAAATCTTGCTCTATTTCTGCAGCTTCCTGTTAAGATACTTGTGTAAAACAGACCGCAAAAGGCTGTCTATCTGGCAGAATATTTTTTAGGGGTTCGAGCACAAAGTGCTGAAACCTTATTGTAATTGTAAGGATTTTTATTATTATCATTATTCTGCCTTAAAAGGGATCGTGCAGCCTAAACCATAAGAGAGAGCTGAAAATTGGTCAGATAGTAGTCCCGCGTTGCCAGACCTTCAGATGTACGTCATCACGGAATTCTGTTCCGCTCTTTCTGACGGCTGAGCACTGAACATCATTCAGTGACAAATGCTAATGTATAAAATTATTATATATATAATCGCGATATATATTGATAAATATTGTCCAGCCCTACTAGAAAGCAGCGGAAGACCACTAATGAGACCACTAATGAGCACACAAACAGTGCCGTTCGTCTTTGCTGATGGAGACATTATAAAATCACTGTTTAAACATTTTAAATGACATTTAATTAATTTTATGAGCAAAATGGTAAAAAATGTTTTAATAATCATTACAGTGAAACTGCATGAATAACATATAAACCCTTTAAAAGAGAAGACTTGCAGTAACTGTCACCTATCATTTATTTCAAATATCTAAAATTGCAACACAATATGTGTGAATGCATGCCTGTGCATGTGTGCATCTGTGTGTTTGTATTAATATAATAGTTTATCCATTTCATCTCTATGTGTGTGTGTCTGTGAGCCTATTGTCCATGTTTGATGTGCTTCATTTCCGCCATACATCCAGGTTGCCCTATACAACCTCCAAAACCTTAAAATGCTGCTTAGAGCTATATTCTTAACTCGCTCTTGCTCTTATTTGCCTCAAAGATGGTCGTTATGGAGACGGCGGCTCCTCCTTTCAGAGCACAACGGGACATTGTGTTCACATGAGAGGCCTTCCATACAGAGCCACTGAAACTGACATATACAATGTGAGTCCTTATATTACAAGTGTTTATTTCAAGTATCTGCTAATACAAATCGTTTATTTGATTACATGCATGTTTCGTTTACTGTTTTCTTCTCTAGTTCTTCTCACCACTGAACCCAGTGCGTGTTCACCTGGAGATCGGTCCTGATGGAAGAGTAACAGGTGAAGCGGATGTAGAATTTGCCACACATGAGGATGCCGTGGCAGCCATGTCGAAGGACAAAGCCAATATGCGTAAGTTTTAAAAGAGGAACCAAAACTAAAACTCAATGACTTACATTAAAGGGACAGTTCACACAAAAATGAAAGGTCTGCTGTTTTTTACCCACATCCTTTAAATGGGTCATATGATGTTGCCAAAAAGAACATTATTTTGTGTATTTGGTGTAATGCACTGTGATTATTAGGTTTAGGTTTAAAAAAATAAAACACATTATTATCAACATACTGCACATTATTGTCTCGATTTTTACAAAACTCATCATTCTAAAGAGGTGTGCTGTGATTGGCCAGCTATCCACTGTGTTGTGATTGGCCAATTACACGCTTACCATAACGTAATGCCACATTAACATAATGTGCTGAACACCCTCTAATATTTGGATTCTGGAACGTAAAAGTAAGTAGTTTGTATGTTTGTAAGTAGTCTGGAAGTAGTTTCACTTTCACAATCACACACAGCGGCTCCTGAAGTGGGAGCATGTTTAAATGAGCCGTTTTTGAGAGTGAGTAAATGATGAGAGAATTTACTTTTGAGTGAACTATAGGTTGAAATCCAGTCCTGTTAATGGGTCTTGGATGTCTGCATTCTTTTATTCAAGGAAACTGAACACCTTCATAAAACTGTGGTTATGATACATGACATTCTGGAGCCTAATGCATTTGTTAGCGCACGTGTACAGTCGAAGTCAATCAAGCGAGAGCACAAAGTAGGCATGGTTAGAAAAATCTATTATCAATTTCTGATGATGAAATTTGCATCGCGCACTGTACGCTGACCCGTGCATACGTGTAAAACCTGAAGTATTCTTCGTGTTTTGAATTATATCATTGGAATTACTTTAAAAAGCAACTTTCCAAGCTGATTAATTTGACAAACAGCCACTTAGCATTTAAACCAGCAGACGAGAAAACCTTCCGTTGGAGAGGATGCTAAATACATTTTGTTATCGTTCTTTGTGTAAACGGGTTTTTATTCTCATGCAGAGCACCGTTATGTGGAGCTGTTCCTAAACTCCACAGCAGGGGGAGGAAGTGGAGGATACGGTGGCCAAATGATGGGCGGCGGTATGGGTAAGACCCTTTCCTCAGCTCTCCTTCAGACATTAGTAACTCTTACTGAGCAGCTATCATAAATCCATAATTGTTGCTTTCCAGGTAACCAGTCGTCATACAGTCACAGCAGCCAACAGATGGGCTCGGGCTACAGCGGAGGTTATGGTAACCAGAGTGGCATGGGGGGCTACAGTGACTACAGTGAGTGTCAGCTCTTCCGTAGCTCTGCTAGCCGGTTCCCTGCCAAATCCGATCGCCCTTGGACCCCTAGGGGTAGCTGTTTGTAATGCCTGATTAAAAGACTTTTGTATTATCCTGTTGTAGCTGATCAGGTAAATACAATCACAATTATACAGTACTTCAATGCCAATAATGTAATTTTAATTAAGTGTGTCTGGATTTTACTTTGACTACATATAATCTCTCTGTTTAATAAATGTTTCACATGTTTAACCGATTGCACAACTTAGTAAAGGTTGCATGTAAAATGTGTCGATTATGGTAAGCTTACTAACTAAAACAACAGCATTTACTTTGGTAATTTAAAAGAATGACATCGTCTATGTCCCAATTCAGGGGCTGCATTCTTCTAAGTCTATGAAGGCCAATTAAAGTATTGTTTAAATGTCTCGCAAGTGGCAGTACACTTTTTGACTCTTATTTTGAAAAGTAAATATCAAAGTAGTAGATGGCTTGGGAAATTAAGGGCACATTTTTTAGGCTGAATTTAATGCATTTAGCCTTTATCGCCCTGCATTGAGATCTTCAGAATACTGCCCTTGAAAGAATTAGAACATCCAGAATTTGTACACCGGATATGTAACTAAAGAAAAATGCTGCTGTTTTTATTGATTGCATTGTGCTGGTTCATTGATGCATGTTCTGGTTAAGGCTTAGTATTTTGGGATTTATAATCGGGTTCCAAATACACCATCCAGAGAGAGAATCTTTTAGCGGTCCAAGTGGGTTAGAAGCCCTATCACATGACCTCAATCAAAGTCTCCCAATCATCAAACCAGCATTATCTCAGACACTTGATCGCATTCACTTTAAATGATGCAATGTTTGCACCCAAAGTTTAAACTGTTTCACCTTTAACTCCGTCTGACTAATTAAAGTGCAGATGAGTGGCAATCAATTCACCTGATGCATTGTTACATCTGCTGTCTATACTGGATCCGGTTTGACAAATTCCCAACCGAATTCTAAAACTATGCTGTGTTCTATTGATGATGTATTGACACAAGTCTCAAATGTTTTTTAACGGTTGCTTTGTCATGTCCAGTGAAGGCAGACTGCTGCGGCACGACAGTTGTTGGGTCCGGTGTAGACATGCTTATTGCTTTTCTTTGCCAAATCAATAGATTTTAGTTGTTGTCTTAGCTTTTGTCTAATTCAGCTGGTTTTTAACAAATTGTACCTGTTTTTAAACCTGAGTTTAGCTTTTTAACCGATTTAACTTCATTTGAAACTTTTGTAACTTTTAGCTTAGCGTTTTTGTTTGTTTGTTTTGCTAAATAAGCTTTTTTTTTTTTGCTTTTAAAGTCAGCAAATTACAACTTTTTCAAACTGTAACCCCTTAGCTTATAAAATGTTTATTCAATGTAATTTTTATAAAAGTTTTAGCTAGGCTTTTTTTTTAAGCCAACAAAAATTTTGTCTACAACCTAGTTGCTTTTTATGTGGAATTTTTTAAAATGTTGCATAATAGCATTGAGGTACTATTATATTTATTAATAATTAGTTTTAGTTTTTTTTTTGTTTGTTTGTTTAAGAGTTAGTAATTGTATTCTTGTCATTTTCTTTTCTTTTTGTCTAGTGTTTTTTTTTTTTTTGTACATCAAGTTACATTACATTGAATACAAACTTGACAACAAGCTAAAATAAATTTAGTATTTCACATCACACATATTTTTGTAATGGTATTAATTTTTAGTAACCGTCTAACTCACCCTTCCATGACAAACCTGCATCGCTTGTCATGTGACCAGGCCTTGAGAGTCATAGTATAAATGGCCATTGTTTCCGCACTGAGAACTCCCTGGTCCTAAAATGTGTATTTCTTTCTCCTGTCAGGTAATCAGGGTGGAATGGGGAGCAGTTACTACGGTGGAGGGAGCCGTGGGTCCATGGGAATAAACGGCCTCAACAGCGGCATGCGGGGAGGCTGGGGGATGTAGCCTCCGGGCCTTTCATGGCTGCTTTATTTACCTTCATTTAAACAGTGTCTTCTTTCATATGTTTGTTCTTTGTTCCTCCTCCCTTCTAAGCTGTGTTTGGAGCTGTACACAGGCAAACGTCTTTTTTCCTTTTGATATGGTTGAAATCAGTAGTAATTTATGTTATATTTGCTAAAATGTGACAGCCCATGTACCACACTGGAGAGGTGCCTGTGAATCTGTTTTTACAGTAGAGTATTAAAGAGCTGATTTTTGTTTCCTCTATGGGCCAGCTTTATCAAAGCCTTTCGTACAGCTTGACGTCTTTGCACACAGAGGTTTCCCTCTGTCATTGATTGTAGCATCATATCTTAAACTTTTGGCTCCTGCAAAGGTGTTTTGCATGTACTTAATGCTTACTCCAAGCCGATTGTTTAAAGAGAGTGTTTAAGTTTAGTAAAAGAAACAAAAGATTTTTGTATAATTTTAAAGTATGGTGGGAAGTGAGCGGGTTTCATTTAGATGCATGTTCCTGTTTGCATTTGCTTTATTTCTTTTCCATGCAGTGTATCACCTGTTATATCGGTGTCGTGGACAAATGTCTGATTTCTCATGGTTTCACAGATGGATTAATACTTTAAGGCAGTGTGTTTATTAAATCGTACACAATTCTATAAACTATAGAAACTTCATTACAGCTTTATGAACAAGAACAGGAGACAAAAGAGGGTACAGCACGGGAAATGTCATACAATCTAAAATAGACGTTTTGTTTTCAGAGAGCCTTAAAAACATTTATAAAAAGTTTTTCTTTGACTGGCACGAGCAAAAAAAGTTGGAGAAAATACAATCCATCTGCTCTTTAGTCTTGCATTCTATAAATGTGATTTTACCTTTTAATCATTTACAGACGTTGGGCCTCATTCATGATAGTAGCAGAACAAATGTGTTCAGAAAACAATTATTTAATTCTTTTTATAGAAGAATGGTTTTATCAATTATTTACACATTTGTCAAACAATTCACATCTACTAACTTCATACAAGAACTGGTCTCAACCTTTGACTTCTGCTAGCGGTATACTTGTATGACATGCAGATTAAATCTTTAAAGCACAAGCACATACACTAAAAAATAGTGGTAATTAGTGATTCAAATGACAAGATTCAGTATTTTCAGTAATTCCATGTCTCAAATAAAATGAAACAGAATTTACAAAATCATTACAAAATTAATTCTTTCCTATTTTGATGAGAGGAGACTAAAAAGGATGAAGAGTATCAAAATATGAACCCTTATTCATTCAAGGCTTATATATGTTAGTGCTCTCCTTAAAATGGAGACTATCGTTATAAATACACTGAAACTCAAATGTTAGTTTCTAATGATCCTTGCAGTTTTCTGTAAAAAAAAAATAAAAAAATCTTTGCATATGGTTTTGCAGCGATCAAAGATTTTAGCCATACGGAAGCCAGTGGTGCCACAGGTAATTAATGCATAAGTGTTAAAAACAGAGAGCTTGATTAATACAGTTGGCCTGTAGCCTCTCACACACATGAGATCAGCAGAGATGTTAAATGCTGTCAGGAGGCGATGGAGCTTCTCTGGAGCAGTAGAGAATGGCAGACGTCACACACGCGGACAGGTCTGGGGTACGAGGGCAGAGCCAGCTCATTACTGGAGCAGTTGTTACAGTAGATGTCTCCGCAGTTCCTGCAATGGTGCTTTAAACAGAAAAAACTAGTTGAATTGCATGCCAAAGATTGAGATGAAGAAACTGAGTGGAGCATCGCTCACCTTTCTCCGAGAGATTGAGAATTCTTTTTGGCACTGCTTGCACTGTGTAGCTTCATCGTCTTTTAGCCAGGCATGACCCTTGATAAGACGAAAAAATACGAAGCAAATTACTGGGAAAACATTAATACTTTAATAAATCATGATGCATTAAAATGATCAAAAGTGACATTTTTATAAAAGTAAGTCACATCAGTAAGTGTACAAGAAGTTACACGGCAAAGTAAAATACAGTAATACTTGGAAAGCAATACTAAGAAGGGATTTTCAGCTTTGCTGTGCTGTGCAAATGGACAAAGGTAACCTCATGAAGCTCTTTTACCTTCAAGGCTTTGTTAACCTCTTTGAAGTCCTCCATCTTGAGTTTGGATCTGAAAGGAGGATTTTAGTTCAGTTATCAAATGAACACTTTCAGAAGTAGAGCAGCGCTAGTGTGGCAAAAGCATCGTTCAGTTTGGTTCAAAAAGACATTTATGATACAAATTTGAGCAGCTCTACAGAAGACAACTGATATCTAGAAATTTCAGAAAATGTGAGTGGAGTAGTCTTACTGGCTGAGATGAAGGCCCATCTCCTGTAGAGCCTGTTCCTGCTCCTCACACAGCTGCTGGAGCTGTTTCTTCTCCTGTCGAAGATCAAGCAGCTCCTGTGGGAATAAAGGTAGTGTTCTAGATGGAAGCACCATAACACAAAAACTTGACTCTCGCTTTGATTTTGTGTCATTTAAAGTCTTTATTGACTTGTAGCGGTTAGTTGTATGACTGAAGCAGCAGTGTATCTGACCGTCTGCAGGCCCTGCAGCTGCTGTAGTTGTGTGCGCAGCTCTGCGCTGTTGTCTTGTTCTCTCTGCAGCTCCCTCTGTAAGTTCTGCCGCTGCTCCTTCTTTGTGCTGAGCTCCGACTCCAGGCCTGCCCTAAAAAGAGAACAGAAACAACACCCGAGTCTGAACATGATGACCCTTCTAAAAAAAAAACTACAGTGCCCTCCACTAATATTGGCACCCTTGGTAAATATGAGCAAAGACAGCTGTGAAAATACATCTGCATTGTTTATCCTTTTGATCTCTCATTCAAATAATGTACAAAATTCTAACCTGTCATGGAAGTTAAAAAAATGAAAGTGGGAAAGTATACAGGGGTCAGGTCAGAGGACTGGGACGGCCAAAGTAAAAGACTCATTTTATGCTCAGCGACCCCTTTTTGTCTTTATTTTGTTCTTTGTTTTGGATTGTTGTTCCAATGAAAGCTCCAGCCATGGGCTATAAGACAGATTTCTTACAGAGGCAGTCAGCTTTAGATTTTTAAGCTTTTGGTATTTGAAAGAATCCATGATGCAATGCATCTGAACAAGATGTTCAGGACCTCCGGCAGAAAAACAGGCCCACAACATCAAAAATACAGCAGTATATTTAACCATGGACATGGGTTTAGTACAAACAGGGATACAAGGTACCCCATCTGGTGGGTTTGCTGCCAAAAAGCATTTTTTTCTCCAATCTGACCACAGAAGGCAGTGTCCTTTGAAGTTCCAGTCATGTCTGATACCTAAATACGCTGGAATTTCATTTTGGATGAGCGAGAAGAGTTTTTTCTTCAAACCCCTGAACAATATGTGATCATTTAGGGGCTGTCTGATATATATTTTTAGGGATTTCTGACCCCAAGACTCAACTATTCTCAACAATTCTGCAGCTGTCATCCTTGGAGAGTCTTTGATCTAACTAATCCAACTCTCCTCCTCACTGTGCATTAGGATGATATAGACATGCCTCTTCCAGGCAGATTTGTAACATCTTTAGTTGATTGGGACCTCTTAATTATTACACTGATGGTGGAAATTGGGAACAGCCATTCTATTTTGTGATGCTGCACATCACAAAAATATTCTTAGGTTTTACTCTTTGAGTTGGATGATTAAGGGAATTTGGCCTTTGTATTCCTCATTTATAATCCTGCGGAACAGAAAGTCATGGCTGGATAATTTCATGCTCCTAGTTATCCTGGTGTGTTAAAATTTTTTAATATGAATGGGACTATACTTCAGAGATATTTTGTAGTTTGAATGAAAGATTAAAATGGCTAAACAATGTAGATATATTTTTATTTTATATATTATAACAGTAAATGCTAATCCGAAACTACAACAGTGTTTTAGTGCCACCTTACAAAATATTAAAAATCTAAAAGTGCAAGATTAAAGCCGTAATATTTAGACTTTATTTTCGTAATTTTAGAATTTTTATTATTTTTTTTAAAGGTGGCACTAAAAACGCCATCGTAATAAACAAATACTTTAAAGCAGGTTTAAATTTATAAACCAGATAGTTCACCCAAAAATGAAAACCTGTATACATTTCTTTATAGTATTTTAGTTTTTTCCCATACTATGGAAGTCGACTGTTTGGTCACCAACATTCATCAAAATATTTTTTTTTTGTGCGTGTTCATCGGCTGACAGAAATGCATACAGGTTTGGAACATCTTAAGTGTATGAGAAATGAAGATAAAACTTTCCTTTTTGGGTGAACTATCCCTTTAAGGTAACCATGACTGCAAAGTTAGCGCATTTCCAGAAGCCTGATTTACCCTACCTGAGTGTGTCGAGATCAGAGAGACGCTTCTGCAGAGTGTTCACTTTCCCTTTCATCTCCGATCTCAGCTCATTCTGGCTTTCGTCCATGTTCTTGCGCACATTTTCTGAATTTTGAAGCCTAGGGATCAAGTACTCATGTTTATCAGGTCTTAACTACATACCTACTTATCATTTCCTAAATATATCTCTCATGTGGTTTCCAACCAGTATGACTTGTTTCACCTATATTCCTCCAAAGACCATAGGGAAAACAAAGTCATTAGGTTTGGAACAACGCATAATTGGGTAAATAATTAATGTAATTAATGTCCTGGCACCTCTGCTCCAGTTCCTTCATGCCTGCTTCCATCTGAATCATCTTCTTTTCCAGCTCTTTCATGTCCTCCACTTTCTTCTGGGCCACTCGGTCAGACTCCTTACAGGTTAAACGACAAGACAAGTTTCAACTGGTTACACATAATCCTATTCCAGTAAGATTTTGTTTCCGACAACAAGATGTAACACCTGTGCTTTGTTGAACATCTGTAAGTTGAGATTCTTGACTTGGTCTAGTTGTTGTCGAAGCGCCACCAGCGTGTCTTGTTTCTCATGCGTGTCCTTTTCCAGTAGTTTCATGGCAACTTCCATTTCCTGCTTCAGACCAATCTGCAGCTCCAGCTCCTTTTGCAGCTCCTGATTTGCCAAACAGTTTATTCAGATACTTTGACTGGCTCCATAAAATATTATAGTTACATTAATGTATTACAGGGATGAAAATTCTGACATTGTTTATTAAACCTCAAGTTGTTCCAAACCTTCACCAAACAAAAAAGACGACATTTTGTAGGTAACCAAACCATTTTTCTGGACCCCATTGACTTTCAAGGGTCAATGGGGTCCAATATCCCCATATTTTAAAGGCAACTGAGGACCAACAACTGTTTGGTTATCCAAATTCTTTTCTTGTTTGGATGAACTATCCCTTTAATACTATGCAAAACAATAAAAATTTTAAAATGGCTTTACATTTAAAGCTGAATAATTTTACATTCTTACCTGCCGGATTCGTTTCTCCTCCTTGTATTGCTTCCAAACGACATTATACATTTCATCCAAACCCTGCCGTGTCTGTCGATATGTTTCTAGCTCGACTTGGCTGTCTTGTAGAGTCACCTAAACAGCAATCCAAAGAGAGTAAAATTTTGCTTTGTTAAAAACTGTCTGGATGTCAGTAACTTTAATGACGAAATACTGCATGGATTAACTGATTAGTAATAAACCAACAGACAGACGTACATTTGGCCATTTTTAGGGTCTTAGCATTGGATGCTCCAAACTTTTTCTAGCTACTTTTCCAATTAATAGAAATAATTTCATACAGTTTGTTTCATAATACAACATTTCCATTGCAATTCTCACCTCCTCTTTCCTCTGATTAGATTGGAGAATATTTGCATTTTGTTGTTTAAGTTGTTCCTGCTCTTCGCGCAGAGCGTTAATTCTGTCTGTGGCTGCTGTAAGCTGTTCAGAACGCATTAAATCAATACAATTTTCCATATTAATCCTGTATTTAATAATGTGCACAATTTAGAACCAAGACATTGCAATATGCAAAATATAAGGTCATAATAAAGTCCACGGAAATCTAATTTTTCCACCTCCTCAATGAGTTTGCTGTTGGTCTTCTCCAATGAGTCCATCTTGGCCTGAAGATCTGTCACTGTGCAGCTCAGATGCCGGTTCAGTTCCTCTATGTAGTGCTTCTGGTCAAGAATAACTGTCATTTTCGAATCACTGTTCAAGAATCAGAGAGTCAAAATTACTAAGCTAATTTATAGCAAAATAGCAGACTTGTTTCTAGCCATGTCAGTAGTGATTTAATGCTTAATCTTTGCCAAGTGATCACACACTCACTCCTGTGTGCTCTCAGTAGCTTGGGGATCCTTTAGATACATTGTGAAGTCAATGACGCCCACCTGCAGAAACAAACACAGTGTTTAGCATCGGTGTCATCTGATAACATAGTTTGGATGGCTATATGTTTTACCTGGGAATCCAGATCCTCTCCTTTCACACACAGATTGGCATCGATCACATTCAGACCCACCAGCATCCCTACAATCACAGCCCCCTCCTCCTCCATTACAAGAGCCCCAGGGTCATAAAACTCCCTGAGACAGAAAAATATAAACATGAATTTACATTAAGAAGCCCGGAACTGAATAGCACTGCAGTATGGTATTTTGTATGATATTAAACAAATGATAAATATAATTCAATATATAATTCAAATGCTCATACCCAAGAAGGTCTCTTCTATTCATTAGAACTTTCATGTAGTCTGCAATTTTTTTCTGCATTAGAGCAAGATGAAGCCACGCTCGAGCTCGCCCAAGGCCTGTCCTGAAACAACCCAGAACCTCATGAATGTAAAGATCAAATCACGCTCTCCTATTACACCGGATATTATATTCACGACTAACGTCTGGTGATGGGAACCTACTTGATTCCAGGCATATCCCGCACACTGGTGGCAATGTCAGCTGACTCAGGGCACAGTTTCTCTATCAGCTCCAGAGGAGCCCAGATAGACTTGTTCGGACCAATGAAAGACTTCTTTACTGCACAGGAGGAGACAGAAACATGCAGGATTTAGGACCTAGAAATGGGTTAATGTCACAAAACCTGACAAGAACATAAAAGTTTTACAATCCCAAATCATTTTATGTCATAACATTTTTATAACATAAATAAATCAAGCATAAAATTAATAAATGTATATATACACATATTAAACATATTCCATTTCAGCCAGTAACCAAGGCCACTTTTTTAATTTTTCAATGTCTAAAAACAGAAAATATAAAAACTAAAATTAAATGTGGAAAATGTGCTCCATCCAAATGTAAACAGATAGATATTAAATAAATAAATGCAAGTATATGCAAATATATGTCAATGTATGTACACACACACACATATTTTTTTCCTCTCTTCTGATTTTGAGAGTGACACGTGACCAGAATATCCCCTTTTAGGATTCACCTTTTAATCCATGTTTAAGGCAGTGCTCCAGAACCACAAAGAACTGCTGCAGAGGTGGATATTCAGAGTCTAGTGTGCGGCCGAGACTGAGGGAGGACTGGATCAGAACCTTAATGCTGAGCTTCATCATGCTGAGGAGGTTTGACCTCTCCACCACCACAGGATCCTTCACAGCTGGACAACACAGATGCATTAGCACAAACACTTCCTGTGGCATCTGCAGGATTAATCAGCTCATGGTCCCTTAGTTTAACCGGTAAGTCAAATTTAGTGCAAATAAAAAAAAAAAACAATGACTCAAAGATTACGGTAACATAGAATAACAAATAAAGAATCTTGAACTGAACCACAGGGGAAGTGGAAGTTCCTGCTAGGGGAAAAAAAATATTCAGAGTAAGGAAGCAGGTGCATTATTCCTTTCCTGCATACTGTACACAATTGTGTCACATCTTGGAATTATATTGCAAAATAAACCACAGATGTTGGTTATGTTCTTCACCATATAACACTAACGGCATTAAAATGTATAAAAGCAATTGTCATACTCAATAAGATATGTAAGGACTTAGCTCATGAATCATGGACCTCTACATTTCTTTGAATGGCAAACTAACAGATTACTATTACTAACCTGTACTGTTTGATGGAGCAGTGCTGCAGTAAGATGACAGCATGGCTCTTTGTCATTTACTAAAGTGCAAGTTTTTCAGTCATATACCACAGTATTTGGGCAGCTGACGTTTCAAACGCTGTCAACAGTGTTCTCCAGTTTAGCAAGTTTAGCATGTAGAGTATTTATACTTTAATCAACATTATAGTTTTTACATGAAACAGCTTCATACTTTTCATCAATAAAAAACCAAGCAATTATTATTTTCACATATCAGTCATGACAAGTGTTTTCAAACCAGTGAGACACGCAGCTGTGGGACAATGGAAGACCTTAGAAACAAAAAAGTGTAAAAACAATAAATAAAATAATGAAAAAAAATATGATTACATTCAAATAAATGCACAGTTTGATAGAAGAGTAACAATAACTGGATTAAAAAAAGGCGATCTGAACAATAAAAGCAATAATAGTTCAAATAAACCACAGTGTTACAGTTAAAAAATGTAATTATTAAAAGGTAAATTAAAATGAAGTGTAAATAATAATGGCAATAATTTTAAAACAAATAATCTATAATTGAAAAAAATAAATAGATTTAATTATGGAGAAAAGTGTATATACTGCACATATTTTTATTTTATTTTATAAATGTTTCCTAGCACAAAATGGGTATTTACATGTAGATGCAGTAGCTCAGATAGTATTTTCTTACAAGGCTATTTAAAAAAACAGTAATAAATAAATAAAAGTTGAATTTTAAACTTTCATGGTAAACAAATACACTTTTCATTAGACATTCGTGCGAATCCGAACGTCAGATTTTCATGTTGCATTTAAAAATGCTAATAAATAATCATAATAATACTTTGAGAAAAAAAAAAAGTACTGTACATGTATGTTTATATAAAATATTATGGCAATACCTTGGTCCCACTTAAAAATATGGTACGGTCTCGATGCATTTAGTTAATAGTGTTATTGACTGTTTATCTTAATTCGTGTTACTACTTATCTTACGAAGTAAGCGCATTCAGTTAACCTTCTTATCCCTATTTTTCAATATTAAAGAGTTCACCAGACGTCATACCTGCTGTCTTTAGAGTATCTGAGGAGTCCGAGGTGTGTTGTGATGTGTCTGATCCCTTTAACCCTGCGCTGTAGTGATTCACTCCACTGCTCAGCGTCTCCGTCGCTTTACGAGCAAACGACAGAATCGGCGCAGACCAGGAGCTGTCTGCCCGCCTGTCCTTCTGTGCCTCGTCGGTATCGATGGCGACATCATTCTGCACAGGTTCCGTAGCCTCTGGTTCTTCTTCTTTTGCAGGAACGTCTTCGCATTCAACTTTGGTGTTTGTATCTTCATCCGCCATGTTTACTTGTCAAAACATGTGACTCGAGACCAGAGCAATCGCTTTTTGATCGCTCAGGGGAGACAAATCGATCGGCGATCCGGGAGATTAAAAAAAAATATATATTATATTTAGACGTCGATTTAAAAGAGAGAAAAAAAGTAGATTATTAAACACATTAAAATTAGACGAATAGTACCAAAAAACGAAGACATTGAACAGAAATCAAGCAGAAAATAAAAATGTAATACACAACAAACCAAAATAAAAAGCAATAAATAAGAAAATATAAACACATTAAAAATAGAAAAAAATTACCCACATACGAAAAGGCATATTTTAAAGCTTTTAAAGTTTATAAAATTGTGAATGCATATTGGTTGGACTGTCTGTGCGAGTTTAATCCACTAGATGGCAGCAGCGAACGCCGTTTTGCTTATTGTCGAAACACTAACCATATGCTGTGTTAATCTCTCTGCTCGGTGTGTTGTGTGTCCTGATGAACCTGATTAATTAATTTTTAGGATTTTAAGACAACTTAAAAAAATACCTTAGTTGTCATACATTACCAAAAGACACAAGGTGGAATAAAGTGGGTAATAATGTCAAGGATTAAACATAATTAAAGGTTAACTGGTTTGTAAGATCTCAACCCATAAAGCAATTTAATGCATGCTGTCATTCAGTTGTTCACAGTGTTAGTCAAAATCTGTTTGAGTCTGGTTTAGTTGCTTTACTACAGGTGTTTTGAACCTTAACTTTCATTTAAATGAGCATTCATTTCAGAGTTAATTTAATCAATAATAATCTATGTGGTTTGATGTGCTTATAGGCTTCTGATCCACTTGCAGTGCTCTCCTTCAGATTAAATCCTATTGACATAATGTTAGGTTAGGCTATGTTCTTTTTATTACTTCACACTCATGACCAAAACCATGGCAGATGTTGTTTTCAACCTTTTATTGTTTCTAGGGGTCATTTCAGTAAAGAATGCTGATAGATTTGTTCCAGTGGATGTTTAGAGTTTAGAGTGATATAGAGCCTGTATCTATTTTCTGCTTCGGTCACAGTGGAAATGTATTTGTGAAATATGTTGAAACTGGAAAGCGGAATCTATAAAATCAATTGCTATAAAATATGTAAGTATTCAAAAAGTGAATTTAGACAGGAAAATACAAAATCTGTCAATACATAAAGAAAAGACAGATAAAAGCACCTTGGGCTCTATTCAAAAAGTCTTGCATTTTTTATTGTTTACAAAGTAGGCCAGATGATCACAGGTGGGTGCGGATTTTACCACAGTAGAAGGGTTAAATCTTCTAAAAAAAGAAAGAGGTGTAGACTAGTTAAACAGCTATTGAGACATAATGAAAGGATTTGGTTTTGATATGCATGGTTCCAGGTCTCGAGTGGGCGTGGTCAGTCATATTTAAATAGCTTTCTGTGAGCCTGTGAGCTTGATTTTTTAACCTTGACGCACGAGAGACGCTCAAAGTTACAAAGTAATGCGCGAAGACACGAACTAACTGTCTACGGTGGCTTCAGAGGAATTACCACAACGGGAAGGATTTTATTTTTAACAGCTGAAGCTATCGTCGTCATTACCATAATGGAAAATATGAAGTTTTTACCTATTTTGCGTCTTTTTGTCTTTACCTTCGGTGAGTATAACTGGCTGACCGAGGTCGCATTACAGCCCCTTGCTTGTTATATAAGTGTGAAACACTCCGTTTTTGATAAAGAAACTTTGGTATTACTAATAGATTGTGTGCTGATTCAGAACATGGCTTGTTTCATATTCAACAGAGGCTTTTTTTAGCAATCAAAACTCCGGCTTTGCCAGTCAAACTATTAATGAGCCAACAATGTCATCCTGTTTTAAGAATATTCTGGGGTGTATTTATTTTTGTCTCATGCGTTCATTCGTTAGCTCAGTGTCTGTGCATGCAGGATTTTTGTAAATGAAGCCCCTCAGCACCCTCTATGGGTTTTAGGCAATGCGCACAATCTATTATTAGTTTGAAAACATGCTTATTTGCATGCCAGTCTCTGGATCGTGAACTAAACTCGATTGTGTTTATTCTAGTTAAAATGGAGAATATTAATGGGCTCTGTGCATTAACAACAAAACACAACACTAAAAAAATACAATTCTGAGACACCAGCAAGTAGAGCGCTTATACTGTAGTCAGCAGTCCACTGCATAGCCATGACAATCAACCAGCCTAAGTTTTAATAGATGTTGAATATGTTTTCCCATTCAGTGGCTGTCTCATCGGTGAGCGGTGCGTCCATAGAGCGGTTCGAGAGCGAGAGGCCTGCACAGACTGCTGTGATTGATCTTCTGGAGGCACTGAGTGAGAAGAGATCTACTGTGGAGAACAAGCAAGTGGAAGATGAGGAAGACGCCGAGTATTACTTTGATGATGAAGAGGAGGATGAGTTTTCAGGGGATTACGAAGTGCCACTTGGTAAGTCATTTAAACGCACACATTTAGTGGATGCTTTTATCTTAGGTGGCTAAGAATAGAAGAGCACAAGAAATTGTGTTGCAGATTTTGCGATTTGCTTTCATTCTGTAGTTTAAATTTTAGCATGACTGTAATAACTGTGTCTTTCTTCTTCCCTCACACCGAAACAGTTGCTTTTTCAAGCAAACCCAAAGACCCGAGTGCAGTTCTGAATGCGGAGAAACTTGAAGGCTCGAATAGGAAGGGGCTCGGAAGGAAGAAGGCCAAAGGAAAGGGAAAAGGCAAGAAAAGGAATCCATGTCTAAAAAAGTACAAAGACTTTTGTATCCACGGAACCTGCCAGTATCTGAGGGACTTAAAGGGGCCCTCTTGCATGTAAGCACTTCCTTTAAATCATTTCTCTTGCAACCTTTGTCGCTCTTTTTTGTTAAAATGCCTATATTTTAAAAGTGTTTAAAAGAATCAACGGCTGAATTTATAATTCTCCCCCCTCCAGTTGTGACCAGGGCTATTCAGGAGAGCGATGTCACCTTTTCTCCCTGGAAGTAAAGAAGAATAATAGTGCATATGACCGCACTACAGCGCTTGCTGTGGTGGCCGTGGTTCTCTCTTCTTTATGTCTCACCATCATTGGACTTTTACTGGCACTCAGGTTTGTATTTAATCTCCCCCAGTCTTTTTTTTCGTTTTTCATAAACGATTAGACATCTGCAGCCTGTCATAATGTCAATCTTGGTATCACCTAGGTTTCACAAGCAAGGTGCGTATAATGTGGAAAATGAGGAGAAAGTTAAACTGGGAGCCGCCCCACACCACTAAACAAGACTGGAGAGAACGGTCAGTGAGGTCATCCATTCGTACATGCTGCATAAAATCATCCAGCGCGATTTGACTCCGTCGCCTGACATCTGCGTTCTTGTTTTATTTCAGGGCAACCGTGTGGAAATTCTACCTCAAAAAAATGAAGTGGCAAATTTGAATGTTGTGCAGAGCAGCGGGCACAGCGTGCTGGAGAGGAGGATAGAGGGACAGCGTTTGTTTGGCAGGAGTCCGTGGCGCCTCAGTGAAGGGCCTGACTCACCAATGACTCTCTAAATGGTTCACAGGAGAGCTCAAAACCTGCCACGAACTGGAACTCTGACGGACGGACTCGGTCAGGAAGAGAAACCGAGCCGCTCGATACAGAATGAGAAGGAACTCCTCGGGGTTGGGAATGTAGTTTGAGTTTTAGAGGCAAGGCTTTTTTTAGTACTGAAGAAGCTTGGCCTGAAATAAGTATTCTTACAAATAAGCGTTTTTGTTCATGTCTTGTGCACTGTGTATTTAATCGTTGCTGGCTGTGCTTTAATTTATTTATTTATGTATATATAACTATTAATATTTATTTGGATTTAGACCAACCTTGTCCAGCCCTAATGCACTGGCAACGTATTTGGAAGTCTCTGTGTCGTATGTTAATGTAATATTTTATTTATTAAAAAAAGCAGTAGTAATCCATGTCTACTCCGTAAATGAGTACTGAACAATCAAAAAAAATCGAAATAATGGTATGCGATTTTTGATATTTTTGATGCGTTTAATGAGAATTTGGAGTAATCGTATTTTGACATTCAGGACAGTGTTAGAATGTACATTTCAGCAAACTTTATGAAAGTCATATTTCAAGCTTTTTTTTTTTTTGGGCCAGTAAAATGCTTACACTGTTACTGAACAGTGTTTCAATAAAGAAATGTGAATTATCAGTTCATTTTCTGTTTATTTAACTTCAGCATCCTGCTCCGTAAGACACAGTAGTTATCTCATTTATTCATTGTATGTACTGAGCATTTTTTAAAATGCTCTGATAAGCAAATAATAAAACCTCTTTGTATAAAAGAACAAGTTATTGTAATTTCTTTAGATTATTGTATGCTCCTTATTTTTCCAAGGAGGAAGATTCCAGTGTGATGCAATGAGTCATTTCCTCATGAGCAGTTAGGACCGGTTTCCGTGTTTTAAAGATATTTTTGAAATCTGGAATAGCGACAGAAATACTGTAATGTCTACGTTTTGGCATAAAAAGAAAATGTAGTCTAGTCTACCTCCTGCTCTCAATTCTAAAGACGTCTTTCATGTGACATGCACCTGTATCCTGAGCATGTGATCTGCATTGTGGCCATTTGACAATAAACACTCTTTCACAAACACACCCGTCACATGCAACTTCTCACCTTGCGTTATTTGCTTGCATCATCGTGAAATTGCACTTCCTTGACAGAAAATTGCAATACTTGTGGGTCACACCTTCAGCAAGTTATACTCGACTGATATCACTTCTCCTCCTCTATAAAAACTGGACCTGTGAAAAACTTAAAAGAGGAACCCACACAACAGAGCTCATTTCCTTTTGCATGTTTGAAGTCGGTCTCAGATCCTTTTTTTGGTTTTTTTAACCTTTGACCATCGCTGTTTTAAACCACCTCCGCAAAACACATTAACAAGCTCAGCTTGCTGCTTGAATGAATGACTCATGCTGTTTGTTTGTAAAGCTCCCGTCGGGTGACATCATTCATATAGGGGCATCGGAAGAAGCATTTATCACTGTTTGTTAGTGATGCTAAAGGACAACATGAACATTTATTGTTTTAACTGGTATAAGTTCACTCAGCTTTGGGTAATTGGATATGGGGTGGTCAGCTGACTTATCTAGCTGGGGATACGGGTAGTTCATCACACACTGGGTGGCCGAAAGCCCTCTTTAGGGATGACATCATTCTCATGCTTTATAAGCTATCCAATGTAACTCTGCCGCATCTGGTCGGAATACTGTACATGTGGATTTGGGTCACACCCTGGCTGTATGTTAAGCTTACAGCTATTCAACTATTACTGCTCTTATGCTATCGGAGGAGAGTAAAGCTTGAACTCAATTAAGCTGGATGATACTATCGTCTTGTGTAGAGCTGCTGGAAATTTAAATAGTTTCGTAACTGATGAATTTTGCAACATCAACACTGTTATGGGTGTAGAAAATTAGCTCAAACAAAGAATCAAATCCGAATCATTTAAGATTCTTTAGAGGATTTGGACAGAAAGTGAGGAAAGAGTGAGTTTAAGAGAATGAAGATGTGAAATCCCAATTTTACAGCAATAGGTGCTATTGCATCGACTTGACTGTGTTTTACACAGAGCACACTTCTGATTTAAAAAAAGATAAAGGCAATGCAATGGAAAAATGTGATCGTGTGAATACCTCTTTCCATTGTTTTTCTATGCAAACATGCACTTTGACCGCTGCTCTCGCATCTCACACGTGATGTCTCACGGCAATCTAAAAATGCAGTCAAAGCCCCTCTAAGGAAAGTCATTTCACTCGGCAGCAGTCTTTGGATTCTCTTTGAATGGGGAAACATCGTATTAGCCAAATCCAAATTCCTTCAATAGAGCTCCTAAATTGAACATTGCATTTTTCCCCATTAAAAACTATGATGGTGCTATATGGGGTACTGCATCTCTACTGCATCTCTAATTGTGTAACAGATGTGGTACTTCTATGCATCTCCTATAATTAACCACAGAAACAAGACATTCTGTTAGCTTACAATTGGTAGCCATATTGTAAAACAACAATACAATACACTGAATGCACTGCGCTTCTATTCCTCAGACTAGTTTTCATTCCTGTCAAAAATGAAATATGCTGCAAACCTGACTGAAACGAATCAACACTGTATTGCCGTAATCTAAATAATAATAACCCTATTGTCTTCTTGAGAGCTGCTTATTGAACTGAGCTGAATTGAACTCATTTAATAATTGATGTACTTGACACAACCATTAAACTGAACCGAATTAGCAAAACTGACTTGAGCTGAATAATGACTCTATTGTCTTTTTAGAGCTGCTTTATAGTAAAATTCCTTTCATGTTTGATAAAGTTTGCATCACTGACTGTTATCTTCCTGTTTATTACCATGAATCCGCTTTAAAACAGTCAGTGTTGTATAAAGCGCTACATAAATAAAGGTGACAACATATACTCAGACATTTCTCGTAGTAGCTCTGCCTTTTGAGACATCTACACCAGTTGAGTAAGATGACTCAGTTGAGTAACTTTAAATGTTTGCCAGTAAAAACTCGCCTTTTTTATTTGTTGAGCAAGGTGTTTCCTGCTGTAACAATGGCTCATTTCCATGTACAATGGAAGTGCGCACACTGACAGTTGGGGATCTCATTAGGCCCAGCAGAATGTGTTGGGCTAAAGATTCATTATACATATCTTGAGAAGTGTCGCGTCTTAGGTGTTTGTTTTCAGCCACTTACCTGTGTTGAGCAGGGTGTGCGTGTGGTGTATTAATGACTCTCTGGCAGCGCAGAAGAGCAGCTGTCACTCCGCCGGTGAAACATGAGAACTGATGGATGAGGTGTTGACAGAGCCATTGTGATTCAACACTCGAGGTGCCTGATAGAGCACAGTGAGATGCTTCTTCACTATTTACAGCTCAAAGGGGAATCTGGAAAAACTGTGTGAATATTTGCAGAATTCTGGCACTAAAACGTACATTTGTAGTGGCTAGAATATAAACCTGTGGGGTGCAACAAGGTGTTGCTATTTTGTTCTCAGTGGTTGTCAGCAGGTTGCTAGGTGGTTACAAAATTTGAGGTGTCATTGGTGTCCATATGAACTTTGGAAGGAGCTACGTTTTTTTTTGCATTGTGTCCACTACAATTAAAAAATTAAAAAAGAGAATTTAGACAATTTATCACAACTGCTAGATAAAAAATTTTGTATTCTGACTTTAAAATTACAAGTTTATATCTTGCAATTCTGTCTTTAACAATTATTAAATTATTCATTGCCTGGAATGGGTTTCCATAACGGACAGATGACGAACTATTTTTTAAAAATAACGTATTTTAGAGGAGAAAGCTTAATATATAATATTAGTGCTTAGTACAAAAGTTTTTGTTTACATGTATGTATATTTTGAAAATATGTACACATCCATGTATAGATTTATAATTTAATATTTAATATACGTAAATATTTTATTATATATATTTTTTATTATTTTTTGAAAAATATATGGTCATGGAAATACCATTAAATATAATACATAATAAGTAATCATAAATTAATAATAATTATTATTATTGTTGTTATTTTTCATATTTAGATTGTTTAGTATTATTATACAATTATTATATCTATATAAGTAATAGATATAAAACTATAAAGCTGCATAATCTATAGCACATGGCAGTCTGAGGAGATAAACACACAGCTATGGTTTATGGGTAAGTCACACTTCTAAGGTCTAAATTAGTATTGCATCTCTGCATAAACATCAACTATATGATGCATCGTCTGTCTTTCTCCTAGAGAGCCAGTAGAGCTAGCCCACATGAGCTGCCATGGGATTCTTTCACCGTGACCTCATTGCAGCTGGACAGACACTTGTGTATCTTTATCACGTTATTAAATTCTCACCCATCTATTTAGATCCCTGGAGGGTCCGAGCAGGATTGTATGTCAAATGTGAGGAGAGGATATGATAACGCTGGGAGGAGTGGAGCAGAGAGGGGACAAAATGACTAAGGAGCCATCTCTTTTTTGCTCCGGCTCATGCACAAACAAATTCAGTTGCTTTTTCAGTGTATGCTATCAATAAACTTTGGGAATCTGATGCTGTTTCAGGGACTTTGGCTTGTGTTGGGCATTGCCTTTTTTTTACCACATTGCAGAACTCAGTCAGAAGGGTGGGATGTCTTCCAATTGACTCACATATTTAAACAAGAGACTCCACGCCCCCTCACAGCCTCCCATTTCCGGTGAATGTGGTTAGACAGGATTAAGCTAAAGTGTGAATGCCTTTCTGCCAGAATGACTCTTCCATGAGCCATTGTATTGCAAAGCATGCAGATTTTAAATGGTTAACCAGGTTACACTTGAAATGTCAGTGTCAGTGTCTTGAGGAGTCAGTTTTGGTGTAATGACAAAAAGGAAACCACAACTTATACCATACTGACAATATATAAAAAACAAACGTCAGTGGGGCAAGTACACAATGAACGTCAGCAGATTTTGTTCATATAACCAAATAAAAGTATCAAAATAATTAGCTTTTTTCTAAAAAGTCTGACTGGAGGGAATTAATAAGATGCAGGATTTTGTGCTGAAATACTGAATTTGACACATTGAGTCGTCGAACATGAAACCTCTTCCAGAAGAACCGTGGCAACGTCTCCAAGATCAAAAAACCTACCTGCAAAGCTACAGTACTGTTCAATGTTTTAGACACTCGTGTAGAAATACTGTAAAATGAGGATGCTTTCAAAAAACAATGCCATAAATAGATTTAATTTATCAATCAACTTCTATTAACGAAATCAAATAAATGTTTGAAATTACAGCTTTTGGTAAAACTGTCTTTGAGTCTGTCTCAGTTTGTTCTGTTACTTCATGTCATTCCAGACAGACTGGATGATGATCAGATCACATCTCTGTGTGGAGCACTGGCTGTTGTCGGACTCCGTGTGCAGACAATAATATCACTGCATTATTACAATTAATGACAAAAATAATGTTTGGAAATGTTAATGTTTTTATGCTTTTTATGTTTGTTTTGGATTATTTTCCCAATGGAAGACCCAGCCATGGCCCATTAAACGATTTCTAACAGAGTCAGTGAATTATTGATTCGTTATCTGATGCCATGTGTCTAAACAAGATGTCCAGGACCTCCAGCTGAAATATAGACCCACAACATCAAAAACAAAGCAGTACTTCCTTGTACACATGGAGAACTTTTATCCCTGTGTTCACCAAACCCATCTCGAGTGATTGCTGCTAAAAAGTTAATTTTTTAGTTTCATCTGATCATAGAAGCCAGTCCTATTTGTAGTTCCAGTCCTGTCTGACAACTGAACATGCTGGAGATTGTTTTTGGAT
>JAUCMU010000026.1:7701927-7712018 GCA_032275025.1 Enteromius treurensis | reverse complement strand
GTGTATTAGGATGATATGGACACACGTCCCCTTCCAGGCAGTTTCCTAACATTTTATGTTGATTTGGAAATTCTTCATGATTTTCCTGATGGTGGAAATGGACATTTTAACTGCTCTAGCTCTTTTCTTAAAGCCACCTCACTAATTTGTGAAGCTCAATTATCCTCTGCAGCATATAAGAAATATATTATTTGGTTTTTTTCATTGTGTTGATGATTAAGGGATTTTGGGCTTTGTTTTTCCTCCTATGTATATTTCTGTGAAACAGGAAGCCAGGCCTGGACATTTTCATGTTCAAAATTGTGAATATGAATTGGAATATACTTCAGAGATATTTTACTCCTAAACAAAGGGTGCCAATAATTCTGGCCAACAAGTATTGGAGGAAAACTTTGAGGAGATTTTCTCTCTATTTCAATAGTTTTACTTCAATGATAGGTTAGAAGTTTTTTTTATGTAAAAGAGCAAAAGGATAAACAATGCAGGTTTATTTTCACAGACATATTTTCTCAAAGGTGACAATATTAGTGGAGGGCTCTGTATATATATATATATATATATATATATATATATATATATGTGTGTGTTTTTTTTTAAGTTTTGGTACTCTGGCTCTGTTTTCTGTGGTAATTGTAAGCATGACATGTTGATGAAGCCTAAATGTTAACCAAGAATTTTCCTTTAAGAAGCCTGAGTCAGTCTGGCTGTGTGTTGTCTGGTTTCTGAACAGTGAGCAAAAGAGAAGTGGGAGCTGTAGTCAGACCCAGAGGAATGTTAGGAGGGGATTTTTCATATGGTGAGCTCACTACTCTCCCGTAAAAACTTTGCTTTACAACAAAGAGATGTAGTAATGGCAAGAATCATCAACATGCGTTATAAGGAGTAATCCATTCCTCTAGTACTAGAGTTATGTCCAGGTTTCTTTTTTTTATCTGCACCCAACCCTGTTCAAAATACCAGCAGAGACATGTGTTTTTGTTTTTACATCAATGCATCAAGTCTGTATCAGTTTGTTTTTTTGTCCTGTTTTGAAGTAAAAATGCTTAAAACCAGATAAATCTTCAACAATACACTTCTACAGTAAGTAAAACGCCCCTTCTAGTTCCAGAATCCTCAACTTTCGACCTTAGCAATAAGCAGAAGCCGTAATTTGACCACAAACCCAGATCCCGGAGTCATCCACTCTAAAGTCAGAGCGCAGGTTTTTGGCGTTTCTTCCAGGCGTGAACAAAGCCTGGCTCAGAGCAGTTAAAAGTCATTTTTTTCTGTGTGCTCCACACTTCTTACTCTTTCAAAAGCTGACTGGATAGAAATATGAAAAACGCTTTATTGCTAACAGTCACTTAGACCTTATAGATCATTAAAATCTATGCGGTGAGCACTGATTACTCAGCCATTTCCCCTGGTGAATGTGTAAGCGTGAGTCAGAGCACCCAGCCTTTGTGTCTCCATGTGAAATCTCTTCCTCTCGGTGCCCCCCTTTTGTTTTCTCCGGGGGTGACATGCACATGAGTGGCCCCAGGGACAATGAGATGATGTGGGCTTATACAGGTCTGGCCCATCATCAATGAACTTGGATCAAACACTCACCACAATGTACGGCATCACGCAAATAATGACTTAGTACGTTTTGTGAGTCAGCCGACAATAACATTCAGTGAATTTGAAACACTGAATCACAATTACGAACAACTAAGCTGCAGCTGACTGTGCAAATACTACAGAAACATGGTTAGAGCGGCGATATTGACAACGACTCCATTACTAGATAAATGTTGAGTCTCTGTCCTTTCTAAATCTGGATACGCAGTTATGATCCACACATCTGAAAAGCTCTAAACATAGACCTGTGAATGTGCCATAATTTATATTCAGATATTGGACCTGTGTGTGTTGTTTCGACAGTTTGACCCACAAAAATATCTACTTGTGTTGTTTCTGGGTTCTGATTCATGTTCTACAGAAATCTATGGAAACCTGTTTCCACAATGGAATTAAAACAACATCAACATAATTGCAACCTTTTTTTTTATTTATTTATTTATTTACAAACAATTCTGAGGGGGAAAATGTAAGAATGTTTTTGCTAATATAAATAACATTTTTGTATTATATAAAATATTTTTATATCTTAATTTAGAATTTTAACTTGACTAGAATTTTAACTAGAATTTTGTCTTTTCTCCCATTAAAATACAAAAAAAAGTTTATGTCTCAGTATATATCTGTGTGTGTAATTGTTCTGTTTTTGGTTTGTGCCACAGGATAAAAAAATAAATTATAATAAAAAAGTAATTGTGATTTAATTATGATATTTTATTTCAGAAATACAAGCTTATATCTCACAATTCAGACTTATTAAATTTATTTTTATTATTTCTATTTATTTATTTTTTGCAATTCTGAGGAAACAGTCTACTCAGAATTGCAAGATATAAATACTATATTTTGGAGATAAAAAGTAACAAAATAATTTTTTTAAACAAGCTTCCAAACTAAACTGAAGACATTTAATTTATGTCATATGTGTTTAATATTTCAAACAGGATATTAAACGAGAAAAAAAAATCTGAAAACAATACAGGATGGGAATTTAAGAATGAATTCACTCAAAAATGAATATTCGGTTATTAATTACTCACCTTCATGTTAGTTCAAACCTGTAAGACCTTCATTCATCTTCAGAACACAAATTAATATATTTGATCAAATCTGAGAGCTCTCTGCTCCTGCATAGACAGCATTAAACTAAACAAATATTAAAATAGCTTTCAAATAGGATATTCAACAGAAAAACAATGAAAATGGGAAACATTTAGTTAATAAAACCAATAACGTGCATTTAAAAAGTAAATTGGGTTTCATTTCTTGTAGAGTTTTGAATGAGGATGTGAACTAAATGACTTAAACATTGAGGACAGTTTCTAGACCACCTGCGAAAGGAGGGGCTTGCTGTAAAACCAATATTCCCCTGCTAATAAAGCTGTACTGAAAGCAGGAACGAGAACATGGAACATAAAACAAAGAGAGACTTTTATAGCTAGTCATTATAGCTGGTGATTAAACACTGTGCAGGTGGATCTGTGGGCATAAATCACACATCTGCTGAGGTTGATGTTGAGTCTGGTTCATAAAGAAACCGGATGGAGATTAAAGGAATGAGTCTGTTCCCTGCTAACATTACGGGTCATTCTCCTGCATTCCTTGTGTAGGCTGGACTGATATTATGGGATGGTGACAGAAACTAAGAAGAGGCTTTTGTTTTGTTCTGCTTCTCATGCCAACTGGCCTGTAACAAGAATACAAGGTGGATCCTGAGTAGATGCCCTTCCTTGAAATTGTAATATGAAATGCTAAGAAACGTTCTCTGGAATATTTGATTGTGATCAGTCAATTGACACAAACAGTCAAAGTGAGCTCTCGTCTTCTTTGGAAATAAGTACATTAGTTTAGCAAATAATCAAAAACTGTAAGCAGAACAACTGTTTTCAGTATTGATAATAATTGATAAGAAAGGTTTCTTAAGCGGCAAATCAGTATATTAGAATAATTTCTAATGGATCATGTGACACTGAAGACTGGAGTAAGGATGCTTTGACATCACAGGAGTAAATATTATATTTAAATAATATGTAACAAAAAAAAAGGTTATTTGAAACTGTTATAAATTCTCACAAATTTACTGTTTTTAGAAATAAATGCAGTCTTACAAGTAAAAAAAAACAAAAAAAAACCTGAAGCACTTTTTTCTGTGTCAGATTACGCAACATTAAAAAACCCTAATCTTTTAATATGAAACTATGATGAAATGTTATAACTTACCATTTCCTCACCATTTTAAACATGGATATTGAGTTAAACTAAGCTACTAAAATGGCTCACGCTGAAATTATTGGATTACAAGTGTCAAATACATGAAAAATTAACAGTCATACACCCACAACGCCTTTTCAGTATTCAGAAACAATAGTCACAGTGGGGAAAGGTGGAATAGACACTAACCTTAAAGCCACAAGGCAAAGTCCCCAAAACGTTAGAAAACATTATTATTTTCAGGATTCTACATCAGTCCTAAACAAGTTTAATAGCTTGTGCAGAACATTTCAGTGCATTTTTTTTCTGTCAAATGTAATGCATAACTTGCAGTCAATCAATCAATCCATCATTGGAGAAGTCAAAAAGGCCCAGCAGCAGAAAACATTCAATTTTATCCCTAAGCAGTCAAAAAAAAATTCAATTATGGCTATCTTGGAACTAAAAAAAATCCTTAACAATGCAAGTGGAACTATATAAAGCTATTCTGTAGGCACATCAAATATGACGTCATATTTCACCATTCACCAAACACTGGCAACAAGTAGCTCTGACAAAGTGCCGTCTTAATATGAAATAGTTTTTATTTATTTTTTAAGAAATGAGAGCAATTGTTTCCCATTTCCATTCACCAGCAGTTTATGCTATCTTTCTTCTCCTTCTGAGGTCTATTCTTGGGTGTTTTCTTTTAAGGCAGGGTACTTCCACTTCTGGTTTTCCTCAAATAACTTTAGAGAAAAAACAAAAAAAATACTGATGAAAAGTGTAAGAACATTCAAGGTCAGCTTGAGTTTTTTTTTTTTTTTTGGACATTAGATAAAAGGAAAGAGATAAGGTAAAGACGAGCAGAACTCAATGGTTTTGAACCATATGAATCAGTAATTTATAAACACAATCACGTATTTGTTCTCGAATATCAGTGTTTTAGACTGATCAGTAAAATTAATCATTCATAGTCTCGCTTGGAAGTACAGTTACATGTTTTATTTATGATAGAATCGGAGTTTTGAAAGAATAAGTTAAATGACTCGCAAAGAAAAACACAAGAAGATATTTTAAAGAATGGTAGCCATTGCATCCATAGCACGAGGGAAATACATGCTATTGAAGTCAATCCCAGCAAATGTTTGGTGGTACATTATTTTTTTCTTTATTTTTATATTAATGACTTATGTGAGTCTCCAAATGTCCTTTCCTAATTCAGAACTTTGTTGAAAATACGGTTGTCAGACCGGAAATACAGGCTACCAGGGTAAGTTTAGGTCTGCGGTCAGTCTCGTATAAATGTTATCTATCTTCCATCTTTGTGCAGTGATTGGATTTGTGTGGTGTTGCCAGGCCTATGGTTTTCCTGCTAAATTGGGCTACTTTAACACTTGGGTTGCTACGACCTCAGTAACAAGACATTTAGCCCCTGAAGTGCAAATATTACCAGATGTGTATTTTATCCCCCAGAATGCAATATTTACCAGTGAAACCCCTCTATACGTACCATAAATGTTACGGATAGTTCATTTAGATCTGATGGATAAACTCTCGTCTCAACTTTCATTGCTTCATTTTGATACGACTTTCCAGTTTTATGGACGTTGCCATATTACTTTAGTCACTGTTGCTATGGTTAAAGTCAAATAAATATGGGCTTGATGTCAGTATTTGTGCCGCTATCACATTGCTTGATTAAATGTTTTGGAAAAAAAATTGTTTGTACATGCAAACAGAAACCATAGCTGTTGTTGTTGTGTTGTGAATGCTTTATATGACGCATTTGGATTCCCTGCAGGTCATAACTGAACAAGGCTTAAGAACCACCTACAAGGTAAGACAGGTAAGGTATAATCTGTTGCTACGGGCTACATTCTTTATCAGATCTTTATCTGATATGAAACCTTCCGTTGAGAGCTGTTATTACAAAGCTGAGCTATGACTAATGCTGTGCAATGACTAGTGACTCTCAATCCTAGTGGTGTCAATGGAGGGATTTTTCATCAGGGTGGTTTAAGCAAAAGAAGCCCAGGAACTCCATGAACACCCACGGAACACTTATCACATTTCCTTTGTTTACTGAGGCCCCCTCTGGCCTCACTGGATGCTTGTCATGACAGAGTATATTGTTCTTTACTAAACTAGTGAGTGTCGGTGATCTGTGTTCTTTCACCAGGTGCCAAATATTTACAACAGTTAAAGAATGAAGGTCATACTCGAAGTTTGTTAATGTTAACCAGTGTACAAAGGTGAATTTGTGCTTCAGGAGCTGTCGTGTGGAACGTTTATCTTTATTAGGAAGTCTGGCAGTGTTCAGTGAGGGCTATTTTTAGATTTTAAAAAAACTCGAAAATATTAATTTTTTTTTTTTAAATCAGCACATTTCCCTCCAACTTTTTTGTAATGTATATCTTTAATGTAATGCTTATAATTATTATTTTATTCACAGCTGCCACTAATGTTACAAGAATTTGGATGGAAATGCATTGCTATCCTTATGGTCCTTTTTCATGCAATTTTTAATTTCCGTTTTACTATGAAATATGATTTGGACATGATTTTGCCAGGTCCACCCACATCATCCGACTACCGTAACATCTGTCTGGCATACTTGTCATCAGGTTTCTGTCATAAAAAAGATTTCCTTCTGGTTAATTGTGATAACACCCTAATGACTGATACTAAAACATAGGGTTTTGTTTTGACATGTTGTTTCTGTTGCGCTTAGTTTTCCAGAACAGCTGGACTTTAAACTTCACTCCAGACTTTTCATTTGCCGCCGGCGAATGACAATTCTGAATTTATTATAACGCACTATAAGCTTACAGTGTGCATATTGCGTAAACCCAAAGTAAAGACCTCAGTGGTTTACCCTGACATTTTGTCATCAAGAGCAGCTGTCCATACTGAGGAAAGCCAGGCCAGTGTACTGTATCAATGCTTCACAGAGTTTCCTGACCTTCACACAATACGGTTTGTGAAATCCCACAACACCATATCAGGGCGCACAGCAAGATCCTTAGTGCTGTATTTTAAAGTTTCTTAAAAATGGTTATGGAGAGCCAAAAAACACAATAGTACATGTCCCTTGATGGTCTATTTTTTCCATTGCTGACAGCTAAGTTTCAACCAAGAATATGAAATGTGTGCTAATGTCAGATGCAGATCTAAGCTTACACCACGTATGGCATTACATTATTATTCTTTATTTAGCAAGCGTTTATTTTTATCCAAAGTGATAAGCTTGATCTTAAAATGAAACGTCACCCAAATTAACAATTCTGTCATCATTCTGTTACTCAAACTCGTGTTATTGTATGCTGCTACTTTCTATTGGATGCAATATAGTCTTTTCAAACAATGTTAATGTTTTTCTTTCCCATAAAATGGGCATGGCTGTTAAGTTGCTAGTTGTTAAAGAAACTCAAATATTCTTTTAAAAAATAAATGTCGTGAAGGAATTTAATTCAGCACGCATTTAAAATCTCAATGTTTGTGTTTACATTTAAATAGAGTGGCTTTGGAAGCATTAGGAAATTAAATGACAAATTGACATCATTTATGCTTAACCTTTATTGGCTTCTGCATGTCATAAACAAATGTAAGACCTATTTGAGAACTTGAGAGCAGAATAGATATTATATGACATAAGAAGACTTAAAAATAAAAAAATAAGTGCACAAGCCATACAGTCTACATTTAGTATGTGTCCTACCAAAACCATATGCTTAAATCACGTGCTTAGCGTTACATCAGGGTCTGAGCAGACGTATGCACTTTTTATTCTCTTTTTATACTCGTTGCTCTAAATTATGATGATTGGTGATATTTTCTATGTTGACACCTTTAATTGTGAGTCGTTTATGAGGCAGAGAACTGAAACCACTTATTTGCGAGCAAGTTCACGATAATTTTAGCCTGGCCTCTGTGACTTTAAAGCTCATAGGAGCTTAGTCTGGCCAAGTTGCCTTACTACCCGCCTTCTGGGAGGCGGGCTTAACCTGCATCCATCAGATGCCTCTGTATACTACTGGACGAATCTTCAACCAATCAGATCAATCATCCCGATGACGAATGCGTAGCGACGGAACCTGAAGCCACCGTGACCAACTGTAGCTAGTTTTATTAAAGCAGTAGGAAAATTGCTTCACTTACTTTAATTATTTCTGCTCCGTTTTCAAAGAAAAGCTTACATGAAAATTTCTCAAAACAGCTGCAACATCAGAGTCGAACGATTGTTGCTGCTCGGTACACGCCTCAGTCGTGCCGCGGGCGGGGGAGCTCGTTTCTCATTGTTTCCCACTTTTTTGGGAATCTGAAATGCTCTAAAACGGCAGCTTTGCCAGACTAACTTTGCTCGCGAAATAAAATGTAGCGTCACAGGAAGTAAGGTCGGGGCCTAGGCTAGCGTTCGACTGCATTCACCAAAAAGATTTGTGTCTCCTTATGATTACAGTATATACACACGAACCGATACTGAATCGAGATGGGAATCCACGGTCTGTTTGCAGGTTTGTCGTTCACTGGAATCTGGCGAAGTCTTTGGCCAGTTATTATCAGGAGTCGGGACGAGCTGGACGTGACGGACTGCCGTCGCCCTGCAGGATATACTACTCACCCAAAGACAGAGACCAGCTCAACTTCCTCATCCGCAAAGAAATTGGGCGCAAACAGGTTGGGAACGACGGCCATCCCAGACAACTTTGATGAGTTAAAATGTGTCTGATGTACTGTGCGTTTTGATCTCAGGAGAAGCGGGGATCAGAGAAAGAGCAGGATAAAGCACCCATCCTGGACTTTGAGGCGATGGTTGCTTTTTGTGAACAAGAAGGGTGAGCTCAAACACAGACACTTCAAATTCTGGGTTTAGGGTGTAATAAATGTTTTAATAAAACAGAAAAGAGTGGTTCAAAAACAAACATGCATGAATACTTCGCTACCCATTAAATACATATTTTAAACCGTATAAAAACACACAAGTTTACACAAATACATTTGATAATTCTCATTTTAATTCACCAAGATTCAGCTCCATATTATAGAGAATAACGGTAACACTTTACAGTAAGGTTCATTAGTTTACTACATTCGTTCAAATGGACTGAGATTGACCTTAACATTAAGATTAAGATTAACATTAATGCACTCTGAATTAAAATGAACCAACCATGAGGGAAGATGAATAATACTGTAAGAAATGTGTTGATCATTGTTAGTTGAAACATTGACTAACAAAGGTGCTCTATGCGATCTTGCAAAACACTAGGGGTGCAGGTCCTACACCAAATAAAAACAAACAAACTTCGGCCAACCAATCGGCAAGAAGAGGTGGAGTTTAACGCGCGCAAACAAACTTCGGCCAACCAATCGGCGAGAAGAGGTGGGGTTTAACGCGTGCAAACAAACTTCAGCTAACCAATCGGCGAGAAGAGGTGGGGTTTAACGCGCGCAAACAAACTTCATCCAAACAATCGGCGAGAAGAGGTGGGGTTTAGCGCGCGCAAACAAACTTCGGCCAACCAATCGGAAAGAAGAGGTGGGGTTTAACACGCGCAAACAAACTTCGGCCAACCAATCGGCGAGAAGAGGTGGGGTTTAACACGCGCAAACAAACTTCGGCCAACCAATCGGCGAGAAGAGGTGGGGTTTAACGTGCGCAAACAAACTTCGGCCAACCAATCGGCGAGAAGA
Organism: Enteromius treurensis; assembly: GCA_032275025.1. Lineage (NCBI taxonomy): Eukaryota > Metazoa > Chordata > Actinopteri > Cypriniformes > Cyprinidae > Enteromius > Enteromius treurensis. The sequence goes on along the minus strand of JAUCMU010000026.1, from coordinate 7,702,529 downwards.
GGTGGGGTTTAACACGCGCAAACAAACTTCAGCCAACTAATCGGCGAGAAGAGGTGGGGTTTAACGCGCGCAAACAAACTTCAGCCAACTAATTGGCGAGAAGAGGTGGGGTTTAACGCGCGCAAACAAACTGGGGCCAACCAATCGGAAAGAAGAGGTCGGGTTTAACACGCGCAAACAAACTTCAGCTAACTAATCGGCGAGAAGAGGTGGGGTTTAACGCGCACAAACAAACTGGGGCCAACCAATCGGAAAGAAGAGGTGGGGTTTAACACGCGCAAACAAACTTCAGCTAACTAATCGGCGAGAAGAGGTGGGGTTTAACGCGCGCAAACAAACTTCAGCTAACCAATCGACGAGAAGAGGTGGGGTTTAACACGCGCAAACAAACTTCAGCTAACCAATCGGCAAGAAGAGGTGGGGTTTAACGCGCGCAAACAAACTTCAGCTAACCAATCGGCGAGAAGAGGTGGGGTTTAACACGCGCAAACAAACTTCAGCTAACCAATCGACGAGAAGAGGTGGGGTTTTACACGCGCAAACAAACTTCGGCTAACCAATCGGCACGAAGAGCTGGGGTTTAACACGCGCAAACAAACTTC
>JAUCMU010000026.1:7674764-7696698 GCA_032275025.1 Enteromius treurensis | reverse complement strand
TTTTTTTAGGAAGTAACGCAATATTGTAATGTATTACTTTTAAAAGTAACTTTCCCCAACACTGTATATATATATATTTTGTTTTTTACACCAACGTTATTAAAAATATCTCTAGAGAAATCAAACTATAATAGGAACTATAACGGTTACTATTAGCATCCACGCCAATGGTTCTGTTTATTGTAAGAGTGCACTGCTGCTTAACGCATGGTGGATTCTGATTGGCTGTCAATGTTTTCATCAATTGTCAGTTTGAAAAAAATCTTTTTTTAAAGTGATTCCAATGATATCATTCCTCTGTGTCACTATCAGCGGTGTGGACTTCCCTGCTCTCATAGAATCACAGTAAAAAAAATAATAAATAAATATCTGAATCTTAAAAATGTATTGATAACCACCATAATACAGATGACACAGCAGAAAGTCACAGATGTCATAAACACAGTACAACATCTGGGTAACATACATGACGCTAAAATAATACAATCCACTTTAACTAAGTGGAAATATAACCGAAAATGTAACATCTCTGAGTTATGAGTAACTCAATTACTCATAATAAAAAGAATCAGAAACAAAACTATTTACAGTAAATATAATCATATGTGTCACACAGGAACTTCTGGAAATGTCCTAGTGCTATTTTTCACCATAAATTACATGGTAATTCATAGTGATAGTATTGTAACATTACATATAATGCAATCTTGAAACATTTACACTATTTTTATTTTACCATATACGGCAAAGTAATTTAAATTTAACCACTTTTCACCATACAGTGCCCTCTGCTAATATTGACACCCTCTGTAAATATGAGCAAAGACAGCTGTAAAAAATAAATCTGCATAGCTGATCTTTTTGATCTTTCATTAAAAATTATAAAGAAATTCTTACCGTAAATTCAACAGGGTGACTAACAACATGAAATTGTCCAGCCATGATTTGACAAGGACCTAACTCCTTTAATCAAAAATCCCTGCATCAGGACAATAATTAAGAGGTTCCAATAAACTGTATATGGCATGTTTTTACTGTAGCATTTTACAGTAATTTTCTGTAAAAAATTATAATCTCAAAATCTCAAAAATGTGAATAAAAAAACATTTAATTTCACAACAAAGGCAAATCAGGATGCATCAGTTTATGTGGTGTGATTAATGTGGCATGGCTGTTTGTTTAACACATCTCTGGTCTGGTAATAAATGTAATTAATTCTCTGAATGCACTTGGACTTTCATCACTAATGGCGTCATACTGACTAACTGAGTAAGCAGGGCAATATGTGCGGAAATTAGAAAGTGTTTTAAGGTGATAAAGAAGTGATTTATCAGCATTTGTGTATACATGATAAGGAGAAAGGGAAAAAATGAAAGACAGTAACAAAAAAAACAAAAAGATAATTTCCCAGTCAATAACTAGTTGATCTCCCTGTAAATGCTGTCACGTCACAGGAATTCTCAGAGTTGTGTGATGACTCCAAGAGCGCAGCCCACACTGTTTATTTAAGTTTACTATTAAAAGTCACAAGATTATTTATCGATCACTTTCCTTATCACTCTGTCTCACCTGAATGCATCCTCAAAATAAGAATAAGTAGTCACATGCAGGATGCCACCATCTACCCTTTCATCTCAAGCATTTGACTTTAAATATCTCACATGCCTTTGTGTTGTTTTATAGTGTCACCACAGAATCTCAAAGTCTTCCACAGCATTCCTTGGGGTTTGTTGATCAAATACCATCCCGACATCAAAGTGAGGGAGTGCGCATCAACAATAAGCGCTTTATTATTGCAGGAGGTAGGAAGAGATACCAAAAAGAAACGAGTCCGTCATGCTTTCCGAGATTATCGGTTCCCTACTGATAAGGGTTTTGTAGGAGAAGCCAAGCGTGGGCGTCTCTATGAATAACTAGCGGTGAAATCTGTCACCATAAGGCAAAAAAATCACAAATGCAGCAATTGTGAAACGTATGCTTACTTACATCTGCTTGTGATCAGTCGCTAAAACAAAATAGGCTACTTATTAAAAATCCAGACGCCCTCATTTGTATTTGTAAAACATTCAACTGGGGATGTGACACATCAGGGTTCTTGAGAAAGGGTGATATCATAGATGAAGTCAGTATTTTGGACACACTGATCCAGAAGTAAAAAGGAGACATATTTTTACACATAAGTCACCCTCAATGTGACACACTGTTATTTTGTGTCCAGTCTACTGTTCTGTCTTTCTGGAACTGTAATAATGCCCTTGTGTTTTCATTTAATATATAACAAAATCCAATAATGTGACATCCAGATTTGATCCCTCAGACGTGCCGGGAAAGGGGAATCCCCTTGTCCGAAGTGTGTCACTGGAAACATAGTTTCACTTTTCACATGTGAATGTTACAAACACTGAATGATTAAAGCCTCCTGCTTCACAAGTCAGTTCCTTTTCATTTTATGTGGGTTTTACAAGGGAATTTAAATATATGCCTCTCCCTATCATGTTGCCATAACACACATACAGTAAGCTTAACCTTTGTCCAGTAATTGTTGATTGTTTAGTACTTTTATTCTCTCAGCGCACACAGAGGCTCTCTGGGGGCGACATCTCACTGCAAATTCTTTCCATTCTTCAAGTTTAAGGCCTCATTGAGAGTCTAGTGTCTTGTGGAGAAGACATACCGAAAGAACTGCTTAAGTGCTTACATCATCAAGTAACACTCAAAATATGCTCCGTATGTTCTCCAGGAAGGGAAAAGAGAATCAGTTTGGAGTAAATCAGTCAGAGCTTTAAGTTTTTTTTTTTTTTAGTATTCACCTATTAATTTTTTTATTCCTACTTTATTTTACAGATGCTTCATGTATTTGAGGATACATAGCCTAGATATAGTTGTATTTGCATTAAATGAACAAAAACAAACAAACAGAGAAACAAAAACTAGTGCCATTTATTTAAAAAAAAAGAAAAAAGAAAAGATTAGCGTTAGGTTATATTAAGGTATGGGAACTGACTTCACACATTCACACACGATTTCAAAACAGGTTCTGAGAAAAGTAAAATGGAATGCACATGCAGTGAAGTGTACACATTTTTACGTGTGACTTTCATGTCCAAAAACTTTTGTCTGCAAACAGGAATTTAAAAAAATGCCTGATGCAATAAAATAGCTCTTTAGTGAAATACAAGCAGGTGAAGCTTCTTCTCTGTTGTTTATGTTTGTGGGTGTGACTGCACCACCTGCTGGTACCTTAGCAAACACTCTATTCTCCGCCCTCTGTCGGGGCTCGGCCTGCAGACGGAAGCATTGTTTGGTTCACTTGTTGCTATAGTATGTGTCAGGTGCTATGACTCGGCCGGAAGAGCAGCGGAAGTACGTTTCCTAATCTAACCTGTGTACCCGATCCATTATTCTGCATGTATGTAGAGTTCATTCATCCTGCAGGCACGTTCATTCATGCCTGCGCTTCTTGCTGATGTCATCACCGGAATGCGTCCATATATGGTCCATCCTTCTAAGCGGAACAGGGTACAAGACAGTGTCAACGTTTCTGCTCTGTTTATGAGCATGTGAGTTAAGAGCTATTATGTAGCAATAGCATTTACGCACCTCAAAAGGACAACGGAACTTCTCTAAGGTGCTGCTTGCTTCCTTATGGTTATTTTGTCTGGGGGAAAGTGCCAAGCACCTATTGCTAAAAAAATGTTAAGGACACCTCTGTCTGCGGCAACGTGCCATGCTGAAAGGGACAGCTGTTATAAGGGTTAAAGATTAGGGGTTCAGCTGGGGTGGATTTGTCTCTTAAATTAGAATTTAATAACATTACTTTTTATATTTATAAAGTGGTACGATGATTTCCTACTAAGATTTAAGCCATTTATTATACAGTTAAAAAACAACAATATATTACAAAACTTTTCATTCAATGTGATTTGTTGTTTCTTTGTAGGCCTAATTGGTCCTACAATTACTTTCAAACTATTTTAATTTAGAAATTGCTAGTACAGTTTACACATGGTGTGCTTGTCAATCTTTTAATCAAATATTTTATTATTTTAATATTTAAATATTTTATACCGAAATTAAACAAATATAACTGGAATTGTTGTGATGAAGGAATTATTGCATTACAAAGTTTTACCTGAAAATTGATAAGGTTTTAAAGGGTTTATATACCTTACAGACCAACAGTAGTTTTAGCCATATGGCACACAAAATTAGAATTAATATGAAAATTAGCTTCAGGAGTTTCTTGTCGGATTGGTTGAGTTATGCAGGATTTCTGGGTGACGTGTTTATCAAGTTTTTTAACTGTCTGCCTGGAAACATAGATTCCATTGAGCCAGGCAGCCTCATAAATATGAAAGCCTTTGTGTTTACAACTGTTATAATATGCGCTTATCAGGATCAACTAATTGCTTCATTTTTGAAAGTATGTGAAACTCGAACCTAAGCTCTTGAAAAAAGTGACTGGTTCCTTTACCTGTCGGTTAGGCTCCTGACTGGTCCATTCAAAGTGGCCAAGGCTCCCAGACCTTCTGCTGTCAGTTTGAAGCTCTAGCAAATTTTGCTGAATTTCAATTTGGAAAGCAGTAACAGATTTCAATTCAATTCTGAATTTTGCCTGACTTTAATATACAGTCATTATCGCACAAAAACCTTTAGAAAGATGCTGAATGGCCAGCTGTTCGAGATTAGTCTTTACATGATGTACATTTAAGTTATTGCGTCTATAAGTTTGTCTCATCATGGAACAGCCCATATAAGGATACGTTTATGTAAAGATCAGTCCTTGCCCTAAGACATTCTTGTTTAAATTTCCACTCAACTCCCCTTGCCTGTCTGCTCAGAGGATCCTGAATGAAGTCATGGGCAGACTTCAATATCTTTGTGTTTACAGTCAAACACCCCACAAACAGTCAAGGCCCTGTCCCCCACAACGCTGTCTGCCCACACAGACACTTCCATCAGCCTTTCTTAAAGTATGATCAGACAGGTCAGGAAATCAAATTCAGTCATTTATGGGTGCGGCTGCAATATGGGAGTAGGGAGAAGACTGTTTGCTTGAAGAAGTGGAAACATTTCCACAAAACGTCACAGCTAAGACCATGGTGGTCCATTATGTCACATCAGCCATGTTGAACACCCAAATATAATAAAAAAACACACCCAGAATAGTTCACACCAGTCAAAACAAGTGCTATTTAGCTAACAGAATGATCCCAGAGCTGATGGAAATACATAAAAAATGGCCGTGCTATGTATTTACCGATGGATCTACTTGTTATTAGAATTAGGCCTGTATTTGTTTCTTTCTCTTACAAAAATACACATAATTCTGATTCACATCCTTAAAAGAAGGAATTAAACAGGACGTTAAATCTTGTCCACTAGGTGTCATCCTGAGATAAAATGACAGCCCAGCAGTGTCTCTAAACTCTAAGTGGGTCTTCTTCTATCATCAATGTGGTTCTCACAAACTGGATGCCATGTGATTTACCAAAATGGAAACTCTTCTTTTACATGAACTTTTTATGTTACACGAAATGTGATAAGATATAAATATTTTACATTCTGATCATATAATTATAGCAGTAAATCCGAAAGTACACAGCTTTCTGAAATAAGTTGTATGTTGCAGTTAACATTCAATTAAGAAAAAACACTCCGACTTGGATTTTGAAGACCGTTATCTTTAATGTATCTATGTGTAAAAAATAGCAAATGGCAATCTTCTGAAAATAGAAAGGATGTCTGCGATTTTAATACTCGTGAACTGGAGGATCTTACCCATCCACATTTTTTTCATTTACCCATGTACAGCATCTACTTGCATGTCCCAGTTCATAACAAAGGTGTTGCACAAAGAAATTACATTGTGTATCTGATAAATAATGTCACCTAGAAGTGGAAACGCTAAATACATTAATGAAGAAAAATAAATCTCATAACTATTAAGGGTGTTAAGAAGAAACTGTTTATTAAACCCTGACAGCTATTGCAAGATAAGGCCTACCGTTGCATAAGCTAAGAAAGTTAAGGATTAGTCCAAATGATACACTGAAATTATATCAGACAATGACAACCAATATACGTCAAATGTCAGTAAAAAAAAAGAAAGCAAAGCAGTGTTGGGTCTTTCACAGTAAATGTATAAATGAAATGAGCAGGAAAAATAAAGTTTCAGTCTTAGTCTTGTAACTGAGTAGCTATAACTTTTGACTAGACATTTGACAATTTATATAACACTTAAATTAAAAATGCTGCCAACCACAATAGATTTCAAAAGCAAACAGACATGCATACACTGCTGTTTCATGCTCTTCGTCCCCCAGAAGGAGGCATGCTTGAAGGCTTGTGGTAGCAGTCTGAAGGAGTTGCATTTGGGCTTGCATTCATCCCAGTGGGGATGTAATACATGCTCTCTAGGTAGCTTTGATCCAGCGATGAATGGCCTTTTGGTTCATTTTTTGGCATCTGGCTTGCAGGGCTTCCATACCTTAAGGAAGTCTGGTGAAGTGTGGTGGGCACAGGAGGTGGCTCCGGATGGCGAACTTGCGGAGCACTACCTGAGATTGCTGGGTAGGATGGCAGCGCATAAGGCAAGTACTGTGGTGCATACAACCCAGGACTGTGCAAAGAGGAGTAAGGCGGTGCAGCTGATGGATATAGCCCTGAATGGGACATTGCCTGCTGTGGTATGAGAACTTCCACATACTGGCCCAATTCGGGATCAAACAGCATTTTTCTGAGTGGTTGCATTGGTACCTCAATGTAAAAGTATTTGCCAGTCTCAGGATCAAGAAGGACACGACGAGGACCTTGGCCACAGCTAAGCCCACCTGCATTCTCTGGATACAAAACACCAGCTCCACCTGGACCTTCATTTGCGTAATCATGGCCAAAAGATGGTGGCAAATTTTGGGGATTAAACAACTGAGGCCTGGGTTCCAGAGTAGACATGTTAGCTGAATGAGAATATTCATGATAGGAAGCAGGACCTGTTGCCTGAGGTGAAGGGTGATTGGCTGGGCGTCTATCTGCATGCATTAACCCAGAAGCTGGTGGATGGTCATCACCATAGGGTTGTGAGTTTGAAACATGGCAAGCTCGTGGGTTGTATAGAGGCTGAATCATAGCTGAAGCATGGGGTATTGTGGTATTGGAGGCTGGTAGACCATCTGGTCTGCACTGATGAGGACGAACTTGAGCTTGTGGAGGAGCTCCGGGACAGGTAAGGACTTCGCCTGGAGACTGAGAGGCTGCTGGTACCCGTTCCTGTGGACTTTTGTTGGGATGCCCTTGATGTGAATGAGAACTTGATGTACAGGAGCAAGAAGATTGCTTAGTTGTTGGATGATACTTGCATGACCTATGTGGAGGTAAGTCTGAGAGCAGCAGTGGACTGAAACTCTCTCGCTCATCATAGCTGGGAGGATCATCTGAAGCATAGAAAAGATAGTCATCTGTGTGAAAACGATTATTAGATGATGCTCTTGTCAGAGATGGTGTGTGGTGAAGAGCTTGTGGTCCTGCTGAGCTAGAAGCAAATGAGCCATCTTGCATTGACTGATTTTGACTGAATGATGGGGTCTGCTGCTGGCCAGTGCTGGTTGTTTGCAAGAAAGCAGAAGATTGATCCAGACTGGCCAGTGTCTTTGTGGTGGATTTTTGCACAACACTTGGAGTTGTTGTGACTGGGATGGATGGTGGTTTGCAGCTTGACAATGCGGATACAGCCAGTCTTTTTGTATCTCTTGATGAAGTCTCGTTTGGTTGATCCCTGTGAGTCACTGTTGATGGCGTTTCATTTTTCTTTGATTCACTACTTAGCATTGTTTGCTGATTAATAACAGATGATCCTTGAGTATCTGCTTTTGATGGGTCACTTGACACTGATTTAATTTCTGCAAATGACTGTTTATAGCTGGGTTTTGGTGGTGCGAATGGCTTTAGTCTATCAGTGGATATTGACCTCACTTGAATAGGTAACTCAATCTCTTTTGATGCATTAACTGGCGTAGCATTATTTTTTGTACTGCTTGAAAAAGACCTCGCCTCTGACTTGCCAGATGTTGCTAAATAGGTTGGAATTTGTGTCGTAGTTGTGTTGGCAGTTTTCTTTTTTTCATGTTCCTTTGTTAAAGGTTCTTCTGTCGGTGTTTGCTTGGGACTCTCACTTGGTTGAGATGTTCTCGATGAATCGTTGACAGCTGTTGGATTGCAAGGAAAAGATGCATTTTCTGCTTTTACTTGTGCTTCAACTAAAATGTTTTCTGATAAACAAGCCTGCACAGGAACCTCAAGCCTGTTGACATGTTTAGCCGCAGCACTTGCACCATCAGTAAGAACATCACACACTCCAATGTCAGTCTGCATCCCTTTTTCTTTCAGTAGCATGGATACAGAGTGGCTGCTGCTTGCTGCTTTCATCTGAGAAGAGTCAAGGGTTGTAGGGGAAACGGTCTTGGTCTTGGATGTGCAATCCGGTAGAACCACCAATGCAGAAACTTCTCGATCCTTACTTGGGGGTCTAGGGGGCATTTTAGAACTCTGATCACAGTGAATGTAAGATCTCTTATTGATGCTTTCCAATTCAAGCGACCCATCTGTGGCTGTAGAGTGAGAATATGGTGCTTTTTGTTTGGACTCAGCCTTTGGTGAAGAGCCTTTGGATGTTATTTCAGTGATGTCAGTATCTCTTTTTGTCTCTGTGCCCACCCATGGTTGTGATATTTTTGATATGTCAACAGGCTGTTTTTCATCCTGACAGTGGATTGCTTTACTGCCCGATGTTTGTTTGTCCTTCCAACAGATGGCTTTACATTCTATGTGCAATGCTGGGGGAGTTTGCGGCGGCTTCTCTCTTTTCCCTTGAATCATTGTCTCTTCTGCAGTAGAGGTTAAATTTGAGGCTTTGAAAGACAGGTTGTATGTGTTTTTCACCAGCTTCCTCACATCCCTAACTTTATGTATAACAGATTTTTTGTTGCTGTCATCGTTGTTTTCTGTCTCTGTGACTTTAGTAGATTTGGTGCTTACATCTTCTGCAACTTTCTCCATTGTCTGAGATTCCGATATTTCTCTGGACTTTTCCAAGTCAGGGGACAAAGATACTTTGAGAGAAGATGTCTTTTTTCCTTTGATAGAAGAAGGTTTCAAAGTTATCTCTGGTGTTTTCGACATAAATACACTCTTTCCAGCCAGTTGTTCCTGGTTTTCCGGTGTCATCTGGCGTTTTTTTATGTCTCTGGTTGTCATTTTGTTCTGCATGCTTACTGCTGGTGTAGCAACAACAGGACTTGTGTTACTGATACTGGCATTTGCCGAGTCACTATTGTACTTCTCTTTGAGGTTGCTACCTCCTCCCTCTTTCCTATCACTCTTGCTGTTTTGCATTTTGTCATCAGCTTGTGGAGGGGCCACTATAGGCTTTGTTTCTTCTCTTGCAATGTTGTCAGCTACCCGAGCTTCCCCATTGTTAATAAACGCAGGTCTTAGGAATGGCTTTGGAGGGACTTTTGGAGCAAACTTCTTAGGCTGATGATGGGAAAGTCTCTCCTCTTCAACAGCAAAAGATTCAGATGAAAGAGCACATTCAGAATGCTGGCTAGAGCTATGACTATGTTTTTCCATGGTACTTGGTACACTATCCAAAGAGCTAGGGCTGACATCAGAATGTTTGCTTTTATCTTGAGATGGAACTGCGTCTGTACATTTTGCTGTCTCTTTTTGCACATCCTGCATTTTCTTTGACAATACATTCTTGATAATGCAAGATGCCATTTGTGTCCTTGGGGAGCCATCATCTAAAGACACAGACTTCTGCAAGGTCTTTTTCCTGTCATTTTGTGGTGAATCTGGCACCTCCTTGGAAACATCCTCTTGCACAAAAGCTGGTGTGCTGTGTTGACGAACAAGTGAGTCTTTTGAGCGTCTATATGTGAAGGGTGAATTCAAAATATTTTCATTGTTTCCTTTATTTTTTAATTCATCTGTGTTCCGCCTTAACAGCTGGATCTGCCTTTTAGGTACTGTCCTCTTTCCCCTGCTGGACTGTTCCTTGCTCTCTAATGCAACATCCACACACTCAAAACTCCCCAATTCCAAGCGTTTGTTTGGGTCCAGGCCATCACAGGGTAAAAAAGACGAACCATCATTTTCATGTAATGCTGAGCCACGTAAATCTGCGTAGGTCATCCATGCAACAGCACCAGGGCTGTCTATAGTCGATGGCTGTGAAACATTTGTAGAGGACCTGTGGCTTGAATTGTACACATCCAAATAATCCACCTGAGGACTAGATAGGCTTCTGAAGGCCAGATCTGTAAACCACTTTACTTCATTGTCTGCTTCATCAAATTCACTTCCCATGCTGGAGGTCTCACCAGTACATTTAGGAGGAAGAAAGCCTGCACTGCTGTATTTACCCTGGGCAGCTGACTGGAGCCTCCTGGCGCCAACCTTGTTCTCTTGTTGTGAGCCCTGAGCTCTGAGCTGACTCTGTTGCTGCAAAGTTGTTGGGTGCGACTCAAAATAACAGCAAGCTGGAATTCCCGACTTTGGGTCTCGACTTGAGAGAGCTGGGCTGTGGCCTGCAGGCCCATTTCTATTCCTGGCACTGAATGACAGCTCAACCTGTTCCCCTCTGTAACTAGTCTCTCCCACAGTCTCCTCCCCCTCTCCCTCCTTCTTTCCACTCTTATCTCTTTCCCTGCATTGCTGCCTGTCAAATTCACCACCACTGTCTCTACTGATAACCTCTGGGCTTACTCTTAATGCTACAGACACATGACTGAGCCTCTTGTCACTGCTTGGGAAATCATTCTTCACCATTTCTGTTTCATTGTTCCTTTCAAAAACCTCAACATGGCAATCTTTCTTCTCTACAGATGCCACTGGCTTCGGCAGAGATGCATCCCATGGATGCAGGGAGGATGGTGTTCCACTGAATGTTAATTCAGTTGAGTTGTCAGTGGCAATTTCTTGACTTTTCTCAATTTTTATTGTGGGCAATCCAGAATCTAAGGTTTTAGAGGTTGAATCTTGGAGTTTCTGAACTGGTGGTCCACTGCCTTTACATCCATCGGAGACAAATGCAAGGCTTTTATGGGTCTTTGTGACAGCATTGTCATCAAAATGGTCTAATGGGTTAGTTATTGGATGACTAACTCCATCACAGCTTATGGATAAACCCTTTTCGAGAGTGATGGAAGGCTCAGCCTGGAGATCAGCGGATAATACTTTGTGTTTGGTATGGTCTGATGCTGGTGATGAGGGCTTTGATCTGCTCTCTGGTGTTGGCACAAAAATTCTTGAGCTAGCTAGGACAGTAGTGTAATTTTCAGAAAGATAGCTAGAAGTTTCAGAATAGTTGTCACAGACATTTGTTTCTTCTGCAGGGGATTGTGCTAAATCTTCAATGGGTGTAACATTATTTGTGATGCCTGGGGATTTTGCATTCTGTGGCAGAACACTATATGATATTGTTTTGGTTTCAGGTGAGCAGGTAACTGATCTCAATTCCAGTGTAGGGTCTGGGGAATCAGACTCTGGTGTAAGGTAATTTTCTCTGCTGTTTGGAGTGGAGGTAATGCTCCTTAACGCAGGCGTGGAATCTCTACTGCATGTTGGTGTTGCTGTGTAATCAGTTCCTGTGATTGCAGGAGAGGATGAAAGGTCATTAGCTTCCCCTGAAAGAAACATTATCTTGTTTGTATGTGATGGGCTGATGGTATACCCTATTGGTGAGTGAATTATTTCAGGTTCTGGTGAGTGCGCTGAAATGGAGTGATCAGAAGATGAGTGCATATCACTGTGACCGCAAGATGCTGAGTCATCAGGTTCAGTTGAATAAACCTCTCTCTCATTTGTAGATGATGGACTGATGTTGTAGCATGGAGATGGGTGAATGATTACTGGTTCTGAGTGATCAGGAGAAGAGCAAATATCTGTGTATTCAATCCTTGTGACTACAGGAAACGATGGTGAGTCATCAGGATCAATCAAAGAAACAATTCTCTCATTTGTAGGTGATGGGCTGATGGTGTAACCTACAGGGGAATTAAATATTACTTGTTCTGGTGAGCAAGCAGATGTTGAGTGATGAGGAGAAGCACATGTTTTATTGATCTCAGGTGATAAAGGTGAGGAAGGTGAGTCTTCAGGTTCAGTTAAAGAAACTATTCTCTCATTTGTAGGTGATGGGCTGATGGTGTAACCTACAGGGGAATGAATCATTACTTGTTCTGGTGAGCAAGCAGATGTTGAGTGATGAGGAGAAGAACACGTTTTATTGATCTCAGGTGATACAGGGGAGGACGGTGAGTCTTCAGGTTCAGTTGAAGAAACTATTCTCTCATTTGTAGGTGATGGGTTGATGGTGTTACCTACAGGGGAACGAATCATTACTTGTTCTGGTGAGCAAGCAGATGCTGAGTGATGCAGAGAAGCACATGTTTTATTGATCTCAGGTGATACAGGGGAGGACGGTGATTCTTTAGGTTCAGTCGAAGAAACTATTCTCTCAATTGTAGGTGATGGGCTGATGGTGTAACCTACAGGGGAGTGAATCATTACTTGTTCCCGGGATTGAGCAGGTGTTGATTGATCAAGAGAATGGCAGGTTTCATTGATCTGAGGTGATACAGGGAAGGATGGGCGGTCTTCAGGTTCAGCTGAAGAACATATTTTCTCATGTGTAGGTGATGGGCTGATGGTGTAACCAACAGGGGAGTACATCAGTTCTGGTTCTTGTGAGTGAGCAAGTGCTAAGTGATCAGGAGAGGAGCAGGTTTCATTGATCTCAGGTAATTCCAGTCTTTCTCTTCCATCTATGGATGAATATACCAGTCCTCTTGTTTCAGTAGAAATGTCAGACACACTTAGAGAATCTATTTCCACATTCTCACTGTTAGGCAGTGTAGATACAGATAAAGTAGCACCATACGTGTCCTCCATGTCTGGAGTCAGCAGCTCAAGTGAAGATCTACAGGTGGATGCAGGTGTGGAGGTAGTTTCCCTGCTTACAGGGGAGGAACAGGTTAATCTGGGTTCTGACATGAGACTGGGTATGGGTAGAAAGTTAATATCTCTGTTTGAAAGTGAAGTAGACATTTCCTGCATAAAGATGCAATCTGTTGGAGAAGGGTTTGATAGTTCTGATGCAGAGCCACTGTTCATTGTCCCTTGTGCAAAGAGAATGTTATGCTCTCGTGGACTACAATAGATCGTACTCTCTTTGTCCTCTGGAGACATAATATCCTTTTGTTCAAATGAAGATACTGCCAAAGATTCACAGTCTGATTCATATATTTGTTTATCTAAAAATGGGCTTGTACTTCTATGTTGAGGTGTTGTAATAATTCCTTCTTGCTCAAAAATAGCAGGTTCTTTCTCTTCTGAAGAGCAGTATGTAGGATTAGAAAGTTCCTTTTCCGGAATAATTAGGGTGGTAGCTGGTGTTGAATTCACATACTGTGGTTCAGATGCATTTGTGATGTCATTCACTGGGGCAGTGATCACTGACTCTTGGGATTCGTCCCAGTTATCTGTGTGTGAAAGGTCATTACTATTACCTTTGGATGCAGGTGGCATGCAGTCTAGTTGGTTAAGTCCATTTTTGGAATCGGACGAGATGGATGATTTAGCGGGTGGTGAATGAGATTCCCTGGTCTCAGATGTGGAGAAATCCGGTGTATTTTCTGGAGAGGGTGTGTTGTATGCAACTTCAGCATTGTCGCTTAAGTCAGATCCATTGGCAGTGTGATAAGATCCTAAAGAGTCATTGGCATCATCTACTTGAAAAGACTGATCCACTTCCCTCCTGATAAACGTGGCAGAGGCTGGGCTACTGGAAAGTGATGGAGACTCACCGTCATCCCCAAAAATGTCACACAGGCAGGTTGTTTCAGATATGGCATTATGATGGCTGGGGATTGAAGTGATGTCAAAGATCTCCACATGATTTGGCCCTTCCCGAGTCTGCAGGTTGAAAGTGTGTGGAGTACTGCGAAGAAACGAGTAAGTTTCTCCCTCTAGAACCCAGTTTTCCATATCTTCACTTCAGATACCACAGACATTGAGTTGTCTCCCTTCAGCTTATTATAAATGCATGAACTGGTCACTCATCAGTTGCTGAAAGCTTTCAGACCTGAAACATCAAAAGAAACAATCATGAAAACACATGAATTTTCATGACAAGTTATAATATTTCTATAGACAAAAAAAAAAAAAGCTGTATGCAAAGTTTCTGAAAGTGAATCAGAAATATAGCTACTTGAAACAAATGTGTCTCTTCTAAATAAAACAGTTTATGGTTTGCATTTACAAAATGATAATAATAATAGTAACAGTAAACATTATTGCTTATAACATTACAGAATTATTTTTATGACTGCTCATAGATATAACTCAATGCTAACTTGCTGATGCAAAATATAAACAGTAACTTTACCGGTGTGATACGTGTTGCAAGACACATGCAGATATCAAAGTTTACATGAAAGTCGTCAGATACAATACTTGCCTTTTTCTGTTGTTTTCCATGTGGCCAGTTTGAATGAAACAACCCCTTCAGAGAACATTCACAAGGGACAGTTATGCACTGTACCATGAGCTGTGAATGAGGCTTCAACTGGGGGGGTCCAGGTTTCCTGTGAGTGCCAAACTGACCCTTCATCGAAACAGGCCACTCAGTGCACAGATATGTCCAGCCCCTCAAGCTAAGTCCAAAAAAAATGCTACGACTCCTGTACCGTTAGCCCTGTCTGAGCTCACAGAGCCTGGCTATTTCAAACATTAATTGACACCACTTTTTAAAAAAAGAGACACAACCATGCACAAAAAAAAAGGACAAGATGAACCTGACCTGAAGCTTTTTTAATCATGCTTGGACATAGGTGCATGTCTCTGCCAAGCTTGATAGGGGATTACAGCTGGGAGCAGGTGCTGCGACAGGATAGACGGAGTCTGTGAATGGAATCTGACACACTAGGCCAAGAGAGTCATAGGGGCTTACTAATTTTAGACCTCTTCTATCAGGGGAAACTTTGCTTTGAGAGGCTGCCTAGAGACGATAGAGTACACATAATGGAAGTTTTACAAAGTACACATCAACTGAACGTACATATTAGATCCAACATCCAGCTCATAAAAAAACGTTCTTTTTACCTAAAGAGTCTATAAATGGTAATTCATCCTGAAAAGCTTTTTTTCTTTTATGAACATACGTTTAGGAAAGTGATTATTTAAAGTTTGAAAATACTGACAATTTTAAATTATATACATTTTTAAAATACAAAAAAAATCTTCTTTCCACTTTTTATTGCCCTTTGTTCGGTACATCAACCTTTATTTAACGTGGGTTACAAACTAGTCCATCATCTTATGGGGAAAGAATGCTGAGCACTTCTGCGATGCAGGGATTTAGTGTTCGCACCACATTACAGAAATCCAAAAGCACAGCAGCTTGACAATACCAAAAATAGGTCTTTGATCAGCTCATGGACAGTCAAAACAGAATTCTGAATGACCATGAATTAAAGCTACAGACTTGCATTCTCATGGTGTCACCTGACATTTAATACCTTTGACTGAAAGATTGTGTGCTTTTACAGAACAGAAACAGGATTAATTGCACAGATGGCAAACAACCTGATGTGTTATTTGTCTCTAGCACACTGTTATATAGCACAGTACATACATATGCTTGCAGAAATCCCCTTGCAGAAACATGACACATTTCTATCTTGAGCTCAGTGTATTTAGATATTCTATTTTTTGGCAAATATGCAGTGGGCAGAAACTGACCCAAAAATAAAACAGGCTTAGGAGGTCACTTGACAATTTGTATACAAAACACCACGTAACCTTGTAAATATGCCGTTGACTCCATAACATATGTAGCGCAGGAAATTCAGATTTTGTCCTTGTTTGGAGACCAACTGAAGAAAAGAAAATGCATAGTAAAAAGTGTATTTCTAATCTAATCTAATACTGCATTACTAATTTCCTGGATAACATCATGACTCTATCCAACAAAAGATATTTGCTTTCTACTGTCTACACAGCAGTTTTATATGAGGTTAAAGGCACACTCAGAAAAAAAATTGACCTTTCCATGAACCTTTCTCAAAGTGTTATCTCTTCTATTTTTTGATTTCAGAGTATAATAAACTCTGTTAATAAATAATGTAGCCTTACAGGTTTTATTTAATGCTTTTCTTAGAAACAGATATTATATTTCAATGCTTTCAAAAGTTCTCCGCTTTTTGTTTTGAGATCAGAAGGACATCCTCTCCAACAGCTAATGAAGTTCAATTTCACAAGCTGAAAGAAAAGCAAGCATTATTACTTAATGATTTCTTACAATTCAGTTATCAGCAATCTTGCACTGTACAATATCAAATTCATACAAAGGAATAATTTATAATATTAAATAATAAAGCCACATGGGGTAAAAAATAACCTTATTTTATCAGTACAACTTCATGAGCTGGCTGTGACAGTGACTCACGTGAGGGTTTCAGTCTTTGTGCTCGAGAGAAATAGCACGGTGCTAACATCCCAGCAGCATCTCCAGTGGTCAAGAGTACGCCATTCTCCGACCAGAAGAACTGAATCCCATCTAACCACCAACCACAGGGGAGAGGGATCATTGCAGCTTCAGCTCTAACATTGTTACACCTCTTCAACTTTAAATTGGTTTTAATAATGTGTTCTTAATACCTGACATAGCTTTTGCAACATCAACATACACGGCAAGATCACAATTCTGTCTCATTCCTAAAAACAGAAATTAGGCCATTTACCACTGTATATAATCACGTTACACGTTCAATTACATTTAAAAACCATTAAATAAACGCCTTTATAAATCGTTCTCATCTAAAAGTCACTCACCACTGATGACTCCGCTCTCTCCAGGAAGCCCAGGTGCCAGGTGTATGTGAGTTCTGTTCATTCTACTGATGCCCTGACTGCGTATTGCGGGCCAGTGTTTCATATATGAGCCATGAACAGCTTCTCTTGGATAGTCTGGATCATCAAGTGCTACTGCTCTCAGCTCCAGATCTGTAACCTGAATGAAATACATTCAAGGCTTAAGCTAGTCCCAAACTAAAATGCATGTTTGAGCTGTCTCAACTGAAAATATTTTGCTCTGATCCATCTTAAAATATATCAGTGCCATTGTTCTGTCTCAAGATGCACACCTTAAGCATTTTCTTTTAAGGCATTTTTATAAAAGCTGCTTAAATATCTTAATTTAACTAAGACCTAGTCCTGGCGTTAGCTAAGGCCCGTCTGTAAAACCGGGACATAATGTAATAACATTTATCAAAGTATATGTAACCTTGTGTCAAGCAAATGCTCCGGTGACAAGGTCCAAATTTTATATATATTTGAGTCTTTTAGGATCCAAACTGACCTGCACTGAGTGGCCCTGATTGGCTCGTATCTGAAGACGACCGTCTTCAGGGTGGTTGCAAAGCTTGAATCGCTGTTTGTCGCTGGTGGCCACCACGCGCTTCACATCCTCCAGTGAAAACGAGAGGAATTGCTGATGAGCGAGAAGTTCCTCCACAAACACAAAACCTTCTGTGGACAAGGTCACATAATTGCAGGCAGACAAGAGGGATGATTAAAAAATCACTGAACCCAAGGAATTGTAACTTATTAATGAATCATTTGTTTTCTGGTCCCACAATAACAACAATAATCATCCTCTGCTCACAAGAAATTACACAAGATACCAACATAACTTTATAAGCAGACCGGGTGGATGGTCTCATGTGGGTGTACTGTACAATCCTTATCATCAATCATACACTTCATGAATATCATCTCTCACCCGAGTTCATCTGCAGACCCATTTTACTGGCACCATGGCGTAATGCATAAGACAGAGATTTAGATAAACGCACATCTCTGCTCTAAAAGATGCAAAATTGAAATATAACACAATTCAGCACATATTAGAGGCTTTAAAAATGTACCACAGTAAAAGGGTAGTTACACAAAATACCGTTATTAGCCTACTTTTCACACTTCAGGACTTGTATGTTTTAAAAAGCATATTGTTTTTCACAATGAAATGCATAATACTACGTATTTTCATTTTAATCTAAAATCTTGATTTTTTTTTACATATAAAGATGAACATATGAACACATAAAATGAACAAAATGACTACAAAAAAAAGTTTAAATAAGAACTAATTATGGTAAAAGGGTGATTACCCTGGCAAATGATTGTATATTATAGTATAAATACTAGGTTACATTTGTAAGAAGATCACAGAAGTGATCATTCATGGTTTCTCTCACCTCTTCATTCCGGTTTCCTCGCCCTCCTCTTCCTCCTCTTCCTCTTCCTCGAGGCTGACAGTCCATTTGTGACACACTCGTGATTGTATTATTCACTAACACACAGCTATCAGATTTATGGCCTACAGCAGTTACATTTGTTTAGTATAATTCTTCACATCTAAACAACTAACAACCATTTAATTAATGCGAATATTACATTTAAATCTCCTTTCCAAATGCTTTCGTTGCTGAAACTCACGTGACAACCGGAACAGAAGAAACAGTGAGAGAAACATTAAAGTGCCCCCAGCGGTCAGCAGAGGGCAAGAAAGGCTTTATTTTTATATATTCTGAGAGATTTTACACCATCTAGCGGCACTGATGTTTTAGATGCGGGGTAAACTAGCGATACAAGATCAACAACATAATAATATATTAAAATAATTTTTTTTTTTGCTAAGGGCCATTAATTTTAAAAGAAATAAAGGTTTTCTCTTGAAATCAATAATGTTTGAGAATTTTCTGTATAATTATATCCGTTTTTAAATTTAAATATATTACCCCCCCACACATAGAGGGGTATTAGTCGTCCATCTTTGTGCGGGGCATCACTGCGGCTTTCAGTCGTCCATCTTTGTGCGGGGCATTTCGTAGACCGACGCTGAGCCGTGTGGAGCAACAACACACTGCGAGCTTACCATATAACAACAAAGATCTGTCCTTATCTTACGTCGCTGCTTTCTGTTCTGAAAGCTCGACATGTACTTTAACCGCGGTTACCCCGTCATCGCCTGCTGCGTCCTGGTCGGGCTGGTTCTGGCTTCAGAAGATGGCCCGGATCGCCCGGTTATCGGAGCTCCGGGATCCTCGGTCCGTCTGTCGGAGTCAGACCCGGGGGTTATGAAAGCAGTCAAATTTGCAGAGGAACGATATAATATGGGCTCCAACGCGATGCATATACGCCGTGTTAGCAAAATCCTTTCGGCCAGCAAACAGGTAGAATTATAATTAAATAAGTTAATCCGTTAAAATGTCTAAAACCTGTTATTAACGGGTACAACCCCGTATATGTATATATTATTGTTAATGTCGTAGTTATGACGTGACTTATTGATTTACATGATATTGGACAATAAGTTTATTATAAGGAGCTATTTTAACCGCATTCATGTGATTTGACGTAAACAAGCGCAGAGGCCTCAAATACATAACAGTGCTTAGCTGATTTAAGCAGCACCACACTGCGCGCATTTTGCGCATTTGTTCATTACAGTAGTTCAGAGGAAGGCTGCGCACTTTTGTGCATATACAAATGTTCTCATATTATAAAGATACATGTAAACAATCTGCAATCAAACAAGAACAAGAGCAGAGTAACAATGATTAAAATAAAAAATAGTAATATAATGCAGACTTTTATATATTTTTTCAATTTCTATCTATACCTAAAATTAATATTTTGCAATGAGGTTTAAAGTTGAGATATCTTGTTTTTGTAAAAGTGCTATTTACATATCATACAAATAAAATTCTGGATTATTCTAACATCAGAATGAAAAAGAAAGCTGTTAAAAGCCTACTGTTGTTTTATAAATACCACACATTCTTGCAGTTTGTATTATATCAAATATGTGTATTTAACTATATGATTTTCATTTTTTCTTTAAATCTTTATCTATTAAACGTCAGTCTTCATTGAAATATGTAACAAACATTTTAAGGTTGTTTATAGAAGTTAACCATAATTCATTGACAAACCCCCCCAAAACTGTAGTCTTTAGTGTTTCTGTTCTGTGTCTCCCACAGCTGGTAAAAGGTGTTCGGTACAGTATTATGGCAGAGATTGGAAGCACTCATTGTAAGAAATCACTAAAGCTGAGTGGTGTGGACACCTGTGATTTTTTCCCAGAGCCTCACAAACAGAAGGTGAGCAAACACTAATCCTTAAGCCATATTATACATCACTACTCTGTGTCCAGTAATGGCAAGTTACACTACATTCAGCAACAGCCAATACACAGCATACAACCCATATACAACCCAATTTCATTGTGTCCTTCATAAGCATGTTTGCATTTTGATTTCTTTTACAAAACGATTCAAATCCAGTACGATAACCCCATGTTTTTGTTCAAAGAAATGCAGTTCTAGTAAATTCACCATGCACATTATCTCTCCTAATCGCCCCATTCTGTCTCTCCACAGACGGAGGTTTGTTTGTTTGAGGTTTGGGACATTCCCTGGGAAAATAAATCCACCCTACTTAAACAGAAATGCCAGCCTGCGGGTCAGTAGCCTGGGACAGATGGCAGATCTGTCAGCCTCATGTAGTCCAAATCATCTTTATCACTTGATATACTGCTGTGATGTAAAACACAGAGACATGCATGCTCGTTGTAATGTTTTAGGACAGGATATAAAGTGGTTTTGATCAAATGCATGTGTAGTTACCTTGATATTGTTTATGCCTTAGTTTCCAAGGAGCTCAAAAAGGTTGCAGCCGTACCTCTAACTCATGGCAAACCCATGAAGGTATGGAAAATGTGCAGCACACACCTTAAACATAATTTCTGATAATTGTTATTAACCGTATAAAACCTACTGTATCACAACCTTGCTGAAAAACCTGTTGTGTTTGAATTTTAATTCAAACCATTTTCAAATGGCAGGTTTTAAAGGGTTAAATATTTGCGAGCTTTTCATCATGCCTTTTTATGATTGAATTTTTTTGTTGTTGTCAGGAAACGGTGGAGCTTTTGAGCGAGTTTAAAAACTTTATGATCACTTACAATCGAACATACAGCTCCCAAGAAGGTAAAACACAGGACATTACTATGAACTTGTCACTCTTGCACTTCAGCATTTTACAGTGTAATTCCTCACTTACATTAGAAATTTGCAATACTACAAACAAGTAATCAGTTAGTAATCTTGTGCAACTGTATAAGCATACATATATATTTATAAATATTACCTGTCACATAGATACCATCATGTAAATATACATTACTCTAGTATGTCAGTTTATGGCTGTTTGCAATGTACATACACATTAAAAATCCCTTCTTTAAGCACTGATCTATTAAACTCCACAGAGGCAGAGAAGCGTCTACGCATTTTCCAAGAGAATATGAATACGGCACAAACTCTACAGTCTCTGGAACAAGGGTCAGCTGAGTACGGGGTCACCAAGTTCAGTGACCTCACAGGTCTGTTTATGGATTGGCTGATTTTTCAGTTAATAAAATGAGCTAGTTATTACTATAACAAAATATGTAACACTTGAGACCAATAGAGTAATCCCAACCTCCGTGTGTTTAGAGGATGAGTTCAGAATGATGTACCTGAACCCAATGCTGAGTCAGTGGAGCCTGAAGAAGCAGATGAAGCCAGCGATTCCTGCTAGTAAGACTGCTCCTGACAGCTGGGACTGGAGGGACAACGGGGCGGTCAGTCCTGTGAAGAATCAGGTATGATGGCACACATTAGATTAATAAAGTGTGAATCAATGAAATATCATACGTCTGCAGAGTTTAACTTCAAATGAACATGTCTTATTATAATTAAAGGTGCCATAGAATGATTTGAGAGAATATTTTAAATTGTTCTCTGATATGTACATAGAAGGTATGTAG
>JAUCMU010000026.1:7657929-7672696 GCA_032275025.1 Enteromius treurensis | reverse complement strand
TGTCAGCGCGCAGGTTCGCGTCACGTGCGCGATGTTTGTTTATCCTGAAGCGTCTGATCGCGGCTGCGATTAAAAAGAATTATCTATGCCCACCCCTAATACACACACACACACATATATATATATACACACACATACATATATACATACATACCTATATACATACAAACATATATATATGTATGTGTATATATATGTATATGTGTGTGTGTGTGTGTGTGTGTGTATATATATATATATATACATACATACAAGACACACGTTTCTTCAGAAAGCAAAAGAAGCATGTGCAGTATGTCTATCTATAGACATTTGATATATCATTGATGTATATCTTTACCTGGGTACTTGAAGTTACCTTTTTTAAACATGATTTCTTTAGTTCTACAGAAAGGGAGTATCTCATCCACTAAAGATCTTCTGTAACCCCTGGATGATTGATCACGCTGTGCTGCTTGTGGGATTCGGACAACGTGAGTTCTAGTGATTTCAGTGTTTGCACTGATACAGATGTGCACTTCAGGTGTTTAAACACCAAGGCTATGCAAAACAAAGTTTCAAAATACTTTGGATATACGTTTACAGGCATATAGAATCAGTCAACAGAACTATGTAGCACCATTGACTTGAATTTTCTGCTTTTTTGTGCAGGTAATGGCATTCCATTCTGGGCCATCAAGAACAGTTGGGGAGAGGACTACGGAGAACAGGTATGAAATATCAGCTCAACAATGTGCAGAAAATGAGAGCAATCACTATCTGATGTTAAAATCATTAATACACAGCTTCTATAGACTTCCATTCTCGACCGGTGTTAGAAAACATTACTGATGTCTTAATGGCAGGAAGTTTGATTATTAAAAATTAAAATGAAAAGCATCTAAAATGGCTCCAAATCAAAATGTAAGATCTTCTAGACTTGCTGTTTTGGCACAAGTGATCCAGTGGTGGTGAACTCATATGTCATATTTTTAAAAGGAGAGCCACATCTTTTTTAGGGCATATTTGATAAGATCATTTACTCATATTGTGTGTGAAAATACCTTGTGGTTGTACGATATCTTTTTCACAAATATTTGACCTCATGCAGCACTTTCAGCATTTTGAAAACGGCTATAGAAACAAGTTTTATTATTATTTGCAATAAGTGTAGATTTTCCTGCAAAACCAGCAAAGAAAAAAAAAAAACATTCGGTGCTGCTCGTAACTTATATGTAGTTGTTAGTAGATTATGTGACATCACAGAAATCTTCACATTTTTCCGGTACTTGTCTTTATAGGGTTACTATTACCTGTACAGAGGATCCAGACTGTGTGGAATCAACAAGATGTGCTCATCTGCAATTGTGAACTAGATGCGCGCACACACACACACACACACACACACACACACGCACGCAGAAAGCAAGCATAGATACAAAAACATTTGAAAACATCCCAGTCATGAACGTGATGATTGTGCACAGAGTTCACTCCGTTTCAGTCATGATGTGATCAGTGTAAAACACACATTCCGCACATATTTTCTCCACATAAGCACATAATTCTCTGTACTTTCTCAGTAATTTCTAATTCTCAGTAATTCTCAAGTTTCTCTTGAGGTCAAGTACTTTAGTTACCAGTCATTTTGCTGTTCTATAATACTATAGCTTAATTTGATGTACATTACCTCAGATCCACATGTGATGTTACGGACACAGCAGATTACCAAATAGCAAACCTAACAACACAGTTAACCATGTTACTAAAACATTACATATGTGTTACTGTGATTTTAGACTGGATCATTTAGTTTATTACTTAGAATTTTACTCTAATCAGTTTTGATATTCTGTGTTTTATCTAATTGTTAATTTAATTCCAAAGCAAGTTGAG
Organism: Enteromius treurensis; assembly: GCA_032275025.1. NCBI lineage: Eukaryota > Metazoa > Chordata > Actinopteri > Cypriniformes > Cyprinidae > Enteromius > Enteromius treurensis. Next base: position 7,670,821 of record JAUCMU010000026.1, on the reverse strand, counting down.
CCAGTGTTATAATTGCTTTTAACCCTGCTGAACAGATTAGCCGTTTTAACCGTGTATTTAAATTTTTCCAAGTGCATTTTACTGAATATTTTGAGCTGCTGGTCTTTGCACACTACGAATTTCCACAGTATGTTGTGATCATTCCGTTATTGTAAGTATGGCTGTTTTTACCCGTGCACATTTTGCTGCACGGCAAAAAAGTTGCAGATGCTTCTCCCAAACGCACAATGGAAAACTAGTTTGAGGTTTGAGTTGAAATGATGCATTTCTCAGTTGCTGTGCTGTTGCTGTTCAAATAAGCTGTATCTGTAATGCATTGTCATAGCTGTATTGCTGAATAAACTCTCAAATGTCGCAGCCGTGCTTCATTCTGCAATAACAGTCGAGTTTTTCTCAGTTCGATAAATAATGTTCATTAGTTTCACATTTTAGACCTTAAAACGTATGAAACCCAGGATGCAAGCAACCACAACATAAATAGAGGAAAAGGACCTCTGAGGCTTGTTTTGAGTTAAAATAGGGCTTAAATGTGTTGTTTGGGTGGTTTTAGTGTTCGGTACCAAAAAGAAAGTAATGCATAAATTATGTAAATGATTAAAGAAAATCCTTTTCATCCAAGGCGGATGTTGTGCAGAGTTTTCGGAGCCCTCTAGTGGTTATTTGTGGTAGTCTACCTCAATGTGAATAGCTTTGAAATTTCCATACATGGCATTGACCTCGACAGAGATCACACAGTTAAATTAAACATGTCATGTTATTTTATTGTTTTAAAAAGTTACACAATCCCCAAGGGAGGGATTTAGTACACTAAAACATTTAACAGCACAACTACACAAACGGGGAATTTCTTTTTTTTTCTTTCTTTTTTTTTTATATTATAGACTTTACCAAAAAAAAAAAAATCCCCCTTGTAGGTTTTTATACTCAGCTCGACAGATAGGCCATCTCTTACAGAATGACGTAATGTCACAATAAGGAACAATGTTATTGAGAACCATAAGAAATCCATCATGTTTTGGGAAGACATTTCATGGACTATCAGTATTTCGTATGAAATATGTTCATTATAAACAGAACATCCATTCGGATGATTTTTTTTTTTCCTTTTTCTTTTTACAGTCACCAGAGAACAGGCATTAGTGCAAAAATGGTATAACAAGGTAGTTCTGGCTGCAGTTTATCCATTTATTGGAGAGCGTGACATTTTACAGTCCTCTAGAACTCATGAGGGGACTTGTACTCGGATGAATATGACAGATGTTCAGCGAACACCGTTTCACAAACTAAAAATAAAAGCTATCCTTTTATAGACTTAGAATTGATTCACTTATTTAAAAACTTAGAAATCACCGATTCTTAAATACTGGGGCAAAACAGGATAAATGTAAATGCGTCAAATAATTATTTTGTGTTAACTTGTGCATGTTTTCTGGCTTGTTTGCTACTTCATAAATAATTTATTCAAGGCTTGTTCACAGATCAGATATAAAATGTGTATGTTCATGTTACAGAATTTATTAGATTTGTCAATATTTGTAAAAATATTTATAATGTCAAATATCTATCATAAACACTGACAAATAGCATTCAGCTAAATTATATAAATTATAAGAATGAAGAAAATGTATCATGATCATAGGAGTATTAATTAGCTGTAGCCACTTTATTTATCTAGCATTGCTGATAGTAGCACGACTTCAATATTATGATAGGAAATGATGCAAAAATAAAAATCCTAAATATTTTTCTTGCTTTCTTCATGATGGAGGTGGTAGATTATAGAAAGGGAATACGCTGATGTATATAAAAACTGCAATGTAATAAAAACAAAAAACAAAAGTGGAACATTATTACTATTTAAAATAACACATTTTCTGTTTTAATACTTTAAAAAGTATTAAAACAATGCAGCTTAAATTATTTGTAAAAAAAAAAAAAAAAAGTAGTAGTTTTGCCCCACATCTCAAGAATCAGTGAAATATTGTCCTAAATGCTTAGAATGAATTTGTGCGCTAAAAGAACTCGGGTCAAAGAAAGAAAAATTGTTATCATAACAATAATCATAATAACAATAATTAATTGAGCATGGCAGGACATATCAGAGACATGAATTCTAAATTATCCACTCTATATGGGTCCTATATGATTCCAAACTCTACACAAGTCTCCTCTCTGTTACAATGAGATTTGGCTCTATTAGTATGAGAACAGTAGGTTACTAATGCTTGATGATGGAGATGTGATTGAAAAGCACTAGCAGTACATTCACAGTTTGCAAGCTGATAGTGGTTTGTCTAATATAGCGGGCCTAAGGTGGGGGTGGACGTCTCTTCTCATGTCTCCCTCTACGACTGTACAAATAGTGGAGGTAGCAATGTGTGTATTCTGTGTCGTCTAGTAGTTGAGCACCTGGTTAAAAGAGAACATCTGGAGAATAATAATAACAGTAATAAAAAAAATGGACTCCAACTTTTTTTTCTTTTCTTTTTTTTTTTTAAATAATAACGGTCCGTTCAATGAGAAAGCACCAGTAATATTTAAATTGGTATTTTTTATAAACAAATAATGCAGTAACGGTGGTAGGTTTTTGTTTTAGATTCTACATAAACGTCCCAGAGAAATCTCAGGACGGCGGACGATACACAAGGATGCGGGAGAACGATTCCAGCCTAAAACAGATGAGCTTGTTCGGATTTCCAGGGAGATTATCGTGGCCTTTAAATTTGGGCCAGCCAATGTGAGACACTAAGTCAGTAGAGTTCAGAGGGACCTGAGCGTACAGAATGACACACCAGACACAGCGATGAATGAATAGGCAGAGGCAACGTTTGGATCAGAAGACAGTTAAGACCCGTAGTGGATACATTAAGCTTAAAAGGACACCTACAAATGAGTTTGATCCGAGGATTTTATCCCGAACTGATCGGCGCAAATTTGAAGTGACTTGTTGGTCTGCAGCGGTATTTGTTACAAATCCCCCCCAAAAAAAGTAAAAGATACCTCCAGTGAAACATGATGTAAAGTGTTTTTTGAAACATGTCTACATTTGAGAACAGCAGGAACAGGCGTCACACGAGCTCTGTAAGATCGTAACAGTCCTGGTGAAGAGAGCTTTGGGGCCGTTCCCATCACTACACGCTGGTGATGGAGGCCTGTTTCTCCGTGCGGTTGGCGGGCGGCTCACGGATGGTGCGGAAGCTGGGGGGCTGGTAGGGCGGCGGGGGTCTTTTGGTGCCAATGTGTCCTGGACTCAAAGCCATATTCTGCCGCCTGCTATTTTCCACATTACTCGAGGTGTTCGAAGCAAGGCTTTCCCGCGTGCTGAGGCAGTACAGAAGGACAGAGAGGGAAAGAGAATGAAAGTGTTATGAAGAAAGCAGAAATGGAGAATTGATTAGTCACAGGCTAGCTGCAAGAAAATGCTTTTCCAGCTTAGATTTTATTCTTGGTTTTTTTTAGCCAAAATATCTAGACATACTTCAATAAAGAAGGATTTTTCTAGACAAGAAGTAAAAAATATTGTCTTGTTTTTAGGAAATAATCTTGTTTCAAATTATTTTGATTATTTTAAGCAAAAAAACTTGCTTACATTTCACTTGTTTTTTTCTGATAACAAGATTGTCTAGAAAATCTTTCTCGATTTAAGAATTTCTAGATATCTTAACTAAAAATCTAAGCTAGAAAAGCACTTTTGCAGTGCTGAAAAAGGAACAAAGATGGGGTTAGTCAAGGTTAACAATCACAGTCTTTGTTATTAATGCCGATCAGGATCGTGCACCATTCAGAACGGAACTGAGCAGGCAGTTTAACTTCCAAAGAGACGTCTCAATTTGAATCAAATTTGCAAACAGGATGCAGAATTTGAAGTCGATTGTAAAGAAAAAAAAAGTAGAATTAAAATGTGTTCAAAAACATGCATGCAGTTTTGTTGTGGATAATTCTTGCGGTGCTGTAGATGCAGTACGTATTACAATTTTGACAGGTGCATGTTGCTACTGTTTAAAATTATTTTAAAAATATAATAATAACAAATTTCAGGGACCAGATTTGTCAAAATAAATCATGTAGTTATTTTGTTTTTTTGCGCAAATGTTGTATTGGATCTGTGTTTAATTCCTCTTCCTGTCATTACAAATTCAACATCCTGTGGCCTGTTCACTTTGGAATTCAGAATTTTGACCAAATCTGATACTAAAAGAAAAGTACATAAAGACAACAGAAAAGAAAAAAACAACAGCACATGAGGAAAATTAATATTTTAGATTATAATAAAATGAGGAATACAAACCTGAAGGGACAGAACATCTATAAAGGTTTAGGGTGGTGATACATGGATTTAAATGTTGAGTCTAAAAGTGTCAATAGATGCTACTCTTGAAAAGCCCAAACCTTCTCAAAGAAGGATGGACGACTATATGAGTGTTGTTTTAATGCAGGTCTTCATGTAAAAAGTAATTTGACAATATCTAATTATTTGGCCGGAATATATTCAGGTGACATACGGCTTAAGCTTAAACTAGCTAGCACATATGTTAAACATCAGTGTCATGATCAATTCTTACTCCCCTCCAAATACATAACTATAAAAATATGTATTTTTTGTATATTTAAAATATCTAGATAGTTTGTTATTGAAATAATTAATGAGCTTTTATTGCCATTTATAGCATACACTTGATTAAAGAAAATACAAAAATCCTTTTGAATAGAGGGGCAGGGGTGGGCAATATGACCACGATTTGAGGAATTATTTCATGGCAACTAAATCATTGTTTTTGCTTTGAATAAGGTTCATATGATATGACAATTTTTGATACCATAGAATTTTCACAATTCTTGTCACCAGTGTCAGAAATAAATAACTACATGCATTGTGTAATCGAATGTATAAAACACACACACGTATTGATTTTGAGGAGTTAGATGTGTTCCTATAGTTCAGTATATTTTGTTGACCCTGTAACAATTTAGTCTTGACCATATCCCTACACCTGAACTTACCCATTAGTCATCCAGAAAATCAGAGGAAAAGATAGATGACTGACACTGATGTAACAAGCACCAAACACTGATTGTAAGCTTAAACTTCACAAAAACTATAAATCTGATTGGTTAATCACAATCTTTTTCCAGGGTCAACAAAGATGTGCACTTTAAGAAAAATCAGGTTCTGCATAAAAACACTACATACTACTATATTTTCTTCTTATTAAAGCTATTTAGTCAAAAGCGGTGATAGAATTTCTCTTTTTTTCTGATTTATATGAATGACAGACAGCAAGATTATTACAGCGCTGTCACTTTAAATTCCTTTTCACTGCTGAGTGCATTTTAACAGCTTAAAATCACATTTTAAACAGCAGTGTTTAAAGAAAAACGTACAAACTATACGTTTTTGTTTGTTTTTTTTGTGACCGTCACATAAGCGTCTAACTGTAATAAAAACAATAGTCAAAAATCTCAAAAGGTTGCCAAATGTCTAGCCGTTAATCATGTCTACTGTTATATCGCCCACACCTACTGTTGGATATTTTAAAATAAAAATGATCATTGGTCCAAAAAATAATTATAATTTCTGGGTGTGCACTTTTTTTATCTATATAAAGTATTAAACCATAATAAGAATTTAGAAGATGTTAGACATACCCCTGCAAACAAGCAATTTTAGCTTAAATGAAAACACAAGAAGGAATTGCACAAAACTAACACACACACACACAGGGTAAAAACTGCAACTGAACCACTGCATGAAAAACAACATACTTTAATTTGAGAAAACAAACAAACTAAAACACAATAAAAAAATAAAAATAAAAAAAAAGAAATCAAGGGGGCACATTTTGTTCCTCAAATGTTTGAAATGTCTCATCAGGCTTTTGGCACTGAGCGAGGTCGCCATCACTGTAGTGAAGCGCTCCTAACCCGCTCGGCCTCGCAGGGTGACCTGAGTATCAGCACAGTGCTTGTTTTTCTTCATCCAATCACATTTTAAGAAACACAGTCAGAAAACATCCACTTCATCATTCAGCAGTTCAAGAAGTTCCTCAATTAGATGTCACGAACTTATTTCTACCACTTTGGATGATACTGATCCTTTTTAATGTTGGACGTTTGCCTGCAAAACAGACTTATCATCCAACTTTGAAGTGTTTTCTGAGTCAATATTATTGCACTGCAATGTCTGAGCATGAAAACATCTACTGGAAGTTTGCAGTATGAGAGGTTTCAGACATTTGGAAGACGAAATCAAAGAGTCTGGGTGCAGGTTGAAGGGGAGGACAAGGATAATGGTAGGACATTAAGTTGCACAAGTTGCATCATGTGCTCAAAGCAATTCATTCTGTAAAGTAAGGCCTCAAACGTATCAATAGATAAAGTGACAGACATGTGCTTGTCCATTTTATTAATGTGATTATTTTGAGAACAATGTCAATCAACCCAATGGATTTTGGACGAGAACACACAATGCAACAATGCAGCACTTACAATACAAACATGACGTTCATTTAGACAAAAATGACAAAAGAGTACCCAATACAACATATCCTGTTAAGGACAAAACCAATAGTGTAAACCCTTTGAAAGACTGCAGTTGTAGAACTGGTAGTGGTTGACCTACATTAAGGTGTATTCGGTAGCTCTCACATGTTAGGGCCTCTCCCATTTTTGTGAAAACGTGATTTATAGTACAGTAGTATTCAGCCTCCAACTTACTCTAAGCAAACCTTTGCTAAATGTGTCAGAATGCATATTTTTAATGCAATGTGTAAAATGCATTCTCATCACTTCTGCAAGGGCCACTATAGTGGTCAGTTGTATTTCAAGGCAATTGTTGTCATAGCAGAACAACCATTTTTACAATCTTGCAAAGAAAGTTGAAGTTAGTTAATGTTTATAACTAGTTATCTGAAAACATAACCCATCGGTTTTAATGGCACAGACATTTTAGGTTACTGAGGTTTATTGCTGCCACAGTAATGCAAGAATACATGTTATGTATGTACAACAGCACAGTGTGCCAACAACATGTTGGCTAGGCATCTGTGTTTTTGTACTTGCATAGAGTATGTTTCTGGCCTTAATGTCATTCACAGGGGTGGTTACTACTGCTTGAAATAAGAAAATGTAAGGTTTGCATGAATTGGGATTAAACTAACGCTCTACAGAATTCATGTCTATAAAAGCATAAAACCCTAAATGTTCCTGTGAGTTAACACTGGGAGTTAAAAACAAGGATAATAACATATGTCTATTCATAGAATAGCATACCCCTCATTTCATACACACCCTATTGCCAACGCAACAAATGAGACAAACCCTTAAAGTGTCCCTGAGTGCCTTACCGTGGGGAATTAAATCCACTGTCCACAGTCACACTGCTGGAGTCCATACTGTCCAATCGGGTAGAATGGACTGATTTTTGGCTGTTGTTGCTCTCACCTTCCTTGGGACTTAGAAAGGTAAGGTTCTTCTCGAACTTCCGTTGCAAATCCCGCTCTTTCTCGCGTTCCAGCAGCCATTGCATTGTCCCTCCCTCTTCTAGGACTTTCTGCTCCACCCGGTTCTTATGACTAGTCTCCTCAGAGTCATCATCCGACACGTTATAATAGTCGAAAGTGGTTTCTGCGCATGAAGCCTGCTCCTGAGCCGAGGAGGGTGGCACGGTCAGTGGTAGAGGTTTATCAAAATGCTCCTGAGTCGCCAGGACCTCTGTCGACTTGGTGTGAGGGGACTTACCTATCGTACCCGGCCTTGAGAAGCTGCTCTCCCCATAGTCTGGAGATTTGAACAAAGTCTCTTGGCTGTAAACCTCTGGCATTTTGTCCAAGTCACCTGAGTCGGGATTGTGTTGGTGCAACAATCGTCCATTAGGGAGATGCTCCGGGGTTTGGTTCGTGGACGCTATAGAAATACTACTTTGTCTCTTTGCTGACTCCTCTTTATATTCTATAGGGTGAGGTGGCGTAAGATGAGGGGTCAGTCGCTCTGACGAGATCCCCTTCCAGACACTATCAGTAAAATCATGGCTGGGTTTTGCAAGAGAAGGTGGGGCAGAGAGAGAGACTTCATTTGCTGCAGTGCACTGAAAATAGTCGTCTACTGGCGTTTTGGGAGAGCAAGACTTCAGGTCGTTGTAAGCAGGAAGACTATCCCTGCTTTTACTCTTCTCCAGCGTCCGGTAAAGCACAGCATCCTCAGAGGATCCTCTTCCAACATCAGGCACACAAACATCAGAGTGTAATCTAGCAGCAGAGAGCATGATGCGGGAATAGTGGGTCGCCTGCGCAGATGCCCTCAAAGTACCATCATCAGTGTAGTACCTACTCCTGTCATCGGGACTGCACTCAAAGTCCTCCGGGCCTCCCAAGTATGGTCCACCTAGTGGTCCCTTGGAGTTGTCCATGGAACGTGACCTTTCTTTGGCCTTGTCTGACCTCTCATTACGTGACTTTCTTTCTTGCGTATGACTATGACTTCGGTGGACTTTGGAATGCGACTGTGCCCTAGAGGGTTCTGGGAATGGCATTTCTGTCCGCCGCTTTGCCAGTTCCCCAGAAACATCCCACTCTGGAGCGGTGGTAAAATGAGACTCCACGATATTGGGGTTGCTGTGAACCATATACTTCCCCCTATTCCGCTCCATGGACATCATGGTTTCGCGTGGAGAACGTACTAACGAGGAGCTGTAGAATCTGTAATCCCGATCATAGGATATTTCCAGATTGGATCCTTCCGACGGATCCCCCCTGGATGCACGTGTTTTAGAATGGGAACGCGAGGCCTTGCCCTGCTGGGCCTTTCGATGGCTGCGGCTCCTCTTGCTGCGGGCGCTCTGCTGAGCTGAAGAGTTGGCTTTGTTCCGCTGAGCCTTCTCCTCCTCCAGCCGCTTCATTACAGCCGTGTGGCGAGCAAGGTTCTCCACCGTGAGATCTGGGTTGATCCGACGAATGATCTCCATCTCCACCTCCCTAGGAACAGTACTGGGTGTCTCCTCGTCCCGCAGGGGCCACTCTTCAGGTGGGAACTGGGCTGAAAATGTGGCTAGATGTTTTGTCTTGTCCTTCTTGAAGCTCAGCCTGAACAGCTTCAGGCCAAACTTCTTAGACTGCTTCTCCCCGCTGCTGCTGCTTCCGTCTTTGTGTTTACTGTTCGTCTCTGTTTTAAACGGAAAACTAAGCGAACTCTTACTCTTCTCTGATGGCTGCTGCTGAGGGGGCGGAGACACAGGAGAAGACTCTTTATGCTCCTTAGACCTTCTCTGTAAGGTTGAGGTATGCGTACTAGGGATCTCCTCCCGGTAGCTGTTGTTGTAGGAGTCGCTGTGGTTCTTGTGGTGAGGTCTTTCCCGAACACATCCCGAAGTGGAGGGTGTCATGGTACTAGAGTGAGGAGAGGTACATGGCTGCTGCTGCTGCATGCGCTCCGGTATCCTCTCGTCCAGGTGGTACCACTTGCTGTTAGTCCTAATGAGGGAAGGCGTGATGAAGTATGTCTGCTGGGTAACAATGAAATAACCCTCTGGGGTGGGGTAGATCTTCCGCTCTCGGACCAGCATGTTGAGCGTGTGCCGCAAGATCTCCATGCTGGGAGTGGGGACGCCTACGGGATAGAAAAAGACAGAAGACAATCAGATCCAATGCCCTAAATCAAATATCTTGATATTAGCTATATCCATATTACACTGATATCACAATCTTAATATGATTGTACACAAGGTGCATTTGTCCAGGATGACCAATATGATAAAAAGGAATTTTAAACTACATGATGTAACTTTTTAAATCAAGTAGTTACAATTCTTCCATTCATAACAACTAGGGATGGGCGATATACTGGTAGACACAATTAACCGGTAGAATTTAATCAACTGTAGAGATTTTCAACTCTATCATGGTAACACAGTCATGTGACGTTGCTGTGCTACGTGGTCATTAAAACTCATTGTTTGCACACATTTTTTACGCATAGCGGTTTAAAAACAAGCGATTTTGAGCTGTTGAAAAACAATCATGTGCGAAAAGGAACTCTTAAAGTAACAGAAAAGTAACAGTTTGTCATTCATGTTAATCAAACAAAAAAGGAGATAATGAGTCTCTCACAGCTCTTGACTAAATCACTTTGTTCCTTTAATAAATATATATATATATATAGTGACGAATATGCAGTAATCAAATACATTTGATTAATTTATACAATGTTAGTAGCATTTCTTATTAGTTCAACTGTAGTTTTTGGTCCTGTTTCTTGTATATTCCCACATTCGCATTCTGTCCTGTTTTATACTATACAGTATGCATGTGTATTTAATACAGCATATAGACATGACAGTGGTGGCTGCCCTCCTTGCCTGGTTGACTGGTTTCACGGCTTTGCTCCTCTGTTGGCATTACTCCCCGTTACATCATGAAGTTCTTAAAGCGCCAGGCTAGTGTGATGCAATGCAACCCCCAGTTAAAACCCCTGCAGTTAAAATGCAGCAAGCAACACCCCATTCAAACATACACGTCGTACTCGGGGTGGGATGGGGTCTACAGTATATATCTCTGTTTGCTCTATAAATGATCCAAATAGAGATATTTCAGAAGATATCTTAGGTGAGTGCATTTGCATTGTCACAGTTTTACAGAAATATACAAAGCATTTTTTCCACTCCTGAGCTCTTTTCAAACTGTATAGAAGCCTCAACGTGCCAATACAAGGAGCTAAAGAGTCGCTTGATCGCTATATTGGTTCGGCTTCATCATTTACATTTGTAGTCCAGAGCTTTGCTATATGTAGACACTGAAATGGAGAAGGGTTGCCTGTACTTACATCATAGTTGCTGCTTAGTTTCCCTGTCAATGAGGTGCAATCCTAATTCAACCTTACAAACACTCTCTCTCCTCCTCACTCACACACACACACACACCACTCACTCACATAAATGACTGTCTAATCCAATCGAGAACAACAGCCTTTCACTTACTGCAGAAATTCACTTTGGTTTTAAAGATCTACAGATGTCGAGTTGAGAAGTTCCTCGACAAGATCTTCTTGAAAGAAGCGTTACATTCAAATCACAATTCAGAAAAAGGTCTAAACCATCAGACTTTGACCTGAATTGGAAAATGAGGGACCAAGCAATAATAATATGATGCTGTGTTCCTCACCAAAATAAAGACTTATTTTTACGACAGGATCTATGCAACATCCTTAGCAGCTTTCTCCAATATAAACATCACTGGATTTGAAGCCAAAAAAGTAACCTCATGGGGGGTGGTGGGGGATCTTCTTCCTGCAATACTTGCAGTGAGATGAACTGCTACATGAGTCATATGAAAATGTGCTCTGTGGAATAACATTATATTTCAGTGATGCCTGTATACTTTATTTGTTCAGCCAATATACCCCATGTGAGTCTCTTTTATCTGTCTAACAGAACAAAACAATCCCCATATGACTTTTACAAAGACTCTCGAACGCATGTATACATGTATTACTTTGGCAGATGCTTTTATCTAAAGTGACTTATAACAGTTCAAGGTGACCTTAAAAACCGAATGAAATCAAACCAACTCGGGTACTCACACACACAGATTCTGACCTGCCTTCTTGGTGTTAGTATTATCGTCCGAATGGAGAGGTTATGATCCAGTCATGTGAACGTACAGCTTTGTGCTCAGGGCGTTAGCTGAAAGGATGAGGTCATGACTCTATAGCAACCTCAGCATTCGTTACCGATTCTATAGAAACTGCACTGCTTCACAACACAAGGGACACAGAGCTCATTATGACACAGCATCTGCTCCATCTCTCCAGCTCACTTTCACATGACATAATCAACATCACACTACTGAGATGCTGAATCTGACAAATCTGTTTGGCACAAAAAAAACATGCCTGACATGTAATGAAACAATTAGGGCAGTGCCAATACGATTTGGGGCTAGAAAACATACCGAATAAACCACATAATGTGATGTCATATTAACAAATAATCTGGATATGGCAATTTTTTTAGCCATCAAATTTACTGAAAACCTCACAATCTTTCCTTCAGATGAGATTTTGTCAGGCCATATGTCAGTAAAAACATATTTTCCTGTCTTGTCAGCGGTTATACTGTGTTTGTAGCGTATGCTTTTCAATTGCACACACGAATACGGTGCGCTGTAGCCTGTATCGTTTCTTAATAAAGTGTGAATGAAACTATGAGCATACGCAATGAATTCACAGCACATTCAGCAGCGGCAGCTCTTAAAGTATTCAACAGCATTCAAATAACCCAGCTGCTGTGACATCTGTTAATCAAACCATCCAAAAATCAACCATTTTTTAGCTTTCAGTATTTATTTTAGAATTTAGAGTTTGACAACTTTCATTAATTTCAGTAAAATTACAATTTCTGTATGTTTCCTACTTGCTGAAGATTAATATAAAAAATGTAACTTGGACAGTGGTCAACATTTGAAGTGGATCAAACCTTTCATCAAAATGCTAAAAATCAATATTTGGTATGCAAGTCTGTTGCTGGAGGATTGGCAAGCGTTCCCGCCTCACAACACAGAGTGACTACAGTACAGTAGTCACTCTGTCACTCAGTACAGGTCTGTGCGGGATCGTTTTTTTAGTCCCGCTCCCGCAAGGATTTATTCGGCACCCATCCATTCCCGCTGTATATTGAGTCTTTGTTCACCCGCTGCCCGCTTAGAATAATTTTCTACCCGACCCGACTGTTCCCGCTAAATTTAGATCTGGTTTCCAAAATCTCACATTAAAATTGGGTACTACCAAAAGAGAGCGATAACAGATAAAACTGTAGGTTGTTGTGGAAAGATTGTATTTATTTTTATTCGTCTTGTCAAGATGCTTTTAACATTTATCTGTCATCATGGAAAATGTGTTGCAAAAA
>JAUCMU010000026.1:7597459-7608272 GCA_032275025.1 Enteromius treurensis | reverse complement strand
TAAATTACATTTTAAAATATATTCACACAGAAAACAGTTATTTTAAATTGAAATAATATTTCACAATATTACAGTTTGTTTCTGGATTATTAATCTAATAAATGCAGTATTGATGAGCAGAAGAAACATCTTTAAAAACCATCAAATATCTTACTGACCCCAAATTTTTGAATGGTAGTGTGTATATATATATAGCCTCCAGAAAATGAAGATACGTTACAGACAAGATGTAGTTTTTTTATTCATAAGAAACGCTCAATACCATAATGCATCTAGATGTAAATATTTTTAGTCATTTCCATTACTAAATACTATAATTTAATTGTAAATCAGTAAAACAAATATAAAATACTCTATTAAAATGTTATATATTTATAATTATGTATTTAATTGTGTTCAACATTTCAATAATGTATTTTTCCCCATTATGTTAATGAGAATTCGGAGTTGCTTAAAATATTCTTAATTTCTCTAAAATACTACCCTCTTTGTGTCAGATTATAAAATGACCTTGACATGATTTGTGACATTCACCCAAACAGAAATCAAAACACAAAAATCTCAAACATTGTGAGGCCCACACTTGTCAATGTATTTTATTCTCTGGCGATGTTCATCTATTTCAATGGCAATAAAGCTTCATGAATCTTGAGACAATGGTTTAACAGATTTAGACAGACTGTTAGGAATCTGGGCTTTCTCGTGCTGACAATTTTCAGACAGTCATTTCCTCCTCCTGTCAAACAAACTCTCACACACGTACACATCACTGTAAGGTAATATGTTTAATGGAAGCCAAAGAGTGTTGGGTGACTGAAAAACCAAGTAGCCGTAACCTCACGTAGCCTGGTTTGTTTCAAAGCCTTTAATAGAGGATACGAGAACAAAGAAACTTATCACCTAGGATACAAAATCAAACTCTGATTCCGGTTTTGCTTTATAGGAACCCAACAGGTTTTTATTGTACCTGCAATGTAACCTAAACATCAGGTGGCATACATAATAAATTGAGTTTAAAGGAATAGTTCTCCTCAAAATGTCAATTCTATACGATGAGGCTGATGAGAAGCACTGCATAAACTTCTATTGTGTCCAAATTTGAACTCAACTTTATCTGAAACCAGCTCTGGATTCTGTTTAGGATCAACTTTCCATTTACCTCCACAAGTCAAACAAACTGGAATATTTTTATTACATTTTTTTAGATGACACTTTCTTAATACCCTCAGTAAGATTATTAAAAATGGCTGAATTAATGAAGGTTTATCTAACTAGAATGTATAATCAAATATCTAAATCTTGCATAATGTGTACAAACGGTGAGCTTATTTACACTTTTGTCACCTTTTTGAGAGGCACAAGCCACAGCTTCATGACAAGGACGCAAAACAAAGTTTACTCGACAGCTAGTTTCATGTCAGTTTAATGATTTACCAGTTATTTGTTTTAGTTACAAGGTTATTTTCATTAACATTTTGGAGAATAGGAGTACTGTTGATGAAATCTGTTATTTAAAAACCAAATTTTACACCAGCATCAGTTTTTCAGTATTCTTTAACAAGCAACAATCTAGACGCAACAAAATCAACCCAAATCCCTAATAGTTCATTCACAAGTTCAAATCATTAAGCTGTAAACACGTGTTCTCAGAGGAATGTTCAGCCTTCATCCTGGAACAGTATCCATGACAACGCTTCCGAGTTGGGAGATGTGCTCCTCTCTTCCTCACGCTGCTTCTATGGAAGTGTCTCCATTTCTGCCTTGAGGCTGAGAAATCAGAACAGACACGATACAGCGACCATTACACACACCAATTTTTTCTTCATCCATTACATTTAGGCAGAATTTGCTCAGCTCAATTCTGATCGTTACACAGCTTTATCAGATCGATGGATTCAATTCTTTGAGGTGCCTTTAAAATATTACCTTCACAAAAATGCGTGAAGGCAGGAAGCGACGTAGCAGTTGATTGGAGATGTTCGGAAAGCGCAGCAGGTTGATGTTGAGCTGAGGAAGGACTTGATATCCCGCCATCAGAGGATAGAAATTATACAACATATCCTGTTCTGCACCGGGCAAAATCCTCATCCGCACCTGCACACAGACACAGAATGACAACGAGACCTCCTGAGTGAACGAGTGGCAGGTGAAACACAAGTTTATCATCTGGGCACATTAAAAGTTTCTTTATTATTAAAATAAATATGAAAAGAGAAAGACACCTCCAGATGCACCAAAATACATGTGACCCTGAATAAAATCATCAGTCATAAGTAGCATGGTTATATTTGTAGCAACAGCCAAAAATACATTGTCATTTTTCTTTGATGCTAAAAATCATTAGGATATTAAGTAAAGATCATGTTCCAAGAAGATATTTTTTAAATGCATCAAAACTTTGTTTTTGATTAGCAATATGCATTGCTAAGAACTTGAAAGGTGGTTTTCTCAATGTTTAGATTTTGCACCCTCAGATTCCAGATTTTCCAATATTGTCCAGCTCTAACAAAGCACCCATCCAATCTTATTGATTCAGCTTTTAGATGATGCATAAACCTGACAATTATTACTGATTTTGTGGTCCAGGCTCAAATATATATTTATATATATATATCCATTTAGTTTAGCATTCATCAAATAAAATAGAATGTGAAGGAAACATGAAGCCACCCTCTGCACTGACCTGTTTGAGTCCACTAAACATAAATGCATCGCTGGGCTCCACGCTGATCTCGACATCCTGAACCAGCCCGGTCCGATTCTCCAGACGGTATCGGACAGGTAAAGACTCGCGCACACGACCAAACGATGGCAGCTCTAGAACATGAGTGAGCAAATGTCTGTTCACACCAAGAATAATAGCAATTATAACTATATTGGCATTATCACCAACCAACACTATCTGTCAGTTTATTCTCACTTTCATTGCTTTGAAAATGCAGCACACAAAGCTTAATGTAGGTGACCTGCCGCTGATTTTCATTATCGCAATTTTTTTGCAAGAACGGGTGCTTTTGGTTATTGGAGACAAAGGGAGTTGTAAGAATCGGTCGCTGTGCTTAAAGAGTTTAGCTTTAGAAGACACATTTTATTCATACTTCCATGAGTTAGGATCAATTTCAGCTTCTTGTTGCAATTACACAGCTTTAACCGGCAGATGTCCTCAGCATGCTATGTCCTAAGTGCATCTAAACAGTGAAACTAGCTAGTGTAATCCGATCTAACAGTCAATTTAGCTAAGACAGTCAATGTAGGGGGGAAAAAAGGAAAAACAACAGTCTTTTCCACTGCAGCAAAGGAGGCAAGACAATGTTGTCGAAACTAGCACAGGAAAAGTGAGGTAATAACACAATGTGTGCTATGTAGAGCTTCACTGCAACGCCTTCTTAAATGTGTGAGCACTGAAATCAGCTGTTGTCAAATCTTGCATCTTTTTGTCCTCATCATCTTTAGAATTGTGTGCTAAACTGCATTCTCTTGAATTTTATTATGATTTTGGAATTTGTCTTTATAGTTGTAGGTCTTAGTATGAATGGACCTTTCTTTGAATGAATTAAAAGACTGAGAAAGCACATAAGTCTCAGATGATTCAATGTATACTAGAGATTTTAATACAAAAACAGACTGACCTGCTTGGACATAAAGTGGAATGTTCTCAACCATCACATGTGGCAGAGTAATGACCGTTCGCACCACTGATGTCTCAGCAAATGCTGACTTTCTGGATTAAAAAAAGTAATACAGAAAATTTTATTAAATAACTGTGCTTTTATTATTTGTTACGGAGTATTTATTTAAGCAAGTTATGAATTTACACACTTGAAAATGGCTCATAAGACAATAGCATGAGAAAAGGAAAGTCACTGCTTGAATGCATTATACAGGATAAAAGTAAGAGTACTTAAAGTGTCGTCACCTCTTCCAGGAAATGATGTAGTGTCCAGATGCCACAGTACTGGTGCCGTTCTGAACAGGAGGACATTTGAGCAAGAAACACTCACTGGCACATTCGCTGGTCTGAAGCGTGACTGGAAACACAGCAGAAATGAATCACAGTCAGGCCCTAAATAAATTTGAAAATACCACCATGATCAGAAATAAAGTTCTCCCACCTCCTTCGACTTGACTCTGGGGCTGATCGATGGCAGTCATACTGGAGGCCAGCTGCACTTCACTGTTCACCAGCTCGATCGGCCACGGAGACGCGCTCAAAATATCCATCATCAACAAGAAAGGGATGTCCACGTACACCCGCTCCAAATGCTCAAACTGACACACACATAGACACACACATATTGATATATATATATAAAAACAAGAGTATTGATATATTACTCAAGTTTATAGGGAGGGCAGCTTTTACCTTACTGGACACAAACTTCATAGCCACTTCAAAAGGAACAACAGTTTCTAATGTAACAGTTTCATCCTGAAGAACAAACATAATACAACTCTGTGAATGAAACTGAACACCGTTGTATAGATTATGCCTCAAGAAACTAGGCTGGGGTGAGGTTTAAGTCTGGCTCTGACATACAAAATCTTTCCATAGCATTCATCACGCAATTTCATGGGTTTTGATGACAGGGTGTTAGGATTGCGCTTACTTTGTGACACTTGCAGGTGATGTCCTTGCCCTCGACCCCGGCAATCATGGAATAAGCCACGTGAAACAGTAATATTCTGGGTCCGGTGCTCACGCAGCGAATATACAGAGGCTTTACAATCTGACAAACAAGAAAACATGTACACAACATTATACTAACGTTAAGATCATCAGTTGTATTCGATTTATTCTGTTAAGCTCAGTGAAAAGAAACTGCACCTTCTGTCCAGGTTGCAGATCTCCCAGAGGAATGTCAGGAAGCAGGGCAGGATGAGAATCATCACACACCTCAGTGCCGTTTAGTGTGATTTGGGTTGACTGCGTGAGATTGGCATCCTGACCTAATTGAAACAATAGAAATAAAAACAAATGCATTTTATTAAAACGTTTTTAAAAGAAATTAATACTTTTATTGAACAAGGACGCATTACATTTTTGTTACAGATAACATGGTATGTACCTGGTTTGAGGCCTGCAGTAAGTTTGATGTCTTTGGCCACAGTGTCCTCTTCTGATTGGATCGTAACTATCATACAGTACATCTCATTGGTCAGTGCTGGAGGCTCGTGAGTCAGCTGCACAGAGATTTTAGGCACTCTGGATATGATCCTAAAAGGACATGATGAGACGGTTAATCATTTTGAAACTGTATCCAAATTAAATGTTTCTTGGAATATGTATTAAAACTTCATGCTGACTAAATATTTCTGTAATGACAATGACATATATATATATATATATATATATATATATATATATTTTACTTACATAGTGCTGGATTGTATAGTAACTGTGTCCCAATCCACCTGCTGCTCTGGGAAGCGTGTCCTCCTCTTAAAGGAGCGGGACGCCTGCAAAGTCTCATGAGAAGAGGCAGCATCCCCCCAGCCACCCCGCCAGTTCAGATAGACGTATCGGGCCGTCTCTCTGCCTAACATGAGTCCCACACTCGTGATCTGAAAGACAAATACAGACAGAAATAAAACATACTATGCGATTAGTTGTGGCACTTATAAATCTATTCAAATGAAATAAATGAAAATATATATTTCACCTCAATCTTCTTTCCAACGTCTTCTGTTTTGGCTACAAATTTGAAGCAGTATTTGCGGGTTTTGCCGGGGACGAGACACATGTTCTCCTGGGAGGAAGGTTCTAGAATATCCTTTCCTTTAGAGGCATCCTCCAGCAAACAGTACTGGTTATATTCCTACAATTGAAACACAGCCTCTGTTCAGTGGAGTAGTGCAGATGTGTGTGTTTGTGCGCGTTAGGTGTGCTGTACCTGGTTGCTAAGGCTGACACATAGTTTTGAGAAGCGCACAGGGTGTGGGCAGTCGGCTCTCACATAGACTTGCAGCTGGACAGGCTCATCGATGTGGAAACTAGGGGACAGGAACTTGGCTTTGCACTGAACTAGAAGGACAACATGAAAATAAACATGCATTCATAATGTTTTATTCCATTAAGTCAGCGTTTCCCAATCCCAGTCCAAAATGAGTGTTTTACTACATTTGGGGGAGGGACTATATATTTAAATGCAGGGCAGAAATGGTCAGAAATGCAGTTACGCAGGTCTCAAATTGATGATTATGATTAATCAGCTCAAAATACTGAAAAGTGAGTACTATTTGAGGGCTTACCAAAGGGCACATAGTCCTGGACCTCAATGGTGAACTCATTATTGCCGGCCAGAGAAATGCGATCACTCCACAGGGACTGGGCCGTCTTCACAGACACCGGGTCACAGTCTGGTTCAGGCTCTGGGACTTCATTCTGACAATCATAAAATCAAATGTCAGATTATTTTCAGCTGCATCACTCGTTCCTTTGAGCTAGGCTATATTCCCAAACATACCATGAGCACTTTAATCAGATTCTTCTCAATCCTGGACTTCTGCTCTTCAGGGAGAATAGAGGCTGAAAAGCAAACATATACACCTGTTAATGCAGTAACGTTCGATTGAGGTGAGTAGAGAGTGAATGCATGGTGTCAATGTACCTCTGCCCACGAGCTCCATGGAGTAGGTGATGTAGTCTTTCACTTGACCCATGAGATAGGAGCACTTCAAAGCCGTGCACAATATAGACGTCAGCAGAGACCACCAGCGCTCTGTACGGTAGTCACACATCACATAATCCAACAGTCTGGGAAGTCAGAACACAACAGTTATATGTACAGCTGCAAGCCACAGGCACGGACACAAGCACAGTTCAATTTATATAAGTCAAACTTCCAGTATAACAAGTTTAACTCACTTTAAAGCTTTGGTGTAGTCTTTTGCATGATAATATTCCTCTCCCATCTGAACCACTGCAGAACCAAACCGAAAATAGAGAACAAAAATGATTTACTATGTAACACAGAACAGAAAATCTGGCTGATGAATGTGTGTGTCTTTGAACTAACTGAGATGGCTCTTCATTCGTGGACACTTGTACTTCTTGAACTGAGCGACAGCATTGCTAAGGAGAGCAATGATCAGCTCCTGACAAAAACACACACACACAGAACCATTAGAAGATTGCAAATGCCGTTGGTTCTTTTTATGCGATTTATTTTTTTTCCCCCTGTAAGAAACATAAAACATTTTGGTCCCTAAACAAGACTCTTCGCATGATTTATTATCCTTTACTCCTTACTAAATTCACAAATAAACATAAACATATAACTTATAATAAAACCCCACCGAATGAGGGATGTCTCTCTCTTTAACTTGAAGAGCGAGGATGCCTTGTTTCTCCTTCTCAGAATCTGGAGGATCAATGCCTGAGGGTTAAAGTGAAGTGGGTCAGAAATAAGACTTCATTTATATTTATAACAACCTTTTACTGTATTTGTAATGTCATAAACCATTACTTTTCTCTAAAAGGGTTCTAAAACGTCATTATTCTGTGTTTTGTTTTCTACGTGATACTGAAAGGACTTTTTTTACATTACAGTCATGTGAATTAGATTTATTATCCTCATTACGATAACAAGTCAATTTGCTCAACTCTCATTAAAAATATTTGTAAAAATTTAATAACAATAAAATACAACACAATAATGTAATACAATTCATACAGGGTTATAATGCTTCTTTAGCCATTACTCACTCTGATGTCCCTGTCTCCAAGATCGCTGTCCGTAAAAGTCTAGAGCTCCAGAGGTGGTCTCTAATGGGTCGGGTGCAGAGTAGCCGACGCCTGGCTGGAACAGTAAGAGTGGGAGATTATGCACCACAAGCTGAAATAAACTAACATTAATGATGTAATGCATTTTAGGTAGCAGTACCTCATGACTACAGAGCTGCCCCGCTTGCTGCTTGCGCTCCTGTGCATAATAAGCAGCCTGTTGATAGTAGAACCCTGGGTTCTGGGTCTGAATCGCAGTGAGGCCCAGTTTAATGGCCTCATCGAAGAGATCACCAAACGACTGGAACCTACAGAGACAGTACAAGCAAATGAGCGCATGTGTAAAATCATGCCCAGATGTCAGCAATCACTTTGCAAATGAATTATGCTTTTTATAAAATTCTAAACTTAGCTTGTTTTCTTGTATCAGGTTCGTTGAGCAACAAGCCCAGAAAACATTGCGCAATTAGTCAGTTGGTGCGCTGGTAGTCATAATGCCTGTTGTATTTTAGATCTTCATGATATTAATTACTCAACACGCACATTTCCTGAAGAAAACTTTTGTGGTGCTTGCCATGGCAAATGGGTTAGAGCGGACATATGTTTTGCTCATGTTGATATACGGTTGCTGGGGTGCTCTAAATGGTTGCTAGGGCATGGCTAGATAGCTGCCAGTGTGATTTTTAAAGAATTTGCATTCTGAGTAAAAATAGGCAACTACCTTGAATGTTCTAATACAGAGATCTCCCATTATATTTAAATAGAAGTCTGTACTACTGACTGATAATAAAAAATATATATATAATTTTAATGCAATGCAAATGCAGTATTAATTCATGTTTTAAACAATGGGTAGGACATCAGCTTACCAAAACCACATGGCATTAGCTCGAGACCGACAACAACAACATTTTAATAACTACCAATTAGACATTCAAACTCGGACTAAAAGATGGACATTTTAAGATCTGCAATCGAACGCTTTAAAACCCCTCGAAACCGTTCCAATCCTGATTTGTCCAAAAACATTAAATAAAGATCAGGTTTGAATCTTACTGTTTGGACATCCAGGCTGTGTGTTCAAACGCCAGCTCAGCGCTACCGATCTTCTTCTTGCACAGGTCGATGTGTTTGCGGAACTGAGCGATGGCATCCAGGGGGGTGTTGTGCTGAAAGCAGAGCCTGCAGATCTGTGAGAGAAGACCACCGTTAGACACTCAATAGAGAGATACAGTCTGAACAACACACAACTGAACGTGACGTTGCTTTTTAGAAAAGAATGAGAACAGGAAATAAGCTCTGATCAGTTAGTTTCCTGTGTGGCATTTACAGCTGTTTAGATGACACCTCATACTGCCAGGGTCAACATTTGTAAACAGTTAAAACTCAACTTTAAGAATACTTAATAAAAAGTATATAGATTAAAAAAACACAGTAAAAATGACAAAACATTAACAGGACAGAAACAAATTAAATATATATATTGACAATGATAATATACACCAACTTAAAACAATATTCAAGCACCATTCACGCTTTCTTCAGAACATCTAGTTCACCTTGTAGTTGATGAATCCAGCCATGGTTTTGATCTCAAGCATGTTGGTTTCGTGAGCTCTGAGTTCATGGACGAGGCTATAAGCAGTCCTGTAATATCTGTAAGACAGCGCATGGAATGTGTACGAGTTATTAGAAATGAATATGGCAGTGTCAAAATTGCTGTTAACAGCACTTACTTGAGAGCGTTCTGAGTGTCCTGCTTTAGTTCACTGAAGAAGCCCATTTTAAACTGGTGCCTGACAAACAGCAACTGCAATTCACAGCATTCATAGGTTATTTTGGTGCAAGTTCAGCTTTTTCACACTTAACAGGTGTCTAATAAGCCAAGTACCACAATATATATAGCAATTGTTAATTACTTATTTAGAATTTTTGTGTAGGCTATGCATTTAAAAGAAGCTGAGAACTGTGTTCCTGAATTGATTTCTTGTTTTTTTTACACTTGTTGTAATGCCTCTTGAATGTTAGGAACTTCCTTACAAAGGCTGTTTTAAAGAAATCAGGTTTTAGATTTACAGTCGGGCTCCTAGTTACCTGGTGCGTAGTTTTATTGAGGAACTCCTTGTGAGATTTCACTCTCCTGATCTCATTATAATAGTAGGTTTGTGCATGTTCATAGAATGCATTTTCCAACCTGCAGACATGCATATTTGTAATTAGATACTCAATATAATAAAAATTAAAACATCTGCATTGACTATTATATTGTTTAAAAAAAAAAAAAGGTGATCCCTTCTAGCAATCCAGCAAGTGGTTTTTTGAACTCATCACACACAAAGACTGATCTTTTTGGGTCCTTCAGGCATAACAAACACACTCTAGATCTAGAGAGACTCTAACCTAATAATGTATCCCACCAGGTGATCAGTATGGGGAAGGACAAACAGGGACTTCCCGGACAGGTCACAGGCCGCACATAGAGCAGAAGCCCTCTCAGACGCCACCAGATCTTCACCTGAGACACAAGCACAAAGTAACCCATCAAACTTTCCTTCTCAAGACACATACTGAAGGTCCTAAAACATTCATTTTAGTTTTGTGATACCTGGTGGGAGAGGAGTTTTCTTCTGAATCAAAACAACAGCAACCTTTGTGTTTCTTCCTTGTAAACTTGTCCTGTAAGAAAGATATAAATCAGACCGGCAAAAAAATACAATGTATTGGATTCAATGTATTCACCCAATAGTTTTGGATTCTGTTACAAAATTAAACAATGCATTTTTATCTTAGTAAATGCATCTCTCTCTCTCTCTATACACACCTCAAAAAAATAAAGGTAAAACTTAAACACATTGTAACTCCAAGTCAATCACACTTCTGTGAAATCAAACTGCCGCTTTGTCACTGATTTGTCAGCAGAACTGATTGACAATCAATTTCACATGCTGTTGTGTAAATGGAATAGAAAACAGGTGAAAATTATACGAAGTTAGCAAGACACCCCCAATAAAGCAGTGGTTCTGCAGGTGGTGACCACAGACCACTTCTCAGTTCCTATTCTTTCTGGCTGATGTTTTGGTCACTTTTGAA
>JAUCMU010000026.1:7560652-7592217 GCA_032275025.1 Enteromius treurensis | reverse complement strand
ATTTTTTTTTATTGCATTTTATAATTTATTTGAAAAAATATATATATATAATTATGAAAAAATTATATATATATATATATATATATATATAAAAAAGTTATTTTAGTACATTTTTTGATATCATTTTATAATTTGAGAAAAAAATTATTTATATTTAATTTTTTTCTCAAATAAAACCTGTTCTTTTAATCTTTCTTTTAATCAGTAAATCCTGCTAAGATTTATCATGTTTTTTTTTTTGGCTGCAGTTTAGCTTCTGCATCACAGGAATAAATTAAATTTTACAATATATTATAATAGAAAATTACTATTATTATTAAATTGTAATGAAAGACTGAGAAAATGACCGGTCCCTTGAAATCATTTTTTACACACCCAATCATTACGATTTCCTTCATGCAGACAGAAATAAAAATCATCTAATTTGGACAAAATAATAAATAATAATAATTCTAATAAATGTTCTGAAGGTAAAAACTCTTTGTACTGTTTGTTTTTCAGATCGACGAGGAAGTGGCCAAACTGCTGCAGCTCAAAGCCCAGCTGGGAGGAGATGAGGGAAAACATGTGTTTGTTCTCAAGACAGCCAAGGTATTTAAACAACTGACATTTCAAACACAGGTTTGTTTGAAGCGAGCTATGCGGCAGTGATCTTTATCTTTCGTCTCCTCTCTGTAGGGAACCAGGGACTATAACCCCAAGCAGATGGCTATCAGAGAAAAGGTGTTCAACATCATCATCAGCTGCTTTAAACGCCATGGTGCCGAAACCATCGATACTCCCGTCTTTGAGCTGAAGGTCTCTTAAGCAGTTTCACATTAATTTGTACATCACGTTATTGCATTCATTAACCACAATGATCCTGTTTTTTTGTGTTTCTGTAGGAAACATTGACAGGGAAGTACGGCGAAGACTCCAAGCTCATCTACGATCTGAAAGACCAGGGAGGAGAACTTTTGTCTCTGAGATATGACCTCACTGTATCCATCAGACATGTGTTTATTGATCAAACATTCAATCTTTTTGCAGACACATAGCTGGTGGGGAAAGTCCAATTGATTTGCATCTGTTAGCTTGTTTGATTTAGACTTAAATTACCATTTTTCTCCAAGGGACTTTCTCAGAAAGCCAGAAAAAGCATTATTGCAGATTCTCAGTGTAATTTTTTTTTTATTGCTGTGAAAGCTATTTTAGATTGGTCAAATGTATGTGTACAATCTAAACATTTTTTAGAGACTCAACAATGCTGTCAGCATTTGGCTCCTTGACTTTGTTCTCCTCAGGTCCCGTTTGCTCGCTATCTCGCAATGAATAAAATCACCAACATTAAACGCTACCATATTGCTAAAGTGTACCGCAGAGACAACCCGGCCATGACCCGAGGCAGATACAGGGAGTTCTACCAGTGTGTAAGTACCTTAATCCAAATCAACCTTCATTTATTATGGTAGCGCTTTAAAATAAATGCACACTATGAATCATTAGTTAT
This sequence comes from Enteromius treurensis, assembly GCA_032275025.1. Taxonomy (NCBI): domain Eukaryota; kingdom Metazoa; phylum Chordata; class Actinopteri; order Cypriniformes; family Cyprinidae; genus Enteromius; species Enteromius treurensis. The sequence goes on along the minus strand of JAUCMU010000026.1, from coordinate 7,590,728 downwards.
ACATTAGTATATGTCCTTTATAAAGCATTGTTCCAACATGAATAGGCATTAGTAGGCTGTAAATGTTTTGTTCTTGAGCATATGTATTATGTTTAACAATTGATTAATATGAGTGTAAATAATTCTTGGTCTTTGTGGCTTCAGGATTTCGATATTGCAGGTCAATATGATGCCATGATCCCTGATGCAGAGTGTCTGAAAATTGTCTACGAGATCCTGAATGAATTAGATCTTGGAGATTTTCGTATAAAGGTTGGTTGCTGGTTGACATAAAATAGCATTTTTATGGGCTGTGTCTAAAAGCAGAGGAATGCTGCTTCCACAAGGGGACAAGGCACATCATAATCCATTGACCGTGTCACATCCTGTTTGCAGAGATGCTTTCCTCTGATTGATTTTTTTGAAGGCTGCCTATGATAATCCTATTATCCTGTTCATTTCATTCAGTGACAGTTGATTTTAAAATGATAAAGATGGCATTCGAAATTTGCAGAGTCTAACCAAGTTTGGACACTTTTGACATCATCTCTACTGAGAAATAAGAGTTGTAGTAATTGAATATTTGCTTAGTTACAATCCAAAACTCTTTATTTTGTGGTAGATTGTTAAACTATTATCTGCCTCAGAAGTCCATCCTAAATTGTTCCTGCAGTGTCATTGCCTGATAGGGCAGTGAGGCAACATGTCATATGGACATTAGTCTTTGTAGATCCTCTTGTTGTGTATTCATCAGTTTGAGGTGGAATAGTCACAGTTGTGGTGTTTCAGGTGAATGACCGACGCATTCTAGACGGAATGTTTGCCGTGTGTGGCGTTCCTGACGAGAAGTTCCGCACGATCTGCTCCACAGTGGACAAACTGGACAAGGTGAGAGACCAAACTTGAGCAATAACATTAGGTGACTTGAGAAACGCTTTCTGTTTAAAGAGAACACTTGCATAGTTCTAGTATTAATACATGTGTGAAATAATAGAATGCATGCAAGTTAGGGCTGAGTATTGACAGATCGATTTTAAGTAGGGATGGCCATTTTCCAAAATTATTGCATTCAAATATTCAAGTTTTTGTCTCAATTTCATATGATTAGCCATTAATATATATATTCGTCCATTAGACGTATTGCAGATGAGCAAACAACCTAAATGATGCATCTTGCAGATGTGAATGCAGACATCAAATAGACTTCTCCGAGATAAGGAAACAGCTTAACATGGTTTAACATACTTTAACAATGAGCAGGGAAACCAAACTTCTGTATCATTTTTCTTAATATAAAGATTTGCCACTGTCAAAAGAACAAGCTCTTATTCGTCTTATAAAGTGAATTATATTACGTAAAGCTGTTTCCTTATAATAGACTTCTATGGGGGAGAAAGCGCTTAACGTGATATCATTTACTTTATCTGTCGAATATGGGCTCGTTCTTTTGAAAGTAGTTAGTGATCATTACAAAGAAGGTTTGACAGAAATTTGGGTTTTCCTTGTCAAAAGTATCGAACTCGATACCCAGCGCTAGACATTACTAATGATTATTGTGATCCCCCGGATTAATGATGGATCTTTTTAGTCAACCCAAGCCTAGTTTAAGGTTTAAGTGCTCTGTGTTTGTAGTTGGCCTGGGAGGATGTAAAAAAGGAGATGGTGAATGAGAAAGGTCTTTCAGAGGATGTCGCCGATCGGATCGGGGAGTATGTCAGCATGCAGGGTGGGTAAACATTCATCACAAAGTCGCCTACAGTCGGGTTTTGCCCCACCAGTTGTGTTTTCTCTTGTATGTTCTGCTGACACCTTTTGACCTTCAGGTGGACATGATCTGGCCGAGCGGCTGCTTCAGGACCCCAAACTGTCCCAGAACAAACAGGCCTGCGCTGGGCTCACAGATATGAAGCTGCTCTTCAGCTATCTGGAGCTCTTCCAGGTCACAGATAAGGTGAGGTCAAGAATGTCACCAAAGAAAATTCAGTCCTTGATACTGAACAAACGATGTGTAGTAAAAATGCTTTTATATGTCTTTTATAATTGAATAAAATAATTGCATTTATCTTTTCTTACTCATTTACAGCTAGTTAGAACAAAAAAGCCCAGCAAAATTAGCTTGAAAAGATGATGTATCACGTCACACCTGATTATTTTTTTGTATGCTTCACATGCATCTCCCTTTTTTTTACCTTTATTAATGATCCATTAGAAAAGAAATACACGCCCTATAAAATTTATTACACGGGTGTTTCATTTCAGTAAATGCAGTTATAATTTCATGTTCATTATCTCTTCTTTTTTCACACCCATTCACTGTCTGGGTCTGTGGTCTTGTTCTTTTGGTTTTCCCTCATTAATTTTTAAATCTCTCTCTCTAGGTGGTGTTTGATTTGAGCCTGGCTCGAGGACTGGATTACTACACTGGTGTGATTTATGAAGCCATTCTGTCCCAGACCATCCCAGCGCCGGTACCCACGCCTGCAGAGCAGAACGGGGCGGATGAGGCTGGCGTGAGCGTTGGTAGCGTGGCCGGTGGAGGGCGATATGATGGTCTGGTGGGCATGTTTGACCCCAAGGGCAGGAAGGTGCCCTGTGTTGGCGTCAGCATTGGGATTGAGAGGATCTTTTCCATAATGGAGCAGAAGGCTGAGGTGAGTGAGAGAAAGAGTTTTGGAAGCTTGTTTTTTAAGAGTATGTTTAAATATAATATAAATTATAAAATGGCATTTGCAAGAAAAAAGGGAATTAGTAATGTAATGGTAATATTATTTATAATTTTTTATATTTATTTTTATGTATGATATTTACAATAATTTGTCACATCTTTGATAAGTTCCTTTTTTTATAACAGAGACAGTATATTTAATATTAGTGGTATTTTAATTTAAATTTTATATTAATTTATATTGAATTATTTAATGGTTATTAAACATTTAGATTTATTTTAATTATTGAAATAAAATAATTATTATTTTAAATATTTAATGTTATTTAATTATTTTTTTATATTAATCATTTATGTGCATATTTTTGGGCTGTGTTTTTACTTTTAGTAAAATATATTTATGATACATTTGGTAATATAAAAATTAGTTTTTAAATATTTATTTAATGCCTTTTAAACATTTGGGATGATTGATGGTTTATATAAAATATTTATTTAATTATTCAATAATATTCAAGTTACTTTTTATTCATGTTATCAGGTACATTTTAGAATGGTGCCTCCTTTTTTTTTTTTTTAAGATAAAATCTAAAATAAAAAAACAATATTAATGGTTTATTATTATAGTAACAATAGTTTAATTACTAAATGCCTTTTTAAGGCGTTTTTTTTAATGGTGCCACTTATTTTTAAATCTTTTAGTTATATAATTATTTTTATTAGTACGTTTTTAGAATGGTGCCACTGTGTTTTAGTATGAAAGGCATTTAAATAGAAATGTGTAATGTTCTCCACTTCAGACATCTTCAGAAAAGGTGCGCACCACTGAGACTCAAGTGCTGGTGGCCTCAGCACAGAAGAACCTTCTAGAAGAGCGACTCAAACTGACCAGCGAGCTTTGGAACGTCGGAATTAAGGTCTGTATATGCTTGAATGTGGTTTCAAGAAAATCACAATGAATTTGGAGTCGTATTGTAGATCTCTGACTCTGAGCTATGCCTTATGTGCTACAGGCTGAGGTTTTATATAAGAAAAACCCGAAGCTGTTGAGCCAACTGCAGCACTGTGAGGAAACCGGGATTCCACTGGTGGCCATTTTAGGAGAACAAGAACTCAAAGACGGAGTTGTGAAACTGCGCAATGTGGCGACCCGAGAAGAAGTGCGTTTGATAGTTTCACACATCGGCTTGACAAATTGTTGTAAATCATTTTAACTGATGTGTCACAGTCTTGTATTGCAGGCTTGATCAAATCTTACCCTGGAGGTCCAATGCACTGCAGCGTTTGGATCTAACCCTAATCAAACTCACCTGAGCATGTTAATCAGTCTATAAGGATCATTAGAAACTCACAGGTAGGTGAGTTTTATCAGGGTTGGAGTTAAACTCAGTGCATCGGACCTCCAGGGTAAGATTTGAGGAAGCCTGTTGTATTGCATATTTATTTTGAAAATAATAATAAAAAAATATATATACTTCAGTTTTTGGGAGTATATTTAAAGAAATTCTTTAAAAATCTGTTATGTTTTTCCCTAGGTTGATGTGCCCAGAGCGGATCTGGTGGACGAGATCAAAAAAAGGAGCTTGTAGTCGTAAAAACAGTCAACGTAGACGGAGGACGCCAGTGGAACCATTTACCACATGCCAGTTATCACACTTTGACATTAAGGAGAAAACATTTAACTCATTGCTTGCCCTTTTAAAATGTGCTTGATTATGTCAGATCTAATAATAAATGAGTAACTAAGATATTTGTGTTGTCTTTATGCCACATGCAAGATACTGCATTTACATAATCTCAATGACTACATTATTTGTGACAGCCATAAATCTTGTTATTGTAACTTAATGGAAATATATTTCACTAAAGAAGAAAAAAAAGTTATTTTATATTTTCGTAGTACATTTTTGTACTTTGACAATTCTTATTACTAAAAATATTAAAGTTATAAAACCATATTATTATTGAAAGATGACTTGATATCCTCGTCAACCCATGATTTGAGGTCATTTTCTGCATCAGGTTTACCTTCTTATCGAGAGTTTGAGCAAAAGCAATATGCAAGTCACAACCACGGACTTAAACAGTAGCCCACAAATTTTCTTGAACAACTTATTTACTGTACAAAAGTCATTTATAGTCAGTACAACCCATCAAACAAGGAAACGAGCACACCATGCAAAGTCAAACGTAAAAAAACACCCACAAAACAGATCGTGAAAAAAATAAATGCAGTGAAAAAGCACACAAAATAAGTTGTGAAAAACATGCAATCATCCAAATGTGATGAGGCTGACCGAATTAACAAATGATTAATATTACATTATTAAAATTCAATAAAACATACCAACGAGAACATAATACTTCAAATCTCTTTCATACCCGCTAAATTCAAGAGCTTGTAAAATTAAACGAAATCCACGGCCCAGTTCGGCTTTTTACATCAAACGAAACACTTGTTAACTTATTTTCCACTCATTCTTTTGAAACAGGAACATTATAAGCCTTCAAACCGTAATACTGAACTTAAAACTGATAACGTTACATTACATTAACAGTTGAAAATTTAGAAAGGTCGCAAACTTAAGACCTTACAGATGGTTTGGATCACCAGCTCGGCTACGGCTCGATAAACCTCCTCCTCCGTGGCTTCAGGGCTGGTGCCTGGAAGGATCTGGATAACCCCGTACAGGGGAATCACAAAGCTTGGGATCAGGACTTTGTAGCTGAAGCAGAGGAAGCCGTCAGAGCTGGCGTGATGGTAACGCACATCATACTGCGGAGTGCCGAGTCTGTACGCCTCGCACATCCACTGCAGCAGAGACACGGCGTCACACTTCACGGGGCCTTGAGGCTTCATCTCATCTTTCAGCGGGCCGGTCGGGGCCCCCACGGCCCGAAAGAAGGACTGGAGAGGGGGGTGGGCTGGGACATCACAAAGGGAGGACTGAGGGGGCAAGTGGAAGGGACTAATGGGGGGTTTAGGGAGGGGATTCAGACCACGAGGAGTAAAGGTGACGTTGTCTTGAACGGTCTCAGACACATGCTTTGACTTGGAGAAGGCCGTCCATTTCACATTAATGGAAATGCCGAACTGCTTCTTAAAAGCTGAAAAGATATAAGAGGGGAAAAAAAAAAGTTACAAATAATAGCCATTCAGTTTTTAAGCCAATTATTTCGATGTCCTGGCATACCTTGCACAAGCACTTTCTTGGCCATGGATGCGGCGTAGTGGGAGGAGTAGTTCACTAGAGCCACGACCTCTCTCCCTTTGGGCCCGGCCATCTTCATCATGACATCCTCCACGCCATCGGACAGCATTCGCAGCACCGTCAGCAGCTCCATCTGATTTATGCTAGCGGGAAGATCCCCCAGACGCAGCTGTCGCTTCTCCGTGCTCTTGCGCACCGCCAGGCAGCCCCCCTCTGGCAGACGGTAGTGATGCAGGGTCATGACAGCGTTGGAGGCGGTAACGGGGTCGCTGTACTTCGCATAGGCGAAGCCTCGGTTCTGCCCGCTGAAGTTCATCATGAGCCGAAACTCGTAAATGGTGCCAACGGTCTGGAAAAGAGGGATCAGGCGGTCCTCGTAGACGTCGCGTGGGATCTGACTGATGAAAACCTCACAGCCCGGCCCGGGAATAGGACCTTGCCAGCCTGGAGTAAGAATAGAAAGTCAAAAAGGTGTGGTTATTTACGTTCTCAAAACCAAAAGTGCCTGGCATTACATTTCAAAATTATTTCATGATTAAATTTGAATTCAATTGAAATTGACATTTTGAGAATAGTATGAGACAGACTTAGATGCATACAAAAAAAGTCTATATAAAATGTAACCGCCATATGAATTATTATTATATATAAATATAAAAAAATAAATAAAGTATACATACATATAGACGCATTGGAAATGTAAAATATGGTGATAAATACTGTGTGTCATAAGGGACAGATAATGTAAGGTGCAGATGTGCCATTAGGTGTAGATATTCTTATAATTTTCAGAAGGAAATTACATTATAGGTGATTGTGTGTGTGCTTGTCCATCATGTTATCTTGCTTGTGCTGTGGTTGAGGAGTCTCACTGCTTGTGGGTAAAAACTCCTCCTGAACCGTTCCATTCTTGTTTTCGGGCTAGAGGGGCGTTTCCCTGACCTCAGTGGCCTGAACAGTTTGGGCTGGTTTCCCGAACAGGGTTTAAGACTAGTCCTAGATTAAAATAAATGTTAAGAGCTGTCTAAACTGGAAAAGGCTTGCACTGAGAATAAAAATAAAAAATTAAAATACATCATTGCCATTGTTCGGTCTTAAAATGCTCAAGGATAATGCATTTTTGTAAGACAGGTTTCTAAAAATTCTTAAATGTCCTAAATTAGCAAAAGGTCTAGTCCTGGCTTAATCTAATCCCTATCCGGGAAACCGGCCCTTCATGTTTATGACTAAACTGCAGAAATACACGATTTCAGTACTAACCTTATCCCACCATTCACAATGGTGACAAAGGATTAAACAATTTTTCCACACACAGATTTGAAAAACAATTAGTTCAAAAGGGTTACAAATGAAACATCATTTAGATAGATCGGTTAATAAATTAATTCAATATAAATAAATTAAAACACTGGTCAGCTGTAACTTCAAAGCTTGATGAATTCATGTCGACTAGCGGTCAAACTGTGATAAAAACAACTCATAATAAACGATGACCATTTCAGACACCGAAATGTTTAGACTGTCGAGATCTGACTTTTTAAAGCATAATCAGTTTGAGATACATTTCATAATGCGTTAAGCTCTTGACGATAAAGATCAAGGCAACGTGATCTTTTAAAAGTATAATTATAATCTGAAAAACACTGACCAAGGATTCACATCAAATATTGAAATGAGATGTACTCCAAGGAAAAACTACTTTTTTACATCTAAAGTGATCAACACATTAGAATTTAACTTCACTCATCTATAAACTGTGCTTTAAAAAGGATCTTAAACTAATCATTTCCATAAAGCAACAATTAAAACAATCCAATCAGCTACAATTTAGCAGCAATGGGGACTTGCAACCTAATTAAGCTCCAGGTGTCCATGTTTAATGGAGGTCAAGTCAAAGCACAAAAGAGGCATGGGTTAAACAATTTTTGTATCGGTTCTACATCACAACACTTTAAAAATTTTAAGATGGAGATTTGTTCCTATAACCTCTGTAAGGAGAAGTAAACAGCCAGATTTGACTCTTTATAACGTTATGAAGGAAGATAAGAGGCCATGTGCCACATCTGTCTTTATCCACACCGTGGTTTAGTCTCATGCTTAGGCTTAAACGCCACAGGTTGCGGTTTAATCACATAAGGTTGATCATCTCAGTTTAATTCAAGAGTATTTACCCGGAGGAGGACCACCATATTTCCTCTGCCCGTTGACCTGAGTTAAAGTGGTTGAACTTTTCTGCATCCAATCTTGTAGTGACTTAAGTCTCTGCGGGTTCAAAACCTGCCAAAAATCAAATTATAGAGATGATGTAACGCTTTTCGAGACGAAGTGCTCTCAAACGCCAAAATGTGATGACACAAATAAACTCGGGGGGAAAAAACAAACATTGCGTCAATGTCTTCCTGTGCAAGGTTTTGGCAAAACAGGTGTGCTGTTTATAAATATTAACAGTAAATAAACTCGTTCACCTGCTGTAGCTGCTGTCCCTCCATGTCGTTGTCCACCTGTGATGGCACACCTGTAAATTGGTGGAAAAGTCAAGCAAAGGTCATTAAAATAAAGCTCAAGATTATGTGGAGACACTATTGGACGCGCTTGGGGAAAGGGGGCGGATTCTGCGCCACGCGCTCACATTTCAGCCCTCAGCAGATAGGGTGCTGGCACAATTCAGATTTTAGACAGCTGTTAAATGTATAACTGTTCGTGTTTGCATGCATGAATTCTTTATGCAACTTTTAAAAACTGGTTTAATCGGAGAAACAATCTTTAGAGACGTTTCGCTCTTCTCCAGCAGGTGGCAGTCGTGCTTGCGATTATTCATTCGTCAGCCTCGGCAACATTGTTGCGGTTTAAAAACACGTTTCATTTCATCTTTTGGGAGTCCTCTATGTGCAAATACGTTTTTCTATTCGTGTAGTTATTATGTGTCCGAAACAGCTGCACATATGGAGATCTTCCTGTGGAAAAATGTTTTGTTATTAGGTGTCCTGCTATTGGCTATTGAGTTTTCACAGGTCATGACCCCTGCCATAAAACTGTCTACTGACACAAGCAACATTCCACGCTTTTTCAAGATTTGTGTTTTGTTTTTGTTGGACATTTGACGTATTTGTTTTCAAAGTGTAATATTTCTTGCCATATGTCTTGTTACTTTATTATTATTACTACATATACTTATTTTTTTTTTTCCACAGAAAGTTGGATTGAGAAAAACAGCATGGATGCTTTTTCAAGATTTGTGTTTTGTTGTTCTTGGACATTGCATTTGTTTGTTTTCATAGCTTAGTTTTGCTGTTTATAGTTCTTTTAATTATATTATATATCTCTCTCTCTCTCTCTCTCTTTATATATATTACAGAAAATTAGATTAAAATGCTATATAACTATTTTTATTCATGGAATAATGCACTATTTTTGTTTGTGGTAAATTGACGCTATTCCCTGAAATAAACATACACAAGGATTTTTGAATAGCTAAATATAACAAGTGTACACTGCACAGTATGAAAGAGTTTTTTATGTTTTGTCATAATTAAGTCAGTTGTGAATAAATCTCAGTATATGTCTTCCTTTGAGATGTGGTAAATGTGTCTAAAATATATTATTATAAAATTATGTAGGCCTATTATAATAAATATTGAAAAAAATTTGGATTAAAATGCAATATAGGCCTAACTATTTATTAATTTTATTCATCCTTTGTTGTTTTTGCTTATGATAACGTACAAGTTGATGAGTTCATAGCAATGTAACACATTTCAAACAAGCATCATCACATCTTATAACATATCATCTGCAACCGTGAACACTACACAGTGTGCATACAAATCTTTTTTTTCACACTTCATTTTAAGATGTCAAGTGTGATAAATAAGATAACTCTATTTGTGAGTCCATGCTTGTTAAAACATGCAGTTATTATTATGTACTAAAAAACTGTCTTCTGACTCACAGGAGAAGAGCGAACGCATGATGAGCCTCCGACTGGCTCCGCATTTTCCTAATCAATCTAATCACATCTCGTCCAATCATATTCACAAGCAAACACGCTATAGATATCATAAGGAAGCGCGCACTCGTTTATTGATGTCTTATACAAATGGAACCATGACCCCTCGTGTTTAAATATGCACCGGGCCTAATTGAGATAAACACCACCAGTTTATTTTATTTATTTATTTATTTTCAAATGTTGGCAGATGAATAAAAGAGTTCAGTGTGTCATACAGCTCTGGCCAAGTTACAATAAAATAGGTCTGGAGCACAAATGACATGAAAATGATCAAAGACGGTATTTTATAAGCGACTTTTGAATTAACACCAGCTTAGCGAATGCATGAGCGCAGGTACACAGTTTGTCAGTGTAAAATGATGCTGTGTCAGATGAAAGGCAGAGCTTGGCTTAGTTCTCAGTGTGGCCTCCAGCTCTGACTTTTTAGCAGGAGAAAATCCCTCCGTTGCCTCACAGCCTTTTAATTCTCTGAAAAGAAAAACAGACGAAATAGACAACTGCCGTATGTTTTTCCTGTTCCCCTCTGCACTTACATCCCTTGCATCCATTCCATTTTCCGGGCTGTGCGATTCGTCTTTTTACCGTTTGTTTGCACGGAAATAAACACATCAACACCTCCTGATGTAGCGAAGGTCATAAAGCCTGCCTCACACTGTCAAATGTACTGCAGTCGCAGTGGTAATATTATTAAACACGTCATTTGATTTACAGAATGTGCATATCATTTTCACAAATTGGACTTGCAGAAATTTTGACCTGCTAGTTGGGTCACATGTGGATTGATGGTTTTTATTCAGCGCCAGGTTTGAAGATTATAAAAACTACCAAATAGCTATAAAGTTTTATAATTAAGTTGTATTCCCATATTACTGTGTTTCTAGTTTATCCAGAGCCTTGTCTCAGCCTTTGGCTAATTAATTTATAACGTTTTACATCTAAACATTAAAATTGGGCCTATCTGACTGATGTTATCCGGTTGCTGTGCAATGTGTGCTGTGTGGTGACAGCAGTTCCTTTGCCGTGGGGTTGACATGCACATCTGTGAGCCTGTCCTGAAATGTACACACACACGCTCTCGTACCCCAGCCGCCCCGCCTCATGAAGAGGCTGATCCCAGCCCCTCTGCCACCCCGGGGCTCACCGAGGGACACACAATCTGTCCAATGTCAAAACTCATATCCTCAGTCCTGTCACTCACCCTGTAAACACACTCACACTAACTTTTTCAGGGCGTCTCAATGAACTCTAATCTTCTTTTGACATTTAGGAAGAGTGCTTGATCTGATATAGAGTTCCATATATATTTCTGATGTGAAATACATTTCTGATTTTAGACAATAATGAATAATTATGCCAATGTATTACTTTTGATATATATATTTATATAATATTTGACCCTGGGGCCCATTCTTACTGAAATAAGCTTGGATTGTGAATAAATACACTTTCCATTGATGTATGCATAGTTAGCATAGGACAACATTTAGCCGAGATACAACTAATTGAAAATCTAGAATCTAAATATTGAGAAAAAAAGTTATTGGGAATGCATATTACTAATCAAATATTAGGTTTTTGACATATTTATGGTAGGAAATTTACAAAATATCCTTATGAAACGTGATCTTTACTTAATAACCTAATCATTTTTTAAATAAAAGAAAAATCTAGAATTTGCATTTATTTGATTAAAAACGCAGAGAAGGAGAATTAACAGGGAATATTATTCTAATTTAGAATTACTATTTTCTATTTTTATATATTAAAATTTTTCTCGTCGGCTGAATTTATTTGATAAAAAAGGAAAGACAGTTAAAATGAGTAATATTTTGTAATATTAAAATTTATAATAAATATTACTACAGTTCTGAATAACTGTTTTCTGTTTTAATACAAATTTTACTACAATTAATGACAACATAAAATATCTTATTAATCAAAAGTTGGTCATCTGAACTGAGACTAGAGGGCGGTAATGATCATTAGTCGATCAACTGGTTGAACATCGGTTTGCTTGATATATCGGTTCATGCAGTTTACTTTTCTACTATATTTTGCAAAAAGATAATTATGTAAACTAAGATGTCATATCTCTACAGATCAATTTTGATTTTATACTCTTACATCACATTCTTAATTTGTTCATTCGGCTAGCTATTTATTCATTCATTTATTCATTCAGGAGGTAATAAAGCAGCTTCCATCTTAAGTGCAGGAAGAGCTATCATTTCTTAAAAGCCTATCAGCACCACAATAAATAGTAAACAGTAACTGTTTCAGAGAGAGGAACAGCTTGCTCATAGCTTAGAGGCTCCCTGATGTTTTAACCTGAGAAAAACGTGACTCACGTTTCTATGTGTTCCTCCCTCCAGCTCCACTAAAACCTGATTCTCTCATCACAAACTACAGCGTGCGCACTTAAAAGGTGTTTTCTGAGGCAGTTGTCATTATTATTATAGCTCATACCTAAGGTTAGTAGTTTCATTAAACATAAGAAACATAAGAACCCCCCCCCACTCACTTTCAATGTTTTTAAAAACCTGCGTACATTGTTGTTTATGTTGAACATGTAAGAAGATATTTTATAGAATGTCGGTAAAAAAAACAGCTTCAGTTCCTATCTTCCAAAAAGATATATAAAAGGTCTAAAAGTGTAAGATATCACTGTATAAAATGGCCCTGATTTTAACGGTAAAAATGGAAATGCTGTGGAAATGCTACAGTAAAAACCTGTTAAATGGTTAATGGTAAATTCCTGTTAAATTTAGAGGGAATCACCCGTAAACTGGCATTCCCAGAATTCCCTTCATTGCATTTTACATTTTGTTTGAATTTGATGTTTTATCTATGAAATAACTATGTTTCTTTTTAGTTTGTTTTGTAGCAGTTATGTTTATTAGGGTTGTATGTTATATGTAATATTGTTAAATGAATGTTTATTGCACATTTCAGTTTAATTATTTTGACCATTTACATTGTTTAGTGTCTGTGAGAATGACTCTGAGCACCTTCTATATATGTGACCATTTAAAACCTACTTGTGATGAGCTTTGGATCATCATGTGACTTTCTCATCACCCCGTGCATTTGGTAGTTATAAATGTAATTCATTTAAAAAAATTTTTTACAGTGTACCAGCCAAGTAACAGCTTTTGTACCTTTTGTCTAACAGTGTATCCATAAAGTCAATAGGAAACGGTTTGAATACATTGTACAAAATATTATATTTTATGTAGAAATAATAATAAAAAAGGTTTGGAACCAAATAATGGGGACCAAAATGATGTCAGAATTAACATTTTTGTTTGGAGCATCACTTTGAATAACAGTTTAAATCTATTGGGCAGAAAAATATTCCATGAACGGACTGGAGCCTCTGACGAAGTCTGAAATGACATTTCTAATTTATGAGCTCAACAACTTTTTATGATGCGTGTATGTGTTTTCATGTGCATTTGTGTGTGTTTTAATAGTTCGACTCATACCTGCTGAGCACATAAAATGTGTTTTGTGTGGGTTTTTTTTAGTGCCACATGCTCTTATTTGCTGGCTGAGTGCATATGCAGTGGTGAGTGAGTGTGCTTATGTGTGTGTGTGTAAGTGAAACATATGAACACTGGCAATCAAGGTGAACAGACGCTGCTAATTCAGGTCGCTGATAAAATGTGTCGATGGTCCTTTGTGGGCCTTTCATTACTGTAGCGCGGTTGTGCGTCTGTGTTTTCTGAAGCATGCTGGTCAATATTAGTACTAGAGTCTATCTCAAAGGGACATGTTTGTTCTTCCTCCACCCCACCCTCCTCCTTTTCTCTGCCATCTCGCTCTCTCTCGCTCTGTTGTGATGGGTTTGAAGCTGACAGCCAAGACAAAGCCTATCTACGGGAAGTAGAGGTGAACGTCAGCAAGAACAAGGCCTTGATAGTGGACTTGGCAACACTTTGCAATACTGTTCCATTTGTTGACATTAACTAATAATGCTAATGCATTTATTAATCTTATTTAATGTCATATCTACATTTACTGATATAGAGTTTACAAATGCTTTTTTTAAGCTGAACACTGTAAAATATGTACTTGAAGAGTCAATAATTTAACACCACATTTGCATGTTCAAACGCAAGAAAATAAAAGTTAATACTAAAACCATAAAAATGTACTAAAATAAATGTTAACTGAAATGTAATTTGAGACAAAAAAAAAAATACAGTAAAAAAATAAAAACTATCCAGATTTGAAAAAACATTCATTAAAAAAATGACAATGAATAATTTCATGTAATATTATGATAATAATGAACAACATTTTATATTTTATGTTATAACATAAAACAAACTAATTCAAAATATTCAATACTAGTGTTCAAAGATCCTAAAATAACACCATTCTGTGATGTTGGTTAATGGTCACAAGATATTCAGGTATACATGAAAGTACATCTATGCATGTTGTTAAGGAGAGATGTGCAATTCAAACTTGTGATTTTTCCCTGACAGATGAATAAAACAAGCTCCTATTGTTCTGGCCTGCTTGTAGGACATCTCTCCATCTAAGCAAGATTATGTGGCAAGAAAAATCACTGAGGGTTTTATCCACACTGCTGTGGTCAGATAAAGCTCTACCGCAGCTGTAGGGCCAGCAGGGGTCAGGAGGAGCTACTTTCCCTCAAGCCATCCAGATCTTTAATCAGAGGCCCGCAACCACACACACCGATAATTTTATGCATAACTAACAAACATTTACACACATTTATTTGATCTGCTTTATACACATCACTGTGTTTTTGCCCCTAGATCATTCACAAAACAATGCCTTGTACTGTAACAGATAAAAAAGAATCATTAAATAAAGCTGCTTTTCCAAATAAATGTATAATTATAAAACTTCTACTTGACAAAGAGTGTTAACACGTTGCACTGTCATCATGTGCTGAAATAATTAACAAAATTGCCTAATATGCTGGGTTATTCTGAATGTGACAGGATAAAATGTTTGGGTTATGGGGTTTTCAATAGAACTTTTTTGTAAATAGTTACAATAACTAAATAAACAGCTTTCCTGCTTAGTTTATTTGACAAGGTGGATATGTTATGCTTTACCTACACCTAATTACCAAATTGTAATTAATTAATAAAACATGGCTGCAGTTTCTCTTTTCCTCATTATTGTTACAGTAGTGATATGATGGGGAGTGAATCAGAATTTGTGGACACAGATAAATGATTCTGTTTTAATTAAAATGACTTTTTCAGTTCAATTGTTTTCCTTTTCTGTTCAAATTTGTCTTCAGCACTGGACTAAAAAATACTTTTTTTTAAATTATTATTATTACTGTTCTAGTGGGTTTGTATTGTTTTTTTTATTTTATTTATTTTATTAAATAGAATTTAATATCTAATATGTACACACAGACAAACATATTCATATATTTAAGCCAGAAAAGCACTTAACAGCATATTTCGGTGTTCACAGAATGACTCATACATAGCAAACAAAACTTTGAATTTGTCTAGTTCTCTCTCTGTTTATTTGTTACACGGTTCATGTCATGCTATTTTATCCATTTGTAGACCTATAATTTACTGCCAGTCAAAAGAGTCTATAAAACAACAACTTGTAAACATTAAACATTAAGGCTTTAAACACTGCAGAATGCTTCCTGCTGACAAATGTAGGTCTTGTCATTTGGCAATTAATAATATGAATTAATAACACGAACTAAAGCAAGAGTGCTAAATTTACTTCGTGGCTAAATATGTTGTATGTATTTGCGTAGCAGAGGCATAAAGTTGGTCTATATCTGTGAGGCAGATATTCAAACGGGCCGTAAACTAAACACATCTGCCAACTTCCTCTTTTGGCCTCAGGTTATCAAAGCCCTGCAAAGCCAGTGATGTATAAAAAATCAGTTTTGAGATTTTCTCCACTTTCTCATAACCTTGGAGATGAAAAAATATTTTATTCAGTGGATTTAGTCATTTTAATATACCGTGTACACATCCCCGTTGCTCGAGCTTATGTATATGTGTAGTGTTAGTTTGCATGTCAAAAATAGATTGCAAGAGATGAGAATAATGTTTATAATTGCAAAGGCCTTTGTGTTTATCTGTGTGTGCGTGTGTGTGTTTAACATGGAGAACTGGTGTAGTGTGAATTGCAGTAATTGCCTTGTTTGTTTTGTTTTGGCTGGTTCTGTGAGCTGGTAAGCCACTGCTTCACTGCCTCTGATTGTTTGTCATTTGCCATTTCAAGTGGAACTAACAAGCGTACAAACCGAGTGGGATCGAGAAATTGTGTGTGCGCCTGTGTATGCGCGCGTTTGTAATACTTTGAAGAAAATATATTGTCTTTTTTTCTCTTCTCTCATCAAGCAAAATATTCTTTCCACCTACGGACATTTTAATTTGTTACGACGTCCACGTCTCTGTCATGGACACAGATGATTATATGCCGGGCAAAAGTGGGTGCGCTTGTGCGCGCGCGCTTGCCTTCGCTTTAGTGTGCCACCTGAGTCACTGGAAGTACATTATCGCTAATGTCCACTTCTGTGAAGTGACCTCATAAATGACCGCTTGGCTACACTGGCAGTGAGATAAGAGTCTGATAGTGGAGTGCCACTGAAAAGGTCACAGCTATCGTAAAGCAATGATGAGCTGAGCGAGGGATGAGTGGAGAGGAAGAGAAACAGAGAGCGAGAGAGGACAGACGAATGGAAACATCTTTGTGTTGAGGATCAAATTGTAAGTAAGAAGCGGTGCAAGGTAACAGGGGAAGGTAAAACCTAAATATATGTTCAGCAAAATGGATAAAGTGGACAATGCATTGAAGAGCCGCGCTCTTTTGACTCGGACAATTAAGCAATCACGCGCGAAGCTGTAGTAACCCTGGCAACACCCCAAACCATTACAGTTTTGATGATCAGCTAACTTAAAGTAGCGAAGAATATTGTTCAGTAGTCTGACACTTTAATTATTGTCATAGTGTAGCTTTTCCATTAGCGAAACCTTTGCGGTGTAAATGTTTAAAAGAGAACAAAAAGTCCAATTCATTCCAGTGAATCGGTTCGTCGTAAATGCTCCTCTCTGATGCTGCGTTACAAAGTCTAACTCATTCAAATGAACCAGCTCGTCCTAAATAGTCCTCTCGTACATAAATAGTAATGGAAAGTCCGATTCATTTCGGTAAATCTGTTCACCCCTAAATGAATCTCTCTCATATGTTGTTTTGGAAAGTCTGATTCTTTCAAGTGAATCGATTTGTCCTAGGCTAAATGACTCACTGCCTCTCACATGTAGCATTAGAATGTCTTGTTCATTCCAGTGAATCGGTTCGTATCCTCTCTGAATTTGCACTAATTAGTTTTATTCTAATAAATTGGTTTGTCCTAAATGGTCCTCTCATTCACATAGTCATGGATTGTCTGAATCATTTTTAGGTAATCGGTTTACCCCTAAATGCTCAAACATTGCGTTGGAAAGTCTGATTAGTTCTAATTAATCAGTTTGTCCTAAATGGTCCGCTCTTTCATATGTTGAGGTGGAAAGCCTGATTAACCTCTACATTATTTTTTCTCATATGTTGTGTTAGACAGTAGATTGATTCTAGTGAATTGATTTATCTGAAGACATGCTTTTTCAATGTTTTTTCCGTGCTGAATCATTCAGGTCATGCAATGATTCATGCATAACTGTTTCAGCCCCCTTAACCTAAGGACTGTATTCTCAACTTTGTTATATAGAGTCGATATTTGATTTAGTATACATTTACCTTTACACGATTGTCCATTCAAAAACCTTTTTTCAAAATTTAATCATAATACAGTCTTAAAAATAAAGGTGCATCACGATGCCATAGTAGATGGATCCAAAAAGAATATTTAACATCTGAAGAACCCTTCTGTTTAACAAAAGGTTCTTTGGTGAAAGAAGTTTCTTCAGATTTTAAAAATGTAAGAAAGAGATGGTTTAAAATTCAAAGTAGATACACTTTTTTTTCAAACGTGTACAAATCTAGTTACATCTGATCTTAGAAGAAGGGTGATAAAACGGCTTCTTGCATTTGAAAAGAGCACAGAAAGTATGGTCAGATTGAGAGAGAGAGGACAAAAGAAAAAGCGAAGTGGCTCTCCGGCCACTAAAAAGCCCAACCAGATGGAAGCACTCAGAGTGACGACTCCAGAGCTGTGACATCATCAGGGCAATGGCTCTGTATGGCATTTCCCCTGATTAGTTAAATGGCCATGATTGTCCGCTCAGCAAACTACTCGCGCACACACACACACGCACAGATGACCGTGCAGGCTGTTGCACTGCGGTAATCAGCCGAATGTGTATCTACATAAGCCTCCTGATTATAGACCCAGTTGTTGGCCCAAGTCAGACCACTTGGACAAATCAAATTCTCATTAAAGTTTTATTCGCAAATCCTGAAATTGGAACAGAAATACAGCCTTGGTATGTCTCTGTGTTGTCCTGCCAACTAAACTTCAGAATCTAAAGTTCTAACAGTGTTGTGTTCATAGTATTCACGGTCTGGACAGCTTATGGCCTTATGGGATTTCTCTGTATGGAGTTTTGTAAACAAACTGAAACAGAATACCCTGTGAACTCTCTCAGTATGTTCCCATATTTATGTTTTGCAGCACTATTAAGTATTGTTTTGTGGGGGATCTCAAAACGTATAACCAGCTGAGTTTGTTCAACATTCTAATTAAATTAAACATTAGTTTATTTGTGTCTAGTTAAACAGAAAAGGCTATTCACACAGCAATAGAATTTAGCAGTTTGATTTAACTTTATTTTTGACCAAATATTTTAACACCTGTTCACAGCATGGATGATTACTACATTATAATAATAAAGGTATAGTTTATAAATTGGGTCCACATCAATCCTGATTTTGAAGTGCAACATGTCCCTGGGTCATCATTGTGATTAACCAGATTTGAAGAAGCGGTTTGCAGTTTTTGTGAAGTTTAGGCTTACGATCAGTGTTTGGTGCTTGTGCATCAGTGTCAGTCGTCTATTATTTCCTCTGATTTTAGGCAGTACTCATGGGTAAGCGTAAGGTGTACAGAAATGATCAATACTATATTTTTGCATTAAAATGCTGTTCCAGGTTCAACAATATATGTTGACCTATAGGGACACATACTGTAGTACTTGGCGAAATCAGAAGGTGCATAACGATAAGGGCAAAGGGGAACATAGCCGGAACCATTTTTAAAACTATTTATTCCAGTTGATGAATGATAGAACATTTATAGCCAATCAGAATCCATCCTGCTTCTAAAGAGACTGAGCATTTAAAGCTTCAGACTGCAAACCTGCAGTGCGCTTTTACAGTAAACAGAATGGTAACCTATCCTTTGCTGTGGACGCTATATTGCTCTGCTGGAAATGGGCCTTTATAAAAACCACCATAGGATAATGTTCATAAATTTAGAAATAGGCTAATATGAAGTACATTTAACGTAACAGTGTTTAATCTAAAACAACAACATACAGTTTAAAAGAGTTATGAACCTCTTGAAAACCACTGAGTGATGGGATCCTAAAGGATGGCACAGTTTGACTGACCTTTATCTCACTTTTTTAATCGACGTAACATTTGACTATTGCTGAAAGATTCACTTGTAAACTTAGATACTTGCAGAGCAGGCTGAATTTATCTAGCCTATAGGAGCACCGACCCAGCTCTCCAGAAGGCTGGTCAGGGATTTTGCATGGATGCGCCTGAGAATGCCCGAGCCAATCACAGGGAGGCAGATGCATGTAAAATTCGCCGCTGAGTTTGAGGACTGGATTGAGCACATTGTGCTGTGGGACAGCAGGAATCAAGCATCTGGGGTCGCGCTCACATATACTGTATTAGACTGATGCGCACTAATGCGCACACTGGCACATCTGACGCGCGCCTTTGGTTACGCTTCTATCATGTTGATACGCGTTTGAATCGAGGATTATTATTTTAGAAAGACTCCGATCGTGAGTATAACGGACAACAGCTGCTAGTGCGTTTGACAGTTTGTAATTTTCCCCTTGTTTGTTTGTTGTATGAAATCATTGCTCTTCGGACACCTCTTACGCATTAGAAAGCTTCCGATACCGCACAAGTTCGTAGCTGGAATTGATTTTCGGACACGTCGTTTTGGAGATTTCTATCAGTCGGACGGTGGTCCTCTTGTATGGATGTAGTGGCTCGGACTGAGTCGGACCGATCCGGGGGTTCCAGACGCGCTTCCCCGAGATTCCCCAGCAGCATCACCGTCCAGCCGAGCGCATCCAGCAGCAGTCGACATGATCCTTCTGAGAATACTTCTAAATCTGTTCGTCGTTAAGGGTAAGACTCTTAGAAACAGCCTCCATGACTTATTTTGACACATTAGGGTCACACTTTACACGACAGTGTTTGCAGTACATTTACATTGATACATATTTACAATGCGTATTTATTTTAATTAATGAACAATGTAAATAATATTTAACTGTTTTGCCTAGAAAAATAATTTGCTAGTAATTCATTATATTTACGTATACAGTTACAGTATAAGGTGAAAGATGACCGCAAACTAAAAGGAAAAGATAGATAGATAGATTGATAGATAGATTGATAGATACTGTAGATATATATTTTTATGAATGGCTCCTTGGTGGTGAACTAAACTAAAAGAGACTTATTACTGTAAAACCATGGTACTGTAAAAGGAAGGATTGTCTGAGGGAAAAGATTATAGATAGATAGATAGATAGATAGATAGATATATACTTTATTTTTGGGTTGCATTAACAGCCAGACACACTGTACAGCATAAATATACAAAGATAAGAAAAGTCTACATTATAAACTATCTACACAATACCCAATATACTACAGGCAAATAGACAAAGTGAGAAAAAAAAGCATGACAGATATCAGTGTTCATCGTACACATAAAAAATTCTACTGGTTGCACATGGTATGCTGTGTATTGGATGTATTATACACATTTTGCATCAGTTATGTTGTACACGTCATGTATAGTGCATACCATTGCATGCAAAACATTTGTAAACCCCAGAACAGCAGTGAATAAATTACAATTGCATGGAAACTTATTGCACAGGTGTGTTTTAGGGTGACCGCTGTGCCATGTGCTGAAACAAAAGAAAGGGTTTCATTTTCTAGAGTGCTGTACGCTGAGCAGAACAGATGTGTCTGTCACTCCCTCACATATCTGTGTACTTGCTTATTATGTTTAACAAACGCTGTACACTCTTAAGAAAAGCCCCAACGGCACCAGGTTATATTTATATGCTGCTATGTTGTAAAACCAACATAAAGAGCTTAAATGAGCTTAACCATTATTATCATTTACTGTTAAATGTGTACCAAAACAAAAATGACCTTTAAGAGACGCTCTTTTGGATGTAGCGTTCTGAGCTCATCCTTATGCTTTGTACTTTTAACAGTTAATTGCAACACTGAGATTGTCAGCCAATTATGTGTACTTTACAGCCCTGTGTTTATTTTCTTCACACCTTAGAATCACAACAGCATAATAGTTTTAATATCTCAGGGATTACAGGAGTTCTTCCGAGAACGATAATCCGCACAGGCCAGGTCTAAAAATATAATTCTGTCAACACATAACAGTATGTTATGAGACATCTGTCACAGTCAGTATTATCCTAATTATGTGATGGCAGAAACGCACACACATATAAACAGAGACAGATTAAGCTGGTAAAGGGCAGCTCCATGGTGTTCCCGTAGCACAGCAACCGACATTTGAGGGATCTTACTTTCTTTCCCCACCTGGGTCGACCGGGTGCAATATTGCAAGTGTCTTTGTAGCTCAAGTGGCATTCATCATCATGAGTGGTGTTTGTCGCACCCTGGTGCCACGAGAACAGGCTGTAATGCGCGCTCTGATCGACAGGTTTATTTATTAGCTGTGTTAATGATTGCAGATTTGATGTGCTCGCTCATGCTGTGTGTATCCCCGGGGGTCGGGTCGTATATCAGCCGCACGAAACGCAAAAGGACCCCCTGACGGATATCAAGTGGCAAAAAGATTTTGTATTTGCATAAAGATTCGCATGCCTGAATATGCTTTTAAGAGGCAACCTGAGGTGGAAGGATGTGTACAAACACAAAGTCAAAGATTGACGGCCTCCAGGCAGGTGCGCATGTGTGAGCCCTTGCCAGCCGTGTGCCCAGGTGTGTTTGAGAAAAGGTACGCGCGCGCAACTCTGGACTTTGGCAGCTTCAATTCATTTCACAGTGACAGATGCTGACAGGTCTGGGAAAAACATGCCGAGCATATCCGCTGCAAAAAAAGGGCACTTCAATCTTGTTTTTAGAATAGAATGTAGAATATCTATGCATTCTCAAATTATGATCCATTGACTTGAGAAGCAAAACAAAAAGTTTGTATATTAAAAAGATTTTATGCTCATGTTGTTATCTGGTCATTTTGATGTTATTGCATTGGACTAAAACTTACAGGCGTTTGTCTCAGTCAACACTGCTCTCTCAATATGCTATATTGCAACTTAATTTTGGATTCAAAGTGGTTTTTCTTCAGTTAGCACATGTGTTATTTTTTCATTTGACCTGATTGATCGTAGGGCTCATTGATCGAAGCTTTTGCACATCAGTTCATTCACAAATAATATATTTTTGAGCACAAGCTCAGATCATTGAGGCCTAGGATCTAGCAGGTCCAAAAAGAATGGCAAAACCTGTGCTAACTGAAAGAAAACAGCTTGACTGACTGAATCCAAGATTTAGTGATAATATCGCAAGATAAGAGAATTACAAGGTCATTTTACTGGGAACACCAAAGTAGGTTTTCAGCACAAGGGTTAAAACCAGAACTAATATCTTAATACCTTAAGACTTAATACCTAAAGCAATTTTTCTTCTCACGTGGCCTTAATGTATTTTCAGGACTGTAAAACAAGTAAAAAATACTGAGTATGAAAATATTTTTCCTTCCTCATTTCTGCTTTTACCCAAATGAGATTGCTGCGAAACGCATGAGCTGCACAAGTTAAGAAATGTTTTGGGATGCTTTAATACACCCAGGTGAACCAGGCTTCGTCAGCGCATATACTAATTGCATGGAGAAAAATATGCCATAATGGACTCAGATGCATCCCAGCCAAGGACATACCCAGGGACAGGCGGACAGCCTAATTACATGGCCATTTTTAGCAAACCAAAGAGGAATGGTAAGAACACAGGTTCAATAAACCACACGGGACTAGTTAACAAAAAGGTAATCTCCCCTTTGGGCATGTTTTCTTCACATATGAGGGGACGTTTAGGGTCTTTTCAGGGTCGCGTGTGTGTTTTGTTGATAACCAGGATTTGGAAAGGCAAACACGGTGACGGCAGATGGTGTTGGACTCTCTCGCCTCGACTGGAAGATTCAAGCCAAGCGACAGAATCAGAAAGAGCGAGAGCGTGTGTGTGCGTGCGTGAGCTCCACTCGCACACGGCTTTTATGATGATGTTGTAGCCAATTTTCATTAAAGGCGCTGAGCACCGTGATTTAGCGACGAGGACTGTCTCAGCATCACGTCCCTGCAGTGCACTCCTTCCTCCTGGGGCTTTCGGATTGTCTTCCGTTTCTCCTCCCTGTCAATCAGGCGGGCCCATCCGACCCGGTTCTTTTAATATCACCGCCATGCTTTGATGTGACGTGTCACCAATAGTGAATAGATACGGCGCTCTGACCCACATTTGACAAAACCCTCAATGCAGCAAATAACAGTGTGGGCTGGAAGTCTATACAGCACATTTACTGTCAGAAAGATACTTAAATATAGATAAATATTAATGGCTTCCTTTTTATTCCTTGACATTTTGTCATCCTTGCTAAAAAACAGTCATTCACTGTTTTAAATGGATATGAGGGTTTGTTTGTGTGTGTTTTTTCTTGAGCAATTTGTCTAAATTGTTGGTTTAAGCCCTGAGATGCAGCATGCTGTAATTTAGCTGATGGATTCTTCAGTTTTGTGTGGATCGACAGAAGAGACGTATTCTTGATATGTATCTTGATATAGTGGAGCTCGGTTTACCACAGAGGTTCAGACGGCTGTACGCATTGATTAGTTAATCACGTTAGACCCGCAAATATCGACAGCTGGAGCCGGTTTGCTGTCGCTGGCCATAAATACGGTCACACAAGGATACTTAGATTTACAGTACACTCTTGCGCTGTCTTTCTCTGTTTCACTCACCTCTTTATTTCTTTCACTCCCCTGTACAGCTGAGCTTCACTGCAGAAACCGCGTCTGTCGTTTTCTCTCAGTGTGTGCATGAGACTTAAAGCCTCAAGGTGTGTGTGTGTGTGTGTGTCACTGTCACTTGCTAAATGTGATTTTAGTGCGCACACACACACACATATCTCGTAATACCCGGCCAGCATGTGTTTGATTGCCATCAGCCTCCATACTGAGACGGTTTCCTATTGTGTGAGGCGTCTGCTGTCTGTCATTCTGTTTACTTTCTTTCCTTCTTTCTGTTTCTTTCTCACTCCATCGCTCACTTTTCAACTCTTCTGTGCGCTTGCCGTTCTTTGAATCGTTCCCTGTTTTATAAAAAGGAAGACACGGACATTAAATAGTTTAAGATAAGCTTTTGCAATAGTAATGTAATGCCATTTGGACTGTTAATCCAAATGGAGATAAAATAAAGACATTATTGTTGCAGATGAGTAAAGCATTGAATGGACAGAAAGTCAATATAGTCTTTGTTATATATCCATATCTGGTCTCCAGTCCATAAGAATCCATTTTGCAATCGACTTTTGTTATTGTGTCCGGTATAGACTTTATAGGCTTTTCCACCGTGGATGTATTTAGGAACTGTTTTTTATGTTTGGATATGCTTTATATTTCTCAAAAAACATTTCTTGGAAACCTGTTCTATTTTATTGTGTCCTATCAGTAGTAACAGCTTAAACTAATAAATATAGGGACCAATTGTCACCACCAACTAGTTGTTTATTAACATATTTGCTCTTTATTAGTACTAATAAAGCACATATTCTGCTTGACCATATTCTACCTGCCTAATCCAACACCTAAACTTGGCAACTACCTTACGAACTATTAATAAGCAGTAATAATAATACTATTAATAAATTAGGAGTTTATTAAGACAAAATCATATAGTCAATAGTTTGCTAGTGGTGAGAATTGGACCTTAAAATAAAGTGTGACCAAAATAAATATTGACAAATCTTAACTTAAATCATTGTGATTTTATTATAATTTGGATATTATTGTAGTTTTAAAACGTTTTGTATTTTTTTTAAATAAAAAGGATTTCCCCCCCCCACATTTTATTTGGATTTTGTTAACTTTCATTTCAAGTTAAATATGTATTTTATGGTTTTAATTTTAGTTAACTAGTTTAAGTGTTCGTTGATATCCCTTATATTAATTATTTATTAATTAAAATGTATTATTCATTAATTTAAATAATACATTAATTACTATTAATACATCTAAAATTAAACAATAGTCTAGTTAAATCGTTCAACCTTTTTGTATAATTACTTTCATGATGTTGTATAATCTTAATATGCAGTGTCAAGACATTCAGACAAGCATCAAATACAGCAGCGTTGACTCAGCCAGTGGCGTGTGTTTAGGGTGTGGTTATCTGACCGCAGACTGAAAACCTGTTTGAAAGCAGACATTAAATCTTCAGTTCTGTTTGGTCCCACTAGAGGAGCAGCAACAACACACTTCACCATTAAGAAGAAAAATGAAAACAGTGGCAGATCAAACACCTGTCTTTAAATTTACACTAGCATGTTACATCTCAATATTGAACTGATATGTGCGAGATCAAAGTGTGTTTACTTGTCCGTTTAACTTCGGCCGCCGCAGTAGATGGTCTTTCACGCATGGATCATCGCTCTGTGAGCTGTGGAAGGAGGTGCCATTTTGTGGCAGTGGAGTCCTAAGCCATGACCAACGCTTAGTCTGCCGGCCACAGCCGTGGCTTCTCAATCACCACACGCTTTAAAATGAGGCCTAGCACAATTACAGCCCCTGCTGCTGCGAAGGAAAACAGACACAAAGGGGGATGGGGGTCAGGGGGGAGAAATACAAGAAAGAGAAACACATGTCTCATGCTTCTACAGGAGTGCAAGGCTTTTTCTACTTAATGAAAAACAGCTAACGTAGCCATGAAATTACACAGCCCTGTCACAGTTTCCCCTCAGGTCAACCTGAGACCCGGCTGATGGCGAAGGTCTCTGGAGTTGATGACGTCTGTCAGGATTGAGCCTGAGAATGGACACGAAGCACAAAGTGTCTGTTGTCAAGGACTTGGGTTGAAACTCTTGATGTATGAAGTTGGTGAATGAAGATTTTCTGCTCTTTAAGTTATCTGTCCTCCTGCAATAGCGAGCCGGGAAATTCCCTTCAGAGAAGAGGTCTCTTTTAAATTATTTTACACATTATTAATTCTGCCCTTGAGTGCAAGTTAAGGGTCTTTGATCTTCGTCTTTTTTTCTTCTTTTTTTTACATAGTCACTGTCAGAATGTTTTCTGTGCCTCTAGAATGCAGATATTATAACTCTGATATATTATAGTGAAACTGGTGAAAATTCACAAACTGTAATTTGTCATAACCAGGTCTGCAGGGAATCAGAATTGAACAGGAAACTCATTCACAAAGTTCTACACATTCCTCGTATTTTTGTGTGTTCTCTTTTTAAATATTTTGGCCAATATGTCTGTTTTCAACAGCCAGCTCATAAATCTGATGCCAATTGGATTTTCTATACCCAACAGGAAGCTGAATTGGATTTTGAAAACAAAGATAGGAAGTAGATATCACTAAAGAGCAATTCAGAGAAATGTAATATGAACTGTATTCTGGTAAATAAAGTGATTTATAAACTAACTGGCCTATAAACTTGAAGAATTTGATTTATGTGTTGTTGTTTTTTTCCAAAACCCCAAAATGAAAATTTGTCATTAAATACTTACCCTTATGTCATTCTAAACTTATAGACTTAAATATAAAAGTATTCTTTTATCTTTATAAAATTAAGGTTTTATACTATTTTAACAATGCCCTTTGTCCTAATGGAGGCTCCGATACCACCTCCTCCGGGTCACCAGAGGGAGCCTTCAACGAAATACGAACCAGTATTCGGACTCAAATTCCTATCATACCTCATACCTGGGACTAGGGATGGGAATTGATAAGATTTTTACGATTCCAATTCCATTTTCGATTTTTTATCGATTCCAGTATCGATTCTCATTTGGAAGAAAAGGGACAACAAATTGTTGATAAGCATCACCGATTAAAAAATGTATTGCTGCTGCTGCTGGGTTGAGAACTGTTAGTCCAGAGCGGAATGAAAACGCAACATTCTTTTATTGTTAATGCATGCTGTGTGCGCAAATGTTTTAGCATGTTAGTGGTATTTCCTCCCTTTGAGGAAATATCTACGCTGCAAGTATTGCAAGTTGCCCTATTTTCGTCTTTTTTGGTGAAATACCAGACTTTTGAGCGTTTGTTGCGCTTAGGCACCATACTTTCTATTGACTGAGCGTAAGCTACGCAACGTGCGTAAGTTACGCAATGCGCGTGATGACGTCATTCGTGCCCACTGGAATCGTTAAGGGAATCGAAATGAAACACTCAACAAGAACCGGTTTTCGATTCCCATCCCTAGTTATCGTACAGCCCTATTTAGGAAGAACCCAAGGCCAACCGCACCGGCATGTGGTCTCACAAGGGGTCTGAGAATCTCATCTCGGTATCTAACGGCAGTCAGGCTACCTCTGGAGTGCACATGGAGAACTGTGTGACACTCCAAAGAAACCCCACCCCACCCCCCATTACCGACCCACTGCCAAACCGGTCATGCTGGAGGATGTAGTAGACAGCAGAACGATCTCGTATCTAAATCAGAGAAACACTAGGTGCGGGGGGATCATTTATTTGAAGATTAGGATGATGTTTTAGCTTATCCGCACATCTCTAGTTCGCAGTGAGTTCACAGTTTTGACAGACATCTTTGCTTTCGTTTATTTTCTAAATCTGTGGCTATAAGGTCACATAATATGATATTTAAACTCATGGGACATGTAGAACTTTGAATGAAGCATATAATCACCTGAGATCATCCACTGTCGTATAGTTTATATGCTGTTGGTCCAGCTGAGAGTCACGGAAATAGAAACCGTTTCTAATTTAAACATTTTGCGTGTCTCTGTTGCAGCTAGTTCGGACACAACCTCTGATTAACAAGGAAAAGCAAGATTTTTACACGGCGTGTGTAGTTAGGACACAGTGTTACACTCCGCTCTCCTGAGGCACACTGAGCACATGATTATGGAAGAGACTGAACAGAAGAAGAGAACGGAAGCAGACTCACCTGTCGTGTTGGCGATGGTGATGGGAACGCCCTGGAGCTGGTGCATCTGCAGCCCTGTGTTTCCCAGCGTGTTCAGGTTGATGGTCTGCAGGCCCGAGAGCGCCCCGGGCTGCGCTAGCGTGATCTGGGTGTTAGCGGGGCTCTGCAGCTGAAGCGTTTGCCAGCTGACCTGTCCGTTGGGTCCCACGGTGCGGATCAGGATGGGGCTGCCATTGGCGATGGTCTGGATCTGAACGTTCTGCACTCCGTCCTGAGACAGGCTCTGCGTGGCGAACACCTGTCCTCCGGACGAGACGGTCTGCAGCACCTGCTGTGGCTGGATCACGATCTGAGCCTGACCGGCTTTCTGTCCGTCTCCGGTGTTCTGGAAGGGCTTGGCAGGCTCTGCTCTGCTGCTCTGAGCTAGTGTCATGAGTCCTCCCTGTGCGCTCGCCTGTGTGCTGGTGGAGGTGGAGCAGTACTCCGCTGCGCTGGTGGAGGCGACGCTGCTCTGGACCAGCTGATGATGAGCTCCACCCACGCTAGCATCTCCTACAGAGCCCACCGGGAGCAGCGTGATGTTGGCGTTCAGCGGAACATTGGTCAGGAACTGTGTCTGATTGGGTAGCACCGCTCCGCCCAGGCCGAGGTTCTGCAGAGGGATGGCCTGCTGGAAGAGGCCCGGGACGGTCAGGATGTTTCCAGGAGCTCTGCTGGAGGGGGCAGCGATGAGCTGCTGATTGCCGCTGGGAGAGGACACCAGCTGAAACTGGCCCGCTGCTGTGGACACCTCTGGAGCGGTCTGAGTGAACTGGAGCTGCTGTCCGTCCACGGTCTGGAACTGTGGGATAACCTGGTACTGGACGCTGGGCATGACCCCAGAGAGTGTGGTGAGCACCTGCTGGCTCTGGGAGGAGGCCATCACGTACTGCGGCTGCAGCAGGGCTCCGGCTCGGCTCTCTGCGGCGGTGCTGAAGGTGCTGCTGGACACCGGAGCAGCCGCAGAGACCACATGCCAGCCGTTAGTAGAGTGGGACAGATGGGGCTGCTGGAGCTCGAGCTGGGAGTCCTGGCTCTGCCGTGACTGTTGTTCTACCGCGTCACTTTCATCGATCCGACTGCAGGTGGCAGCCAGTAGCGCTAAAGGAGATGGCTGCTGAGAGTCCTGGAGAGAGAAATACACTTTAGAGGCATCTCAGAAACCACTGCTGCTGAAAAAAAAAAACCTGCTAATTTATTACATTTCATAAGCAAACAACAACAACAACATGAGGTCATATTAACTCTTTAAATACAGTGTACTAGGGGTGTCAATGATTCAATGCTTCGATAGGATGAGCCTGAAGCTTTAAATAAATATTTTAACCTGTGTGAATAAATCCAACCACACACCCGTTTAAACGCTGCAGCCCCAGTTTTACTTTGAAAATGCTGGGGTTGCATTTCTGTGTAAACAGAGCAAAACAGAGACTTTGGTAAACGATGGCATGGCTGCCCACATTCCCACCCCGTATCCTTGACGACCGTGTAAACAATACCAACATGCTCGTTGTTGTACCCATAAATAAGTGTTTGGTAGATTCCTCATGCAGCTGCTCCAAACGCGCAGACACTTCTGTGATTTAAATAATGTTATTATTAGACAAGTTGATATTCTGGACATATTTTTGTCCAAGAACATTTTACCAATTCCAAACTACATCAATTATAATAACTACAGTTGACTTCATATTAAAGGGGTCATCCGGGCCACATGCACTTTTACAAGCTGTTTGGACTGAAATGTGTGTTGGGAGTGTGTGTACACAACCACCCTACAATGATAAAGATCC
>JAUCMU010000026.1:7496189-7506579 GCA_032275025.1 Enteromius treurensis | reverse complement strand
CATCTACGCTAATATTAGTCTGTCTCTCTCTTAGTCTGTTCCTCAGTCTGTATCCGGATCAGATGGTGTATCAACACAAAGAGATGATCATCATCAGAGACAAGAACACCTAGATGAGTTCCGTGGACAGATCACCAGAACCAGATGCACATAAACACACATACACTATAAGTCCTTTACACAATCTTGGATTTTGGTTTCTTGCTGCTGTCACCTCTGGCTTGCTTAGTTGGGGACGAGGTAGTGATCTACAGAACAAAGCTGAAGCTAATGAAGCTAATGTGCTTTATTAATACTTATAATAAACAGCCAATATGCAAATAATAAGCATGACAAACTAAAGTGTTTCCCCCAATATATATACACAGACTCAGCCCAAACTTTTGAATATAGTGTTAATTTATATTTATTTTCTGTTATTTTAAGTAGAAAACTAGGCAAAAACTACTGATCCAAAAAAGTGATTTTTGGCAGCGAGTGATCTGATTTCTCCTGTTTCTCATCCTATAATTAGAGTCTTGTAGCACAAAAGCCCACGTCAAGCTTAACTGCTGTTTCCTGTTGTGCTTTTGATTGATAACTGCTGGCTGATGTTCTCTCTGGGGTCCACATCCATCACTGCCACGAGGTTTTTACCGCAGGGCCGTGAGACTGTCACCCGTTTTGATCTATACATTTACGACTCGCGCAAGCAGGACGGCCAGACGGACCGTCACATGATGTATTAGCACCGCTGAGTCCAGGGAGGTGGCAGGACTGTACAGTCGTCAGAGATGTTGGGCAGCAGAAGGGAAGTCAGACTGTCTGATTGGTCAGTGAAGGTATCTAATCACTGGTGTGGTCCGTCAAAGTCATGTGATCATGTTGGGATAATGTAGCCATCTGTGCAGCCGTACTTGATGTTTGAGCATATGTGAGTGTTTATTTGTGCTAAAATGCACAAATAAACCGAAACAAAAATGGGATCTATCTGATCCTGTATTATTTGATTCAACTAGACAGCAAAGAGATCAAACAAAGCGAAAAATACTTTTATTTAGTTCTGCTAGTTCAGAAGAGAATGTGTCAAACTAATAAATTGCTATATATTGCGTGTTGTTGTTTTCTGTACAAATATATAAACAATCTTAAATTAAGATAAATGATCTTGATAAGCAAATTGACATAAGATATTAGGTTTTGTATGAAATGCATAAAATTAAGTGAGTTTTGCTTTAAACAAGAAAAAATATAAGCCAATGGTAATATTGTTTTTCCTGGCAGATATTTTTTTCACTTCAATTTAATAAGTAACATGGACCAATGCTTTCGCTGTTTATCTCTACTGTTACCTTTACTCTGCTGTTAATGTCAGGTATTTTCACATTCATTATTATTTGGATAACCATGTATAAAATGCATGTCTCCTAAAATAACAAAGAGAACCCAATGGTTCCCTTTAAGTTATAGCCATTGCACACGCACAGGGCAGCGTTTATGAAGGTAAGTTTGCGGTGAGTAAGTTGTGAGTCAGCCGGCATGTGGGAATGAGGCGTAGTAAATTACGTCTGCAGGCATCAGCAAATACACTCCTGCAGAGATGGAGGGATGCTATGACAGAATGATAGAGCACAGATGAAAAGAGATCAAGTGTGTGTGTGTGTGTGTGTGAGTGTATTAGCTGTGCCAAGACAGCATGTTTTCAATTGTTTATGCCATCATTTTTTTTTCTTAAGTGTGCATGTAGTGGCATGTGAAAAGGTTTCCCAAGTTAAAAGCCTTTCCTGGTCAGTTCAGTAGACTGGGTTCAGTTGTTCCCCTGGGAAACTGGGGATTGCAGTACAGCAGAAATGGTTGAGAGGATCTTACAAAAAGTGTTCAAGTCGGCATGAAACAGAATCTGTGATTTTTTTTATTGTTTTTGCAAGAAGTCTCTTATGCTCACCAAGGCTGCATTCATTTGACCAAAATTATAATAAAAAGAGTAATACTGTGAAATGTTATTATTTATTTTTTATTTATTATTATTAATATCATCATCATCAAATTGGGAAACAGTTTAATAGTTTTGTAGGAAAAAAATAAAGAAATTAATAATTTTATCCAGAAAGTGTTACATTTCATGCAAAAGCTTAATAATAGCTATATAATAGTTGATATTTTATTCTTTCAATATAGAGGTGAAATATGACCCAGATATGTGGTTGTGAGATTCACTTGTAAAGTCGGTGGAGGTGAACACCGAGGAGCTTTTCAGCTGACTGGAGCTCCCAAAGAGAGAAAACATGAGAATGAGGTGAGAAAACCTGAGAAGACTGAAAGAGAAGCAGATAGAGCATGGGACACCCTCTTAAAACAGAGAAAACAGGAAGAAAAGAAGAGCAAACGAGGGAGAAATTGGGTGAAAGATTAGAGGAGAGGAGCATGAAATGAAAGTATTGAGTGGGGAAGATAGGAGTGGATAATCGAAGAAAGTAATAAAGTGGAAAAAATAGAGGGAGGGGAGAGAAGAGAGAATTAGAGAAGAGGAGGGAGGTGGAGAGGAGGAATACAAATTGAAAGGGAAAAGAAGGTGGAAATGGAGGCGGGTCAAAATTGCAGACACACAGAAAGAGAGAAAATGAGCAGGGGATTTCACAAAAACATATCCAGATTACATTTTGGCCCAAAAGAAAAGGAAAAAAATGAAAAAAATATTTTGAATAGAGAAAATGAAGCCTATTTTTAAGGACCATTAAGATTTTTAAGACATTATTTTCATGACAATTAAGCAAATTTTCCCACCAAAATCCCATTACCGTAATGAGGACAGACATTTTACTTTAGATTTTTTTGAACTCTCAAAGAACTCTCATTAGATTATCTCATTAGAATAAATAATTACTGTAATACAATGTTTTTATGCAAATGACCATAATCTGAGAGCAGTAAAACCAATATTTTCCAAACAAAGTGATAGGGAGCCGCCTGTCATTTTTAAACCAATCAGGAAAAACTGCCAAAAGAAATAAATAATAATAATTAATAATATATAATATATATATATATAATAATAATAATTTGAAGTCAATATATACACAACCTTGTCCTGTCAATTTATAATCGCGATTAATCACATCTAAAATAAAAGTTTTTATCTACATGATATATCCTGTAAATATATATGTGTACATTTATAAATACAAAAATATACAGTATATAATTTAAAAATATATACATGTATTTTAATATATTAGTGCTGACAAATGATTAATTATTAATTGCATCCAAAGTTTTTAAGTTTTTTTTTTTGCATACATAAATACACATGAATACATATTTAGGAAAAATATGTTATGTTAATATCTTAAATATATGTATATATAATATAATATAAATTATATGAATATAAATATATACATGTACTGTAATTATATGTAAAATATAATATGTATGTGAAAACTATGTGTGATTAATCATTATATAATCAAGTATATATTTATATTCATAAAATGTAATATATAAATGCAACATTTTTCGTCAATATATACATTTCAGTATACATAATAAATATACACACACAACAAAAACTTATTTATTAATAATCTGACAGCACTAAAAACACTTAATATAACTGTTTTACAAACTTTTATTTTAGTGAAAACCACAGGAAGCTCCACTATTGTTGACAACAGCTTAGGTTTTATTTCAATTAATCATAAACGTGAGATTTTGGAGAGGCTCTGTGGTTGCAGTTCAGTGGCTAAATCTAGCAGAAGTTAGCAAAACACCTGTAATCGCCTCTGTTTTTGGAGTGAAATATGTCTCTGACTTGTTCTTGACGCTTTTGGGAGATTCTCTCAGATATTGCAGATGGAATAAAGCATAGATGAGCAAAGAAGGAGAAAATGTGGTGGTGAATGTCTGAACATCTGAGAGAGAGAGAGAGAGAGAGAGAGAGAACATGAGGAAGAAAGAGAGTAAAAGATGAAGTGATGAGCCAAAGGAGAGAAATGAAAGATGGAGGGTGAATAATGAAGGCCAGAGGACCAGGACAGGATGCTGAGCAAGAGAACCAGACATGAATGAGGGATGAGCGAGAGTGGAAAGAAAGGATATAGGTGAAGGAAATAAGGAGAATGTTGCCGAACTGAACCAGGCTGCAAATTAGGAATGAGGAGAACGCGAGGGAGAGAGAGATGGAGAGGGAGAGAGAGGAAAAGAAAGCCTTCAGCGATGAGACCATTACATTGGGGATAATGAAGAGGTTCCACTCTGTCACACTGAGCATTAGGCCTCTGTCAAACTGACCCCAAAGTGTCAACAAGTTAATAGCCTGAGTATCAGCTGTATTATGACATGCCACCATAGATGCTGACAAACTCATCATTTACACACACACACACACACACACACACACACACACACAGACAAGCACATGCAAGACTCATTCAAACACACGTACACAAACAAACACGGACACACTTGGTTGAAATGCACGGGGAAAAGCAAACATAAATGAGGACGGAAAGACAAGTGAACACGAGTCTTGAGAGCATGCATGAGATGAAGAATATTAGCTTCAGATGCTCTGAAGATTGTACATTATTTAAGAGATGTTGTAGCTCTTTTGCACATTGTTAGCGTCTTGGCTTTGCCATCCGCAGAGAGCGCCGGAGCTTTGTTGAATAAATAAAGTCTGAATCTACTGGGAAATGTGAACTAGTGAAAGACCCCAGACGCAGAACAGAACGCAGCGCTGATTGAACATTATTTCATTTTTTAGGCTGGAACAAATAAAGCTTTAAAGAAAACGTCTTCTGAAAAGACTCTCTTTCTCCTTGTTATCACATCTCATTCTCGCTTTGCGTCTGTTCTTTACTGTACAGAGTTCATATACTGCTGACTGAGTTCAGAGTCAAGCGTAGTATTAGTCGTAGAGTTTTAGTGTACAGGAAAAGTCCAAAGTTAGAGGTAGAATAACAGACAGCTCCAGCGTGAAACTTAGTGGACCATATTCCAGTCAGGCCAACTTCACTGTCTGCTTCCTACATAGACAGCATTTTGATGTTATGCAGCAAAATTAAGCCTTCTAAGATCACTCTTTTCGAGCTCAAAGGCAACATCACATGCATCTTTTACAGATTAGCCAATCTCAGAATGAAATGCTATAAGACCAGTAAAAAAATCATCCGAATGAGAAATTATTAAATGATTGATTCATCAATTATATATGAATAATCGCGAATAATTGCATCCAAAATAAAAGTTTTTCTTTACATAATATTGTATATGTGTGTGTACTGTGCATATTTATCATGTATATATAAATACACAAACATACAGTATGTATCTTTAAAATATTTACATGTATATAAACTTATATTCTTATATTTTATAATATATACAAATATATTTAATATATAAACATGACATATTTCTCTTAAATATATACATGCATGTGTTTGCATTTATATATACATAATAAATATACACATTATACACATATATTATGTAAAGAAAAGCCTTTAGTTTGGATGTGATTAATCACGATGAATCAATTGACAGCACTAATATATATATATATATATATATATATATATAATTTATTTCAAAAAGCATGACATTTAAAAATATATCTCTTTGTTCTTGATTATTTGTATTGCTCTGAGTTTCAGGCTTTGCTATATATACATACAGTATATATACACACACACACACACACACACACACACAAAATCAAATATGCTTACTACTTGAAGGGTACTATAGATAAACATAAACAATTAAATATAAAAATGCTTTAATTACTGAATATTTCTCAATATTTGTGAGTTACATGTATTTTTAACATAGTAATCATATACACATTCTACCACCAAACTGTCCCTGAATCAGCTGTCAAGTCTCTTGTGTAACAAAGCTTTTTGGGCCTGCGGAGTTGCAAAAGAAATCAAGTTACTTATTACAAGTCAATTTCAGTTAGGAAGCTGTCTATATACGCAGCAGACAGCAAGGCAGCTCACTTGTTTCAGGAAAGAGTTTATGAGTTTGGCAAACTCCTATCGTAATCATAAAATTTCTCTTAAAACACTGATTTGCACCAGGGAGCCATAAACATCCAGTACATCCAGTTGCCCCAGCCTCGTATGTCTCTAGGTTTTTGTTTCAGCTCGGTCATCTTGAGTTGCTGGCTGCATTTAATGTGCCGCATTGTTTTTCAGTTACTGGTCATTAAAAATTTAGAAACAGCATATCAAAACTCTTAATCGAATCTAAAACCCCTCCCTCATCGGCGACGGGCTCCTATCTGGACCAATTAGAGGCAGGCGAGGCTGACAGTAATGGGTGCTATCTGCAGGTTCCCTGGGGGCGGATGGAGGGAGATAGATAGCAGGAGGGCAGGTAGCGTGTACAGTACCCCCGCAGCAGTACCTCCCCCCTTCCACCCTATCCCAAGAGAGCTAATGCTCCCTAATGCACAAGACGAACAGAGATAATACCCCCCGATTACAAACGCATCCCTCTCTAATCCAATCAACTGTCAGCGCACACACCAACACACATACACTCATCCCTCTCCGCTGTCCCTTATACCTGACTCAGTACAGAGAAGGACTGAGAAAGACAGATGCGGAAAAAAAGAACAGAGAGGCATAGCAACAGGAAAGAGGAAAAATGATTGACACATGGGATGAATAGTAGCATTCTACATGCATTCGAAAGTGGGCGGTTTTTATCATTATGACATTGTTATGAGCATTATGATGTCATTATAGAATTATGAGGGAAAACAAAACAACCGGAGCGCTTTAACAACGGCTCAGTCAGGCCAAAAGCTTC
Organism: Enteromius treurensis; assembly: GCA_032275025.1. Classification (NCBI taxonomy): domain Eukaryota; kingdom Metazoa; phylum Chordata; class Actinopteri; order Cypriniformes; family Cyprinidae; genus Enteromius; species Enteromius treurensis. The sequence goes on along the minus strand of JAUCMU010000026.1, from coordinate 7,499,778 downwards.
CTCTCTTTTATTTCAGAACAAAACCCTATTCATTTCTGCCACTTAGCCACAAAAAAAAAACCCACCCCCCACAAATTCTCGCTCCAATCAGCAAAGAGATCAATGTGACAGAGGGCACGGGGTCAAAGGTAATGCCACTCATTCTGAGGCATTCTGAGGTCAGATCTCAATGCCTCGTTTTATGCAACGGACTGGCCCGCATGGAATCTGTCTCCAGAGAAATCGCTGCAGATAACAAATCTGAATTGGAACGCTCGCTATTCCCAGAGTTCCCCTTGAGGCTTTGTTTATTAAATATTTGGGCTAATTTGATAATGCTTTCAGATGCCAATAGGAACGCAGGTCTCTCTGCCTTGTTTATTCACTGGAAATATTCACCTTTACTGGGTTATGTGATCAATGATGAAAGTTATGATGTTTGTCATCATGGATATATCAAATGCACCATATTTGAGCATACACAATCTGTCAAAATTAGGAGACAGAAAGATTTTTTTTTTAATGAATGCTTTTATTTAACAAGGATGCATTCAAGTGATAAAATGTGACAGCAATGACCTTATGATGTAACGAAAGATTAAATAAATGTTGGTCTTTGGAACTTTCTATTAATCAAATAATCCTGAAAAAAATGTTAGTTTCCACAAAATATTGATTGATCAAGATTGATCATAGTACGAAATGTTTCTTGAGCAGCAAATCAGCATGTTAAAATGATTTCTAAAGGATCGTGACACTGAAAATCAGCTTTGACATCACAGGAGTAAATGACATTAAAAAAATGTATTTAAAAGAGGAATAAAAACTTAAAAGGATCGTTCAACCACAAAATGACAGTTCTGCCATCAATTTACTCATTGTCATGGGTTTTCAAGTCGAACACACACAGAAGATATTTTGCAGAATGCCGGTAACCAATACTATTATGGTAACCCATTCAATAGAAGCCAATAGCTACAAACAAATTCATACAGGTTTGGAGAAATATGTAATGATGAGTAATGTGACAAATGAGGACAAAATGTAAATTTACTCACTATAGTGATATAGTGAAATTTGCAATCGGTGCATCTCTACTTGAAACATAAACATTTTCAGGCCATCATTGACAAGCTCTTCAATAAAAATGCAGGATCTTTGAAATTTAACGTCACAAAGAGCTTTAGATTACGCCGACCAAATATAGCGTAAATCACCTGAAAAGGCAAAATCGGCAAAAAACATGCCAATAAAATTCTAAATATTATACTTCCTGTTGGGTTTGTAATTTCAGACCGATAGGCTTTTTGTAGGTTTTGCTGTGTTACATGTGTCTTCCGAGTTTCGTACATGTGAAATTGATTACCACACTTAAAGACAAAAAGGCTTAGGTGATGTATTTTGTGGACATTAGCAAAAGTCTTTTTAAATCAGTCTAATATGATTGTGTCTCTCTGACTGGTAAGTGTCATCCATTCCACATTCTTTTGTTTGTGACATCATAACTGAACTGTGAACCCATATAAATAGAGCGCATGAAGTGAAAAATTCTCCTTTTTTTCCCGATGGCACGTTTCAATAGTTGAACTGAACCCTATGGAGATTCTCTGAACACTCATTGTTGTCTGCAGAGATCTTGTCTGAAGCTCTTGAGGAGACTGATTGCTGTCTAGGAGAGGTTATTCCAACATTACTGTCATTCATATTGTGATTTCCTGTCCTGTGGGGGTTAAAAGACATTGTTGTGACAAACAATCCTTCAAACAGTTGTAGGTTGTGATGTTTTGGGGATTTTGATGTAGAAAGTTTATATTACTTTTATTTAATGTTACTAGATTTAATGTTTTCTATTTGATAAATCAAGGCTACTAAAGTTAAATGAACGATTTACAAATTTCTGAACTTTTAACCTCATCACATACTAAAACACTTATCTTGCTCTTCTCAAAACTCTCTCTCTCTCCCGACTCTCTTTTCTCGGGGAGTTTTGACCCAGCAAGGGGTGAGTAAATACATGTATTCCCAAAGTGATTTCACAGGCCCATGGTCCAAAGAGAGCTCCGTCTGTGCTCGGGATTAGGAAGTGATGATTGACAGAGGCTTGAGTGCTGGACAACACCATTGGCAGGAAATTCAGGATATCTCAGAATGTGCCAAGATTTTCTTCTTTCTTCCTCCTCCTACTTCCTCTCATCTCCTTTACTGGTTCTTTGCTTTTGCCTTTTATCCTTCCTTCACACAGATTCAAGTTTTAACTTTTTAACTAGCTTTAAATGTTATAATGTTAAATGAAAAAGGATGCACACTCGAAACAATGATTTATTTATTTATTTATTTATTTATTAAGTCTTTTGAAGATTATTGGAGTTTCAGACTATTGCATATTTGCGGATTATTGTCTCCATTTTGTCAAAGTGCGTTTCTTAAAACAAAGGCCAGCTGTATATACTCTTAAAGCGAGATAACCACGTTTGGCTTCTCAAAGAACATTTCAGTGAATGGTTCTTAAAAGAACAATTTTTTTATTTGTAATGAAGATTATTTTAATAATAAATAAGAAGCGTTTTCACTTTAAAGAACCTTTTGTGATTTCATGGATGTTAAAGGTTCTTCATGAAACCATTAATGCCTATAAAGATCCTTTCTTTTTAAGACTGTGCTGCCTAACAGTGTATTTGTTCTTGCCCTCTGTGATGACTGGGCAGACTGCTGCATTATTTTTGCCGAAAATCTATAAAGTTTTCCAGAGAGCCGGTTGTCTTTTTTCCTGTACTTGATGCTTAAGTTTCTGATCATTTGTTTATAATTCAGTTTGCAACTGCTGCATTAAACTTCTTCACAAAATTAGATCTAGAGTCTAAAACAAAACTTTACTGAAAAAAATGGCTATATTTTACCACACTACCACACAAGTTGTGACAGTTGCAGACTGTAACAATATGTTGAGAAAGCAGTGTTTAAAAAAAATAGATCCTCTGCAGTCAGCAGCCTGACTGTTCTTGCTTTGCAAAGACAACTAGAAGCTTTCTGTGCCATCTATGACTGTATTTTTTCTCTCTCTTCTTTTTTTTTTGTTCTATCTCTCCTGAGTCTCATTGATCAATGCGCAAACAAAGCAATTTCTCACCATCCATCATTTTACGGTCAATAACAGCAGAACACAAGGCAGCGAAATGGAAAATAGTGTCTCAAAATCACTCCTGCTGCATGGCCCGATGCATACTCTAATAACTCAGTCAATCATTAAATCTTCATAAATATAACACACACATGTCACTGGTTGGCATTGTAGCAGTACTCAACTATTGCACACATTTGTGCTGTAAATAACATGAGAATTCTTTAGGATCTTAATGGAAAGTTTGTAATATAGATTTCTCAAAGATAATGTAAAAAACGGTAATTTTACCCGGTCAAAAACAGCTCTTTAGAAATCACTCTGTTCTGTGTACTTCCCCTTTAAATCTTCTCGAGCTCTCCTGACCCCGCCCCTCTTTTTCCGAGGTGCTCTCGGAGGATCTTTTTTTAGCCGTATTCATAGTGAAACTTGCTAATTAGCACATTATTAGGAAAGTAGATTTGCAAAGATTCATTAAAAGACATTATACTC
>JAUCMU010000026.1:7476656-7496089 GCA_032275025.1 Enteromius treurensis | reverse complement strand
GGTGTTTTGACTTAATCTGTACCTTTTTTACATTTAATATTGTCTCTGTACCTTGATAACTTGAAATAGAAAGGGCAGATGACCTCCCGCTATGTTAGAGCTCACATACAGTACTGTACAGTAATATTGATGTATCGAAACTGAACCGTTACCGTGGCCACCGTGATATAAACCGCTCACTGTACCATTGCATCCCTAGTTTGTATGCATTTATGGTGCGTTTTTGTCATTTGTGGACATCCTTGACATCCTTAGTCTTTATTATATTGGAAACGGTGGCCAGGATTTACTTCACAAAGATTTAAAATGACATGAAAGTGACTAAATTATCACAGAATTTTTATTTTTGAGTGAATAAATGTGGCTTTACACAAAGATTTTCTCACTCATAGAATTTTGGGTTCCAAAAGAAAATACCCTTTCAGCGAATAGTTTAAAAATCTATGTGTTATTTTCAGAGTAATTAAGCTAAAAAACATTTTCTGACAAAAGTTCCATGAATGTTAAAACTTCTTCATGGAACCATAGTGGCCAAAAAATAACCTTTTTTTTTTCTTTAAGAATGTACATGATGTCAACCTATTCTGTACAAACATGCAGAGAAAAACAAGCTGGGCTCGGATGAATGTAGGGATTGAAAGAACTGCTAGGAGCAATATGCTAGAATATAGTGCATTAAACCTGTCTTCACCTGTGCTGTCAATAAGCTTCTCACCCAATAGTCAGTGGTTGAGGTAATGCACCGATTCCCTTGCTAAATATATTACAGTTTGATGCAAATGAAGGATGTCTGTTAATTGCTTCATTTTTTCTGTCTTGGCAGCGCAGAGTAGAATTAACAAGATTATTTTAGGAAGTGTCAAGTGATAATTGTGGTCAAAGCAGTTTTTACCGCATTAAAAATGTAGCCCTCACATATGGGTTTGTCAAAACGTATGACGTTGTGCATTGAGCTGTGATGAAAAATGTTTTTGATTTGTTTTGACACCCAACCATGGATTGCAAGTGTGTGCCCTGCTCCTGTTGTAGCACAGCACTGTGGAAACTCATTTGTTCCACCCTGTAGCACACAGTAATGAAGGGATAAAATAGTCCTTTTATTTTGTGCTGAGGTGAATTGCATCTTCTACGTCTTCCTGGCAGCTGACGATGACAGCGGGCGCTTGCGTTAAAGACGTCATTCACTGACATGTCGCCATCTCCTTGTTTCTGCCTAAAGTATTTTAAAAAGGTTTTAATGATTGATGATGCTTCCTGTTTTTGAATTTAATTTATAGCAGTGACCTTGTTGTCACAGCAGATTGGTGTTTAAATATGGCAACCAGTTAATTGGCCAAATAAGTATTGAAGAGCTTAAGAAACATAATCTTTCTGCAGTTTCGCAGCTCTAAAGTGGCACTTTTCATGAATAAGGTTTCTCACATTTCAAGGATGCGTGATACTTTAGATACAAGGTAAGGTTGTTTTGAAATATTTGGAAGTGTTTTATTATTTACTTTCAGCAGTTACAAGACGTCCTCTAAATAGTGTTGCAAAAAGCACTTTTTATCAAAGCACTAACTTTTAAAGGAGTTATACAAAGGCAGTTTTCCACAAGCTAGTATGATTCTTTAGGATCTTAATGGAAAGTTTGTAATATAGTTTGTATTAAAATTTCTCAATGATAGTGTAGAAAAAGCTAATTTTCCCCTCTCAAAAACAGCTCTTTAGAGATCCCTCTGTTCTGTGTACTTCCCCTTTAAATCTTCACGAGCTCCGCAGACTCCGCCCCTCTTCACTGAGGCGTTCTCTGAGGACCTTTTTTTTAGCCGTATTCATAGTGAAACTTGCTAATTAGCACATTATTAGAAAAGTTTATTTGCAAAGATTCATTAAAAGACATTATACTCACTGCTTCTGTAGGTGAGGCTGGATCATGAATGATTCGTGCGAACATAAATGCATTTCGGTTGATCAAGGGCGCGTTTCTCTTCAGAACCAAAAGTAACGTTAATCCTCTGCGTCTTCAGTCACTCAGATGTCGGGGGTAAATCACTACTGCTATGTTCAGTAATACATTCAACAACAAATATTAAAAGTGTTGTAAAATTTGTAAAATATTGTAAAAGTGCATGTACCACCGTATGACCCCTTTAAGCGTTTAAGTGATTTTATACAATTTTAAGCATCTGCATTTAAAAACTCCCCATTCACTTCTGTTGTTATTTTGTCGCTGTGGCATTGATTTGCTGATAATATTTAATAAAATTATATTTTAATAACATATCTTTACCTGTTATTCAATATTGTGGCGCAAAAGCTGTTGACTGAACATCTGGTGTAGCTTTTTTTTTTTTTTTGCGTCCCTGAGATTCAAAAGCCTCTCTGTGCATAAGTAGCAAATAACAAATCCTCCAAGAAAGTTTCCTGTAATGCTAATTGGCTGTACAAGAACCAGCTGAAGGAGACCTTTAACATTTAGCGAACGAACAAAATTAAGTTAGCTACACAAAATAGTGAGAGAACAGTTGCCCAGAGAACTCAGTGCATGGTGTTGCTGTGATATTTTACATTTTCACAACTTTAGACAGTGTTGAGTTACTGTCCCCATCTTCCACGTAGCATAATGCACCACATCCATTATTAGTATTCTTTTCAGACCCAGAACAAGGTGAGACAACTTGCCATTATTATGAACCCTTTTAACACATTTTGGCAGGCTCCTCTTGGCAAATGTGTGTTGAATTACAAATAGTTCTAATTATGGCACATCACAAGTTTACAAGCCACTACACGCGCTCATTTGAACAGCACGTTGTGGCTATATAATCACTTTAATTGTATTACAGCTATTTTTTTCCACCGTTGTTATCAGTAATCTGGGCACAGATATATCTCAGACCGGGCCAGTTATACTGTAATAGGTTTCACCATGCTTTATGTAACAGGAGTGAGTGATTAAATATTTGATATGGCTGCTGTGCTAACATCCATATCCCCATCTTCACCACAGGGGAACAAGATGACTCTGGAAATCAGTACTTCTGAAGGGCATGACGGGAATTAGTCACGAAACACCTGCTCTGCCTTGATAACACTTTACTTTTGTCTGTGAGAATAACGTCCTGGAAAACGCTGTGATGTCACAATCGAACACTGAATGTTCCTCACCAACACAAAGGTGTACTTAGAATGAGTCGGAGGAGAACGATTGGGATTTCTGATGGTGCAGATATGGCACTGTAAACGCATTCAAGTACCAGTTGTGGTCTAAAGGGTCTAAACGTCATGAAGGATGATCAACACAGCCTCAGAAATGGGTGACTTTTGAAAACTGCAACTTCCATGGGTGACTTAAACAACTTCCTGCTGCCAGCTGGTGGCGCTCTGACTATAACTGAATATTGGCCAACACTTTTATCAGACATCAAAAGTCTGGTGCAGATTGAACATTCCTGTTTAAAGGGGTCATACGGTACTCTTAAGATATTTAATTTAGCTATTTTTTTAGCTTAACATCACCCAATTAGGATGAACCTTCTTCCTAAAAAATATTTTTGGTTTTCCATCAAGGAAATCCTTCATGTTTGGAACGACATGTGAACGAATAAACTGTGACATAACATTAATTTCCATGTTCAAATCCATTCTGCAATTTTCTTTTAAAATCATCAGAGAAAGTTTTTTTTTTTAGAAATCCACAGATTCTGCCTGGGCTTGTCTATAGGTATAAAACACCCAAATACAACCCCACTGACTGAAAAGCCTCCATGGTTGTTTGCTTTTGTTTTGATGTGTTTCTTTACAATCCGTTTTCTCGAGCACTTTGCCTATCCACTTACACCATACATAACCCTATATTTATCTTGGGGAATTTTTCAAATAATACAGTGCTCCTGCAGAGCAGTGCAACTTGGGTATTTTCAGGAAACACTCGGCTGTGGAAAAGAATTCGATCTGGCTCAGCTTAAAGAAAAAAAACAGCTTTCAATTATGACATTCACAAGATTGCACACCTGTCCTTGGAAAGAGCTGATGGAACGTATCTACACTTTCAGTTTCTCCCTCACCATCTTTCTACCTTTGGTCTCTTTTACAAAAAGGTGATGGACTGCCCAGTGACATCTCTCCTTTTTTCTCTCTCTACTCTCTCTCTCTCTCTCTCTCTCTTGCGTGATGGAGTGTGGAAGAGTAGTATGATTTATCACCAGCTGAAGGCTGAGGATGGCGTCACTCTAAGAAGTGTGTGTGTGTGTGTGTGTCACTCCGTCAGGTCCATCTGTACAGGGAGTTAGTATGGACAGTTTCTGTGAGTGTTTGTGCAGGCGCACGTGTGTAAAACCAGCCGCGCAAAACAGCTTATCATCAGAGAACAATTCTCAGATGGCGCAGTCCCTGCTGACTGAGGTTAAATCTATTTTACACCCCACACACATATGTGCTAACATTAGTCAGACTCACACACACTGCTAGTGCGCCCATGTTCCATATATCAGATTTTTACACACATTCGAACAAGCCAACACATCCAAACCCACACTACTCCCCCTCTTTGTTCATTCACACACACACACACACACAAATGGCTGCGTTGGTGATTTGTAGCTGTTACAAGCACGTGCAGGCCCATTGCCTCAGCGAAGTGTCATGCTGTGGTGTCACACCACACTGATAATGGTGAGGTCAAAGGTCGAGTGTGAGCGAGAGGGTGTTGGGGGGTGGGGTGCCCAGGCACTTTGGCAAATTGGCTAATGTCCCGAGGGAGAAAGGCGGGGCAGAGGGGGGTGACACAGAGACATGACATCATAGAATCCCCCTGAGAAAAGGCGGGAGGGGAAGGTGAGGACAGAGACATGCCACCTGGAATCCCATCCACAATGCTTAGTGCACTGCTTTACTGTGCACTATATACTACCATGGTATTTTTCTGGTGCAAGCAAAGGCGAGCATCACTATCACACATATAGCATTAGGGTTGAAAATCCTAAGTTCAATCACTTAGAAAAGTAATATAGTGCAAAAAGGAGAGTCTGCTTTTTCAGCAGCCTCATTTCCTGGTTCTGTAAACCAAACTATCCAGTTTTGAGGTGAATCAAATCACAAACTGAGGGAAAGAACTAGAATCTCATGAGTGACATTAAAATCAGTGTTTTCTGTCCATGTTATGGAAGTCAGTGTGCCATTTGATTACCAAGATTGATCATACAGGTTGGTCATACAGGTTTGGACCAACATAAAATTAAATAAATGACAACATCATTTAATTTTTTAGGTGTACTATCACTTTAAATGTTTACAGTACAAGTTTTCATTTAAATCGGTTACCATATAGAAATAAATGGCATTTTTTCTTCCAGAACCCAACTGTTGAATCTGCTCAACATTATATTCATGTCTGTAGCACAAAGTGCAGCGTTACTAACTCTAAGCATGTACAATAAAGGTTATAGCTATGTGTGCCTTAGTAAGTGCCACTAATGAAGATATCTTGCTTTAACTCTGTAGTTAACTCTGTTTGTGAGTGTAATTCTGGGGCTCAGGTGGTTTCTGCCCTAATGAGCCAATTGAGGCCATCATGATGCATGCCCTGATTTCATCCAGGAATACCAACACAATTTGGCCCAGAGGACACATGAAGAACACACACACACACACACACACTTCAGTGAGGTTTCTAACCTCAGCTAACACAAAAAGGGGTCGAGTTTATGAAAGCAAAGACAGAAAATGTAGAGATTGAGAAAGAGAGAGGGGGGACAGATAAAAAGAGAAAGAGGTTGATGGAGTGGAGAGGGCCAGAGGCTGTGAGAGAAACTATCATCAGCCTGTACACCGTTTCAGCTTTCTATGCTTAATGGACTCGGTGGGCAGAAAAAACAGCGGAGATGAACAGAGAAAGAGAGATGCATGATGCATTAATGGCTTGTATTAATAACACAGCAGGACCAAACAAAATCATTTCAGCTCATGTCTAACTAACCACTCTCTTTCCTCAGTGACCAGGCGTTCCAGTTTTCTAGGGTCAGTCCTCATTTTATGGTCCCCATCTAAACATCCCCCATCTGCCTCATGTGTCTACAGCTTGAAACGTGAAATTATATGTAATGAGCCAGATATTACATGCAAAATGTTAGGCCTTTATCACCGCAGCATACAGTAATTTCAATTTCCACTGTTCACACAGTTTCAGGTGAAAAAACTTTACGTTCTGTATCCTGGAAAAAAAACTGTTCCCCTCCGACTTATTTAATTCATGATTTATATCATTGGAAATGTAAATTGATCGCTGAACTACCAATGTCCCTGGTTTTCATTTCAGAAATCCAGTCACCTTAGTGAGTGAGAGAGTTCTCAAGTCCAATTCAATTGTTTTGCTGCACCGAACGGGGAAAATGGGTCAATATTCAGCCGTAGTTTCATTAGCTACTGAAAACAGGTCTTGTGTTTACGCCTCTGAGCTGTTGGTCTCCGACATCCCATTTCTTTATCTGTCACTCCCCTCTTTTGGTTTCAATATGACCTCCCTCTCTCTCTCTCTCGCTTGTAACAGCTGTTGTTGTGTAGCTGCTCCTCAAACCCCCTACGGGTAAGAGAAGTGAACGCATCGAACTCAACCCACACTACAAGGCTGGGCGCCCCGGACCGCTGTGCAGTCCCATCTGACCGACACATCAGTGTGATTACAGCATATACATCAGTGAGGTTCTCTTCAACAAAACCCAGCCACTTATCCTCACACATTCACCTCACATTCTTCTTTTGCCCCGGGCGTTTCTCAGCCCTTCGCTGAATAAGATGAGCCCATCAATTAAATGCAACAGAGATATTGATTCAAGTGAATAGTGTTATAACCGTGGAGACGCCTGAGGACATCGTATTATGCCGATGCGTTCATTAATATTTGCTGTAGAACACAGGCAGAGCAGGTTCTCTGGTGGAGTGCTCAGAAATTCAACATGGATCTGTTCGTCTGATACTGCTGACGAATAAACTTACAGCTCAGTAGCGCAAACTGTGAAAATGCAGCAATTCAGGGATTATATATTTATAATTAGTCATAATTTGGCCTGATCTGAACATCAGTATTGTTTTGGACAATTACTGTGTCTGATTGGCATATTTGGCAGATGTCCTGAAAAAGAGAACCTAGAAGGATATTAACACTCGTGGCAATTTACATGTTGGAGAATTGGAGGATAATTCACGTTAAAGAGATGATTTACCCCAAAATAAAAATGTGTGGAAAATTCACTCACCCTCAGGCAATCTAAGATGAGTTTGCTTCTTTATTGACACAGAATTGGATAAATGTAGAATTACATAACCATACATTCGCAGTATATATGGATCCTCTGCAGGAAAAAGGGGGCTATCAGAAATAGTGTTTAAACAGCTGATAAACACTAAACAGTTTACAAGTAACCCACGTGACTCCAGTTCATTAATTAACATTTTGTGCAGCAAAAAGCTGCTTGTTTATAATAAACAAATCTATTAGTACGACGTTTTTAACTTTAATGTGTTGCTTCCAACTGAAACATGAGTCCTCTATTCAAAATATTGCTGAAAAAAAGTCATCTTGTCTGAATCCGGAAAGAAATATTCACACATCAAGCACTGTTTCATGGTTTTATCAGCTAATTGGACTCTCATTCCGACGGAAACACATTCATGGCAGAGGATCCACCAGTGAACAAGTCATGTAATGCTAAACTCAATCAAATCTGCTCCAACGAAGAAGCAAACTAATCTACTGCATCTTGGATTGCTTGAGGGTGAGTATATTTTCAGCAAATTTACATTTTTGCTTAAACAGTCTACAATCTGATTAGTACAGATCTTTTGTTTTCATATCTGTTTACAGCTCACTGACAGCTAGGTTTGTGGTGGACCTTCATGCCATGTTTTTCTAAAAATCGTCAGTTAGCAAAATAATTTAATTAATTAATAAAATTTTTTTAAAAAGGGTTCTCATTTGTTAAATATAACTAGCTGTCACTGCAACTATTGCTCTGCCTGCCAGTTTAGGCCTAGTGTGTTATACAGTAGGTAATTTCTTAATGACATAGGCACATTTACTACACTACATCCTTTTGTATTGTATTGTAACGTTAACAGTAACTCATCCTGACAAATAAGCACATTTTTTTCAGACAAGTATGCCTGCTTAAATTATTGGTAGATCCTGAGTGGCTTGATCATTTCAGAAAGATAGGGTTTTTTTGATGCAGAGTTCGCTGTCAAGTCATGTTCTTATCATTTAAGAGTAATTGCTCTGCTAGCCACAACTTAATGCTATAATGATTTCACTTTTGTTCTTCTAAATATAGGTCTCTGAACTAACAGGTGTGATGTTTTTCATTATATTTAAATATCGTTATATAAGTATTATGTGATTCAATAACACAGGTTAACCATAAAATGAGTATGAGTCTCTCATAAATAGGGATTTTGAGGCAGGCATCTTCAAGGCGCTCTTAAGTGTGAATGATAGATGACTTCATATCCTTTATATTGCAGTGCGATGTTGTCTCCTGGTGGCTGAAAAGGAAACAACACGATTCATTTGAGCTCTGTATACAACGATCTGAGTCATACGCATTTTATGTTTTTTGGCTCATTGCACCCACGTCAAATAAGTAAATACATATTTTGATCTAATGGTCAGTGACGTTGTGGAAAAGCAGAGAAGGACATTTAATTATGCTTAAAATAAAGCCACTGAGCCTGTGATGTTTCTTTACTTCGGACACTTTGGGCACTATTGTGTTTCAGAAAATAAAAATGTTTATTATATTTCTCCGCCACCATCTCACGTTATGCATACACGTGTGTGCATATGTATTCATTTAAAACATTTCTGGAATAAAAAGGGCAGCTAAATTGGCATGACTGTAAAGTTGTTTTCTCTTGCCTGTTTAAAAAGTTTTTTTTTCTGGTCTAAAGTCAAGAAAATGCATACTTTCTTTATACATCTGCCATAAAAACGAGCACAAAATAGCAAAATATATGCCAATGGCTCACATAATAATGTTCAACTTCCTGGGTATTTAGTAAAATCTGAATGATCCACAGTTTCTTCTGTGTGTTTTTTCCGTGTTGTTAGTGTAAAAAGTGGAGGATGCGGGCATCGATCCCGCTACCTCTCGCATGCTAAGCGAGCGCTCTACCATCTGAGCTAATCCCCCTAGTACACTACGCTGAGTGTCGCAAAGATATTTGTACGACACCTGAAAGTGTTGTGCTACACTACAACAGTTCCGGCGGAAGTGAGCAGAGCCAGCCGCGCGGCCTGTTACAGATGTCGAAAATGTCGACCGGGGTGGGAAGTAAGTGTTATTTTATTTCCTTAACGTATTCACGATACAGTCTTAAATCAAATCGCTTTGCGAAGCGGATTCTTAAGTATTTTATCCTGGGTACATAGCGCAGCTAATGGTCTTAGTAACGCTGGGGCGAGCAATTTATATGCTGCGCTAACGTTAGCTGGCTTCATGACAACAAAGACGATCAATGTTTACATTGTCAACACACATTTCTCTCTGTTCTTGAACAACATTTGAAAGTTTACATTCTGTATATGTTATATAAACAATTTTGTGTTTAACAAATGATTTTGCGTTAAATATATCTTGTTTTAAAGAGGTATAACGTTACACTATGACCTGTCTATAATTTCCCCTCACGTTTTTGTGTAACGAATTACATTCAATACAGCTTCAAATAAAACTCATATTTTGCACACCTTAACTAGAACACAAGATGTCTCTGGGTCCGACTGAACCCTGGTCAATTCGGGAGAAACTGTGTCTCGCCTCCTCAGTGATGAGAAGCGGAGATCAGAACTGGTAAGAATAAATAATTAACGACCATGATAATAGAACTGTATTAAGATTGAAGCATGTTAAATAATGCAGAGCTCTACCCCGCAGCAGTGTCTGTATTGGAGCGTTTCTTAATGTATGAAGACGTTGTTAATCACCCTTAATTAATACGGGGATTTAACATGGGCTTCTTTTACTTTTAGAAAGGATTGTGGCAGTTATACTGAATAATAATTGGAGGATGCGGGCATCGATCCCGCTACCTCTCGCATGCTAAGCGAGCGCTCTACCATTTGAGCTAATCCCCCTTCTGGATGCATGGGGTGTAATTTTGGCTCGGAAGGGGTGTGTGGTGCTGATGGGACAAATTAACCTTAGGAAGCGCTCGAAACACCCCGCTCTGATGACACCTGCTGGCCAAAACCTGCAAATGCAACTAAAACTCAATCCAAATCATGCAAAATATAAACTGCTTTTACAAACCCAATGCAAATACTTTCTTGAAAGCATAATAATTTATAAATGCAGTGAATTAAAATAATGAATGGAGAGCTTGTCGAAACAGGCATATTAAAGGGTTACTCCACCCCAAAATTAAAATTTTGTCATTAATCAGTTACCTCCATGTCTTTCCAAACTCCAATTTAAGATATTTTGTATGAAAACAAAGATTACTGGAGTACATTTTACAAGAAAACACAATTTTTAGTATATTTAGTTCTGGCAAATGATTAATCGTGATTAATTGCATCCAAAATAACAGTTTTTCTTACATAAATGTGAGATATTTATTTATATGTTAATACACAGACATGCAGTACATACTTGAAAATATTTACATATATTTACATGAATGTGTATAATGTAATAGTATTTAATATGTGAACTTTTTTTTTAAATGTGTGCATGCATGTGTGTGTGTGTATTTATATATACATAATAAATATACACAGCACACACATTTATTATATAAACAAAAACATTTATTTTTAGATGCATTTAATCATTTGACAGCGCTAATATTACTTGTTTCTTTGTAATTGTGAAGTTTACTCACAATTTCTGAGTGAAAATTGTTTCTACACCAAAATTTCTTAAGTGGACTATATGTGATTATTTATAAAGAATGACTGTTAGATATGTATAACACACTGTTAAATTTTTTTGTCAGGGTGTCTGTAAGCAGAGCCATCAAGCCCTTCTCAGAGCCTGGACGACCCCCGGACTGGTTCTCCCAAAAGGTAATTTAAATGAGTGACCGTGAGTTTATTAGTATTAGTGATTTGCTTATTGATTCATGTACATGTCAATATGATCTTTGCAGCATTGTGCCTCCCAATATTCTGAGCTGCTGGAAACCACAGAGGCCCCAAAGTAAGTAAATCTCTCTCTCATTTCAAGACGTTTGTGCTGAGCGTCTTTATTTAGTATTCCCATTGTTCTAGCCAAAAACAAAAAGAGTTACATTTCACAACCTATTCTGTGTATACAATGAAAACTAATCATCAGCATAGAATATGAGCTTTTATGTTTGTGCATGCAAAGCAGTGAATGTGTGTTGTATAGTATGACAATCTAAATCCATCTCAAAAGTTCATTGGTACAGTAAGTCTGACTTATGCATTCCTTTCAGACGTAAACGGGGTGAGAAAGGGGAGGTGGTCGAGACCATTGAGGATGTGATCGTGCGTAGATTGACAGCAGAGAGGATCGAGGAGCTCAAGAGGCTGATCAAAGACACACAGGAAAAATACAGGTACATCTCCACCTACTTCTCTCTCTCACTGTCTGTATCTTTCACGCAAATGTAATAAATGTGTTCTGTCCTATTAGGAAACTGAAAAAAGAGGTGGATTTCATCCAGGCAGGCCATCTGGACCCTAAACTAGAGGAGTTGTGGACAGATATAGAGCTGTAAGACAATTCTTTACCGGTTTTGCATTTGTCTGTCATTTATGTTATTTACCTTTTGTTTCATTTTTGTCTGTGTGATATTTTCAACCATCCTTGTATTAATTTCACTTAACAAACATTATTTCACATTAGTTTAAACCCTATGAATAATGGCTGGATCCCTTTATTGTATAGAACAGTTTTATTTAATTAAAGATATGTTAAATATTATGTATTTTGGCAGGATAACATACTATTTGACAATATTCATTTGAGATTTATTAAATTATGCAACATTTATATGTTAAGTGCAAAAAATATTAGAAAAAATACATTTTATACCGTAAATATATGTGTGTGTGTGTGTGTTTTCAGAAATGCTTTTATTATATATATTTTGATATGAATGACTACTTTGTCAAAGTTTTGGATGTCATGTAAAAAAAAATTGGTCTTTTTTTATATCATGGTTATTTAATCTAAACACAGAAAAAAACATTTTGTGACTCATAAACTTCTAACATAATTCAAACTTTAAAACATACGTATGTTGTGTATGTCATCATGAGATTGTGTGTGTTCTTATGCTTGTCAGAAAGAGGAAGCAGGAAGAGGAGGAGGCTGAGCAGAAGAAGAGGGCGACTGAGGCGGCATATCAGGGTGAGAATCATATTCCCTCAGCACTTTCAAAAGTTAATGCCTCCTCAAAGGAAGACATTTTTCTAATTATATTAATTCAGCAATGTAAAATATTGCTGATGTACCTGCAAATAGTATTAGTTTACCATGCATCTAATTGAAGATATATACATTTTTTTATTGGGAGGAAATTTCAGTTTTTATTACTTTGGGCTTGTTTCTGGCAGTGGATTGTTTATTTTACATAAATATATTAAATACATTTATTTTACAGAAAAGAAAAAAAAAACAATAATACATTTTTTTTCTTTCTTTCCAGTTCGTCAGGCAGCTAAAAACACACCAAAGAGAGTTCCCAGCGTGACAGTACGTTCTCCACCCGGGGCTAGTTCTCCCAGCATGGACGTCTCGCAACCAGAAACACTGCAGCCAGTGATAGATGAATCCGGTGCCAGTCCAATGGTGAATTCCTGCTTTACTTTTTTTACATTTAAACTTAAAGCAGATTCAAATAAGAGGTCATACTCATGATTTTTCTGTCTAGACTCAAGGACTGACCATCTTCATGCCTGTGACAGAGGTCACGGGTCCAGGGCCTAAAGAGTCAGGTCTGGCTCCAATGGTAGACGACTCCCCACAGAAAAAGCACCTTGCCCCAAAAGCCACACCACCTCCCTCCCCGCTGCTGTCTGAACTGCTGAAGAAGGGCAGTCTCATCGCTGCCAGCTCTAGGCTGGTGAGTGTGGGATACTGTGAAGCACTCAACATTTAAAGCTTTGGGCTAAAGGGGCATGTCACAGCAAACAGCATTTTGTCCTATACTTTTACTTATATTGTCCTATAAATAAAGTAACCAGAACCACATAGTTCTGACTTCTTGTTGTAGTCATCATAAAAAGCATATGTAAAGTTTGGCCTACCCATTTATAGTAGATAAACTGCAAATATGGACAATTCAAAATTCTGATATTTACATTACACTGAGTATTCTGGATTTCGTCAAGGGCCAAGTTTTTATTACTCATTTTACAAATGGTTTCTCATATTGTTTTGATCATGTGTCTGTTGGGCAGGTGGTTGAAGGAGACGTAGCCACAGGTTTGAGTAATGGATCTCATGGAGTTGAGCTTCACACTGTTGCAACTGCTCTGCCTGCTAATCAAGACATAACCGCGGGTAAACAATACAAACTTTTCTTTCTGTGTGTTTAAATGTCTCTCTTCAGCGTTAACATTTTTTTTGTCACTGAACAAACTCAATTTTAAGCTGTTTGTTTTGATTTGATTTTCTTTAGCACAATTCTTTTGCGTTTTACCACGTGTCCTGCATGCACGTTTTAGATTTCATGCTCTCTGTAGTACTTTGTAGTTTGATTATTGTGAGAGTAGCTGTGTGCTTTAGTGTGTGTGTTTGTAGCGCTATATGTGTGTGTCTCTGTGTCAGATGCTCCTACGTTATCTCGTCTGTTGGAGAGCGCCACCCCAGCGCAGCAACCTATCAGTGCCGATCCCCCTAAGCCCCCCACAGTGGTCCCCCCAGCCCAGGACCACCTCTCTATGCCTCTCAAAACAGGTCTCTAATCTCTGATTTCCTTTCTTCAGCACTCTCTCTGTGGAGCATCAGTATGCTTTTGCTCAGGCAGTCTGTTTTTTTGTTGTGATGTGTAGACAGCTTCATCCAATCACTCAGATTGCACAGACAGTTCTAGAGTTCATGGATTATATTGTAGAATAACATTTAATACAAAGTTTGTGGTTGACAATTTTTTTTTAATGTTGTCTAATCTTTATGCTTACCATGGTTACATTTATTTAATCAAAAAACAGTAATACTCTGAAAATGTATTACAATTTAAAATAACTATTTTGCATGTTATTGTATTTCAAAGTGTAATTTATTCCTGTGACGCAAAGCTGAATTTTCAGCGGCATTGCTTCATTCTTCAGTGTTACATTATCCTTCAGAAATCATTTTAATATGCTGATCTGCTGCTCAATAAGTATTTTTTTTTCTTAATAACACTTTATATATGAAATTATATATATTCTTTTCTTTTTTTCAGGATTAATTTTATGAAAAAAATATATACATTCTGAAACATAATAAATGTATTTGTCACTTTCGATCAATAATGCATTCTTGCTGAATAAAAGCATTAATATCTTTCAAAAGTAAAGGCACTGACCACAAAGGCCAGATACAGCATTTTAAGGATTCGCTCAAAAATCTAAATTCTGTCATCATTTACTAAACTCAAATGAACAAAAACATAGTTTGAGCAATGTGGTTTTTCCTCTTAAAGACTCATTACTTCCTCTTCAGAGCACTCATGAAAAAAATGAACCATAGTAAGAGTACTTTAAGCGATGTGTTTCCTGTTGTGTTTAGCAGCTGCAGCCGTAGCAGAAGGTTCTGGAGCAGAAGCGGTAATGGCAGGGTCGTCCACACCAGCTGAGGTGGAGGGGAAGGAGGCAGAGCTGGTGGAGGAGGACACAGTGGTGTCAGTGTCATACATGGCCCACGAACTGGACCTGGAGACAGTGGGAGACATCATTGCAATCATAGAGGAGAAGGTATATGCACACAAACGTGTGTAAACCTATACCAATGTTTCTGAATCTAAAATGAAGTAAACTACTACATCTGTCTCAGGTGGACGATCCTGTGGAGGCTTTGGACGCAGCCGCAGTGGAGGCTGCTCTCTCTCTCTGTGAGGACCCAGCGGTCGGTGGCCATCCCCTCACCAGTCCTTGGGAGTCACAGACCTTTAAGGCAGCTGAACCAGAGCCCATCGTCCAGCAGAGTCCTGCCCCAGAAGTCACACAGAGCTGCCCTGACCCGGCGGGTGTGCAGGGAGAAACGGAGGTTCTGGTTGAGGAGGCTACAGAAACCGAAGCAGTTGACAAAGTGACAGGGGACACTTTGGCGCTTGCCGCCCCTGACACAGAGCAGAGCCAGGACTCTGAGGTTAAGACTGAGGGTGAGAGGGAAGGAGAGGGAGAGGGAGAGGGAGGGATGGAGGAATCGCAACAGGAGAACAGAACCCCGAGTCCAGCCGTGAAGTGTGAGGGGGAGGACTGGGTTCAGCCAGAGACCGTGACGCCCTGTCTGGACTCAGAAGATAGCTCAGCCTCAGCGAAAGACACAAAGGTATCAGCAAAGCACGCAAAAAAAAATTAAACCCGTCTTTACATGTGTTGTTGTTTATTTTTTACTTTCTATTCATCTTAGAATCCTGAACAAAATGTATTATGGTTTCCACAAAAATACGAAGCAGCACGCCTGTTTTCCACATCGAAGATATTAAGAAATAATGTTACTAAAATAGAAAATATTTCTGAAGGATCGTGTGACACTAGACACTTGTGTAGTGATGCTGACAATTAATTTAGTAACAACATAATTGGGACATTCTGTAAAACAATTAATTTGGAAGGTATAGGATCATAAGTTAGTTATTACAAAATAAATTTTAACTCTTTAGACCTAAAGTAGGTACCACTGAAAATTAAATGAAGATTTTAATAATTTAACAATACATTCAAATGTTTTTCTTATTTTTACCTTTTACATTTCGTCAACCACATTTCTCTCACAGATTGACTTAAGGGATGAATTAGTAACTCTGTTTAATATTCCTCCTTCGAATGTTGTAGGAGGTGAAGGAGGAGGATGGAGGCAGTGAGGTGGATGTGGATGAAGGGATGGAGATGAAAGAGTGTGGCGATGGGGACGGAGAGGGGCCGTATCTCTCAGAGGTTGATCCTCCTGCCAGCGAGAGTGAGGATGGATACGGCAGTCACTCTCAGCGCTACACCACAGCGGATTCCACCGCCAGCAGCCCTGCCTCATCACAGTTGTGAGTGTTTGTGTGGGAGCGTGTGTTCTGTGTCTTTCAATCTTTCATTTGCCTTTAACGACTCTCTCTCTCCCTCTCGCTCTCTCTCAGCTCCATGTGCAGTGAAGATCAAGAGGCCTTACAGGCTCAGAAGATCTGGAAGAAAGCCATCATGCTGGTGTGGAGGGCAGCAGCCAATCACAGGTGAGCGTCTCATTCTTACTTGCCTCAGCTGATGTTTTATCATGAGCGCTCACCTGTATATGGAAATGTGTTGTATGTGTTTGCAATTTATTGTTTGTGTTTTAGGTATGCAAGTGTGTTTCTGCAGCCTGTGTCTGATGACATTGCCCCTGGTTATCACAGCATTGTACACAGGTATCAAGATGAGGCTTGTTTTGTTTAGTAGATAGTGTGGCTCTATGATTTTTGTGATGCAAAAAACTTGAATATAATCTTGTAATTCGGTGATAAAAATAGATTTTATTATATACCAATGAAAATTTTGGAATAATTGATGATGAATGATGAGTGATGAATAATAATCATTAGTGCTGTCAAATGATTAATTCTAATTAATCACATCCAAAATAAGTTTTTGTTTACATAATATAGAAGTATGTGTCTACTATGTATATTTATTATGTATGTATAAAATAAATATATTTTATATAAATATATTTAATATAAACATAACATGTTTACATAACAAATATATACAGTAGGCACGTATGTTATGTAAACACAAAAATTGTATGCGACTAATCACGTTTAATCATTTGACAGCACTAATAATAATAAAGCTGTATTAAATGTAAAATTAATTAAAAATGTAATAAAAATTAAAACAGAATTTACAATATAAATAAATTAATTAATAAAACATTAAAATAGTTACAGTGTCATTAATTTAATATGAGTTTATATTAAAATATATTTGATTCATTAAAATAAAGTCTAGAATAATTAAAACAGCAAACATGGAATGTGGGAGGAATAAAAGATTTATGGGACTGTAAACATTTTGTTATTTGATTTTAAAAAAAATAAAAAAATTGACATGCTTTTTGATCATTAAAATGCTAATATTTAATTTAATCATGAAAACATAGTCCAGACAAATTAAAATGAAAGACAACGATATCCAGAAATGTTTAAAATACAAATTTGACAACTAACATTGAAAAGTATTTCTAAAGGATTTTTTGATCATACTTAATGTTAATTTTAACATCTTCTAGTATTGTGGGAATAGCTGAAAATGTACTCACCCTTCAGACCATCCAAGATGTAGATGAATTTGTTCCTTCATCAAAAGTTGACAGTACATCACTTGCTCACCAGTAGATCCTCTGAAGCCGATTGGTGCTGTTAATTTGAGAGTGCTAACTGTTAGTTTATGTTAATGTGTTAACAAATTTCAACTAGAGAACCTTATTGTAAAGTGTTAGCAGTTTTTCTGTAGGCTTATCATGTTTTTGTCCTTCCTGAAATCTCCACCTCTTCAGACCGATGGACCTATCAGCCATCAAGAAGAACATTGAATCTGGACAGATCCGCACGACGGCGGAGTTCCAGCGTGACATCATGCTGATGTTCCAGAACGCTGTGATGTACAACAGCTCAGATCATGATGTCTTCCACATGGCCCTAGAGATGCAGAGGGATGTTTTGGAACAGATCCAGCAGTTCCTGGCCACTCAGCTGATCATGCAAACATCAGAATCAGGCATCAGCACCAAGAGCCTTCGAGGACGGGAGGCCAACCGCAAACAGGACCCCAATGAAAAGGTTAGAGACACACATTCATAGTTACACACACCAATACACACACCAATACCACAAGTGGAAACAAGATGCTGTGGAGAAGGTTGGAGGAATGTCATACACACACACATATATACAGTGACGCTATACGGAGACATAATCACACAGTGCTTTCATTGCTAATTATTTGGCCATTGGCTTTTTCAACAGACAAACTATTCAGCGAGACAAAACAGAGCTCAAAGAAGCAGGAAGGCATAAATATATTTAAGATTTTAAATTATTCACATGCGACTGTAGTTCATATTTTGAATTAGCTGTTATTTTGATATTTAATATATCTTTTAATAATTTTTTTTATTACATTTATGTTACATTTATTTTATATTTCAGTTTATAACAAAGTCAGAACCTTTTTAATCTAATGCTTATATTTAATATAATCTTTATTTCAGTTCTCTAAAAGGAGTTTTAATCATTTAAAATTGAGTTTATAATAACATCACTGAAATGTTGAGAGAAAGGAAGTGCAGTTATAAAGAAAAAGGGCATCTCTAGAACAAATCAAGATGCTTGATCCTTTTCCAGGATATAGGCTGAGAGAGCAGGCTTGAAGCTTCAAACGTCTCAAGAACAGAACATCAAAGTACATCAAACAGTCTGTGGACATCTGAAGTGAAATATTGCGGACAGTTTAGGAAGAGCGAGCTCAGAGTCATAGAAAGGAAAGTTTAAAAAAAAGCATGAAGCTTTATCTGTGAGAATGACTGTGGGATTGTCTCTTATTTCTGTCTCTGTTAAAGCAGCGTTAATTCAAAAGTGTCCTAAAAGCATAATTTTAAAGCCATTTGCCTCTAACTGTCGGCTGGCATGGCACCAAACAGCCAGTACCTGCAAATTGACCTGATTTCAGTCCATCTGAGAACTGAAGTATCATCAAGAAATATAACTCGTAATGTATTTAGCCTGCAGACTTACTGGCTGTCAATACACACAAAATGGATTTGCGACCGGGAACTGCACATGACGTTGTTGTAATACTCACAGGTAATCTGCGCAAATTGATTTTCTAGCTATTATTGTCATTTCAGCACTTAGTCCCTGAACCAAGTTTTATTTAAAATCCAGAAATGCTGAAATGCAGGAAAAAAGTGTCAATGTCCAAATGCTTTCTGTACGAACTAAGAAATGCAAACCTTGTATGGTGAATCTCACTAAAACTTGTTCATATTTCGCCCCAAAATGAGAAGCATAAAATAACCTGATGTTGAACTGTTATGTTTATGGCAAATATAAAATGCAATGCATGTAGAAAGTATTCAGACCCCTTCACTTTTTTCCACCCAGACATAATTTTACAGCAATCTACAATCCATAGCCAATAATGACAAAGTACAAAACAGACTTGTGTTTTGTTTGTTTTTTTGGTTTTTTAACATGTATATTACCCTTTTCCACTCTTAAAACAAAATTTTCTGGATTTCGGTGTGTAT
>JAUCMU010000026.1:7449778-7476556 GCA_032275025.1 Enteromius treurensis | reverse complement strand
TATATATATATATATTTATATATATATTTTTTCTATTTATATATATATATATATATATATATATATATATATGGTATGAATATAAATTGACATGTAAAATAAATATTTTCAGAATATACACTGTATGTGTGTGTATATTTAAATGTATACTAAATATACACAGAACACACAAACACATAGTTGTTTTTTTTTACTTTGGTGAGAAAAGAATTAAAAGAAAACAATGAAAAAATCACATGCAGCTGAAATAGTATGTACAAAAATGCAGCTTTATAGATTATGGAGTATAAATGGATGTGAAAAAATAATAATTTAAAACACTCCAAATCTACAACACACACCCAAAGTGAATTTTTCTGAATGCATTGTACCTTTTATTTTGGGCAAAAATGGGGCCGAACATGTTTGTGTGAGATTGATCCAAATGCAATTTAGTTTCCACACATTCCACATAGATGAAACCCCTTCTGATAGGACCCACATGAAAAAGGTTCTGTCCCTTACACACACTCATACGCACACATATGAACTGCTGAAGTCCCTGACAGTAAGGCTAGCGTTACTTGCACTAACACACAGTCTCGTATGTAGAGCCTGAGTCCTGCACACAAAGACCCTCATTTAGAGCCAGAACCACCAGCCAGAAGGAAAAGGAACAACTCCAAACAAGACACTAATGAGAAGGTCAGTGCTGTACACACACACACACACACACACACTCACAGGTGAGAATCAAGGGCTCTTCAGGTGAGAGGACTTCTGTACTAACCTATGCACAAACACAGTCTAACGCTCGGGGTTTCTCTTCCAGGTTTCCACAAGGCACCATATTTGTGGCCTAGTTGTTATTTAAATGATTGTATCGCAAGTATGGTTATACTTGGGAACATTTTCAGAAATATGGGAGAATACCTTTCACAGTATTGTTCAAAAGTTTAGGGTCAGTAAGCTTTTGAAATACGTGTCTTGAGCTTACCAAGGTTGCATGTGTTATATCAAAAATGCAATTACAGTATCGTGAAATAGCATCACATTTTAACATATGTTTTCATTTTTAAATGCATTTTAAAATGCCATTTATTTCTGTGATGCAAAGATGAATGATTTTTAGCGTTGTTACTCCAGTCTTCAGTGTCACGTGATCCTTCAGAAATCATTGTAATAAGATGATTTGCTGCACATTTTTTCAGTAACATTTGCTTAATATTTTTTGGGAATCTTATTTAAAGAGCAAATTTCAAACAGCATTTATTTGAACCAGGATTTCAAACTTTTGCAGCACTATAAATGTATTTTATTTATTTATGTTTTTAATAATTAAAAAAAATCTTACTGTCCCCAAACTTTTGAACTGTAGTGTAATATTTTATTATATGCGAAATAGAAATGTGGTTGTTGTAAGCATGGAAATAATGTATTTGTATGCGTATGTGGTGCAAGGGTTGGGTCAAACAGCCACTTGATGTTTTCTTTTGTTGATTCTGTGTGCCATTTTTATTTTTAACACACCAGACCAAAGTTAAATGTTTTTGTTTTTTTTTTAAATTCATTTCTGTTTGCATGGTTTCAGTCTCAGTGATGCTTTCACACTGAGCTGTTTGCAGCGTGATTGAGCTCATTCAAATGACTGGACACTCATTTCATCATCATCTATTTGAGTTTATGTTGGAGTGCTGCGGTCATCATGAAAACGGTTACAACACACTCACACATACATGAACACCTCATGTCTTCATCCAGCTAACACATACACTCATCCCTTTTACTCATCAACCCCTCATATCCTCCCTTCAGTAGCTACAGTCTTAGACTTCTCTTTTCCATCGTGTTTCCACTTCATCCTTCTCTTCTTCCTCAGCCGTGTGTCTGTATATAGAGACGCTTCTAGGGTGACCAGATGACGGTAATAGAAAACTGCTCTATCCTTCCATGTTCTATATGCAAGAAATCAGAGTTCACAACTATCCAGGAAAGCATCCAGCGGAAAGCAAATGTTTTGTTGGCCTCAAGTCATTGTAAGATGACTGCCAATGTAAAGGGCTTGCCAGATCAAAGAAAAGAGAGGCTGCTAAATTTGTAAAATTAAAATGATTCATTTATATAATGAGTAGGCATGGTTTAGTAATTAGTAATTAGACAACAATTAAATCACTTATTTGCAGATATTATTATCAGAACAATAAAATAAGTCATTTTGCATACACACAACAGATATTTTCATCTTATCTCTCAGATAAGATAACACGTATGTCATGTACCTCTGTCACTAAAGTTATATCAGATCACTGCATTGTCAGTTTGACCTGTTTATTTAAAGAAATCTATTGAATTTGTAAAGTGAATGTAAGAATATGGCTCATAAAACATCTGGTCATTCTAGTATCTTTGCGCATGTCTCTGATGTTTTCCATCTCATGATCAGGGTTTTAGATTAGTATACCTGCGGATTGCTCCCATAACACCTGCTTTTGCTCTGTTGTCTGTCTCTCTGGCTGGGTCTAGAATAGGTTTTAAATAGTGACCTCTCTTTTTCTCACTGTGCTGTTTGTCCTTCTACAGGACAGCCTCTCCATGGCCTCTCCTGCTTTCCTTCTCTCTCTCTTTGTAAGTATCCAGGCTCAAGATCACAAGATATTTCCTGTCCCCTTTTACCAAACACAATCACACACATTTATACTCGGATTCTCTGATTGGTTAGAGCTGATCGCTCGCTTGCATCCAGGTTGGTATGTTCAAAGGTTGTGAATAAATGCTTGCTATTAAATCCTAATCTATTTTCCAGCAAGATTTATGTGTGCAAGGATGTGATCAACTGATTGAAATTGACAGTCAGGACATTTGATAAAAAAAAAATTTTAAGCTTTTGTTAACCCTTAAATGCATATCTCAGGTCTTTAGTGACCCAAGATTCAGTTCACTGCCCTCTCCTTCCTTGTTTTTTAACTTAGTATTCCACAATTTATTCACTATAAACAAAATAACGAGAAAAAAATTGGGGTTTTTTTGTAAAAAAAAAAAAAAAAGTGTATATGGTTGCTTTGTAAGTATATTTATTCTGCACAATAATAATTCAATATTTGACGACACAATAAGTTCATAAAAATTACATTGATTCCCCAAATGTAGCGCCATTTGATAACCAATGATGGCGTGATGTTTCCCTTATAATTACCTCAGACATTAAAAAAAAGAATATAATCAGCAGTATTCAAACTGAATTGCATGAATGGTTTTTACAGCAGAGCAATTACTGTAAGCAGTTAAATATAAGTGTCTTGATCATTTGATGGTGGATGTGGCGAATAAGCTGCCAGCAATCACAATATTGATTTTTGAAGTAATTGAAAATGATAGTTTTGAGAATATGGTTGAGACTGTGAAAATGAGCAAGCCGGATCATGAATGTGGTGGGAAAATGCACTGACGTGATTGTAAAAGCATCTGCTGTGTTTTAAAGGGTAGCAAAATTTCCTCTCTATTTTTATTGGTTTGCAATTTTTATTAAAATACGAGGAGAGTTTCATGCTCTTGCAACATAGAAACATAGGCTCGGGTGCTAAACATCTGAATATGTTATAATGATTGATTAAGCATCCATAAATTTTTGGGTTAAACAAAAGAAAAAAAAATGTGTCACTGTTTCCACAAAAATATCAAGCAGTACAGCTGTTTTTAACATTGATACTAATAAAAAAAAAGTTTTATGAGCAGCAAATCGACATTATAATGATTTTTGAAGGATCATGTGACACTGAAGACTAGAGTAATGATGCTGGAATTTCAGCTTTCCATCAGAGGAATAAATTATATTTTAAAATGCATTCAAATAGAAAATGGATATTTACATTTTTGTAAAATAATAATTTAATAATACTTGTAATAATACAACCCGAATTTTGGAAATGTTAGGATGTTGTTGTTGTTGTTGTTTTTTTATAAAATGAAAACTATTAAGTATTTCAAATTACATGAGCCAATATTTTATTCACAGTCGAACATAGATATAACAGATGAACATTTTGAAAATCGAATGCACATAATGTGTTGTTTTTTTCATTTTTTTTAAGGTTTCCACAATCGTTTATATACACTTATTCACAGATTGGAGAGCCTCTGCCCATCTGTGCTTCTGAGAGACCTTGCCTCTCTAATCGTTTTTATAGCCAATCATGTTACAGACCTGATGTCATTTAACTTAATCAGTTGCTAGATGTTCTCCCAGTGGAGTCCTTTCAAAGTTTCTGGTTTCTTTTTTTTTGCCCCTTTGCCAACTTTTTTGAGACCTGTGGCAGGCATTAAATTTGAATTGAGCTCATTTACTGGATAAACGTGTAACATTTCTCCTTTTAAACATTTATGCTTTCTATGTTATATTGTGAATAAAATATTGGCTCATGTGATGTAGATATTAGGCTTTTTTTTTTAAATGCATTATCATATTATGTTAGTTAAAACTCATAAATAACTACAAATCACTAATGTTAGGGAAACCTGTTAATGTTTTGTTGAGCATTTCTGAAATTGAAATAATATATATATCATATATATCGGAATATCGGATTTTAAAACCAAGAAATTTTTGTATCTGGTTCGGCCTTCAAAATCCTTTATCGGTCGGGCTCTAATGTGATTTGAAAGTCTTATTCAAATTTTTAAAACGTCCCAACATTCCCAGGATTCGGGTTGCATTGGTAATCAAAGGGAATATAGTTTTGGTGAGCATAAGATATGATTTTAAAAGGGGAAGAAAAAAAAATCATTATATAGTGTGACATGATGGTGAAGGGAGAACTTTCCTTTTAAATGGTTTGGTATTTTTACTGATTTTTATTTGTCTCCCCAAAATGACACAACATGTCTTTAAGCACCTTTTGACTGTAAACACGTTCACTTTTCTTTCTTTTTTTACTGTTGTGTCGCTATTCAGTTTTTTTAGCCTTTAGGCATACCCTTCAATTTCATAACTATGTATTGCAGTTCTGAATTTCTGCCTCTTTAAAATGAAGTGCTTGTTCTAGAAACACACACACACACACACACTTCCTGTTCTCAGGTCAAAGTACTTGGTTTCTCACACTAATGGTCTGGTGTGTTAGGGCAGTGAATGACAGGCTGTTTGCATTTTCTTACGGCTGGCCTGCTTCTCTGCTCTTCCAGGATGGAGGCACCAGAGGGCGCCGCAGTGCCATTGAGGCTGATATGAAGATGAAAAAGTGAATTGAGATGTCACACTGCAGCTGTTACGGAAGTTCAAATAGGCTTTATTTCCCTGTTTTGTTAAGACATTCTGGCTAAGTTTAGTTACTCAATGCCACGGTGGTTTGACGCAGCAATTCGAAAGTCTAATTACAGAAAGACACAGAGAGAAGGACATTTTTAAGGGCTTGACCGTCTTTCACAGAAACCCTTCAGTCCTAGACTTGAAAAACTGGTCAAGTGTGCTCTGATAAAAAGACTCACAGGACAGGACAAACTGACCTTGTGTTTTTGCGTTTAGAGGAGTTACTTAAAAGTTTTTCACTTCACTGTTAAAAATAAACGTGCTTGACTATGCTTTTAATGGTTAAATAAAGAGCCTTGGAAATCTGATGAACCTTTCTCTTTCACAAAAGGATCTTTGTGGAGAAAGAAGGTTCTTCAAAATATAAAAAGGTAAGAAAGAGGTGGTTCTTTAAAGATCCTTTGACTGAATGGTTCTTTGTTGAACCAAAAATTGTTCTTCTGCAGCATCGATGTGAAGAATCTTTTTAAGCACCTTTATTTTTACGAGTGTTGGTGTCAAATTTAGCATTCATCACTGACCTTTAAATAAAATTAAAAAAAAGCTGAATGTAACACCGTCATGACCACTGGACGGTTCGAAATCAGAATGTCATTTTCTAGAGCTAAGAATGAGACCTACAAACCATTGTTTAAAACAAAGATTACGATCGCCTTATCCGTTTGAGATGATGTGGAACGCTGAACGACGGAGGAAGGAGCAATACAATTGAGCTTTTTTCTTCTATGGTAATGAAGATGGATCCGAAGTATTTTAACTTAATTTTTGCCTATAGTCAGGATTATGGATGCTTTGGTTTACAGTTAAAGGCCTACTGTACTATGTTGAGTTTGTTTTGTTCTTTAAGTGAGACTTAATTTGACATCCGTGTTTAGAAAGATCTTATAGTTTTGTACAAGGTCTTCGTGTACAGTGTTTTTGTATATTGTGTCGTGAAATGTTTTAATAAAACATGAGTCAGCAATTACATGATGAAGTTTTAGCAATACTTTATTCAACTTGTGCTTTCAAGCAATAGCATTTTAGTACAAAGTCTTGACTGGGAGGACAATACCAGCTTGTCCTGTACAAAACCACTACATCTCCATTAATGACGTCAACATATATCAGTGGTGCAGTTCATACACAATGTGAACCATCCTGTACAATAGTGGGGAACTGAAACTGAACATTCAGTCGTCTCAACACACCCGTCATAGTCATACAAACATGATCTGATCTCAAGTGCCTTGTCACCTGACAGTAGTGTTCCCACACCTCAAGATATGACAATGCTTACAACAGTGTTAAATCCCAGGGTATACATAAATATAATTTTAAGCTAATGAAACAATATTGGTGAGCACAGAGATTTGTGTAAAGAACATGTATAAATCTTACTGAGCCCAAACTTTTGATTGACAGTGCATAACCATGAGGTTGTATGTTATAATTATATGTATGTATATATACGATATTTTAAGCACACATAATGCAGATAATATAATAATAATAATGTGCAAAATGAGCTTTTCCTAAAGCTGTCCTCTTCCTCCAAGACCCAGGCCTACTTTTTCCTCTTAATACCAAACGTTTAATAAAATTCAAGTACAGTAGGAGTGGCAGACGAGTAGAGCTTCCGCTTGACCAGTCGATATTCCCGTCTGATGCTCAAGACCTTCCCACCTCCGAACAGGATCTTCAGCGGAGGCCATCCACCCAGATCAGGCTGCAGGACCACAGAGACCTCAAAAGTGGGCGTGAGACTCTGATCGGGAATAACGGTGCCTAGTTTCAGTAGTGTGCCCTTGCTTTCCATGAATATGTGGATCAGCGCACCTCGTATCCCACACGGCTCATTTGTGGATGAGCGCAGGATGTCTCGGGCGATGCGAGTGGTCATAAGCCTGGGCAGACGCAGCTCCTGGCAGCTCAGACTGGCTCCTTTGGCCTCATAGAGGCACTTCTCAATGCGTTTGGCCAGGTCGAATTGAAGACACACGTCTTCTCCTTCTTCCTCCTCCAAACTGCACTCAGACCCCAGACCTGTGAATGAGTAAATAGGAGGAAGACGTCAGGCTCAGCTGACCGGACAGGAACTTTACGCCTCAGCAGTTTTGATAGTGACCAGTGGCTCATTAGATTAGGATGAAGAAACTAACACCGTCAGCCTCTGATAGTGTGTCATCAGCTGGTCTAAGCTGCCATGGACTTTAGTGGGCTGAGCTAATGTGTTGCAATTTAGGAAAATTGGATAAACAGTCACGCATCTGATCTAAAAGTTTTGAACATATGAAGAAAGGTGTAATACACTGTAAGGGGTAAGTTGTCACAATGGAGTATATAAAATAAACAAAACTATAGACCTTAACAAAACACCTGACATCAGTGCTCATTGAACTTTTTAATTTAACATTTCTGAGCTTAGCTTGGTTATTTTAGATCAACATGCAAAACTTAGCTAGGACGTTTTTTTTAAGAGATAGCGCCTGGCTGTGACAACTTGCCCCGGTTTCTCTTACAACGGAAGATTTCGACTGAAATAGGATACTTACTCGATGAGCTGTGTGCTTTCATGAGTCTGCCGCAGTATTTGACACTGTCTCTATCTGATCTGAAGTGCTGTAGAAAGCTCAGGTCCTCAGCTAGGTTTTCCTGCTCGCTCCTGACGGACATCCCGAACACGAGGGCTTGTGTATAGACCATTTTAACGTGATTTCCTCCGAGTATTTCTCCGACAGCTCGCCTAACTCTTCCACTGAGTGTTTCTGTGTTCCTTCCATGAATGCGAGAGGTTGAGTGTGTCGCTCTCCCCGCAGCAGCCGCTTTTATGTAGCGCTGTAATGTTGCATCAGCTGAAGTTTGTGGGATGGGCTACATTATGCTGAAGTCAGACCAGACGCCGGCTGCGAGCGCATGCAATCGAACCGGCTTCTTGCGTTTCTATTATACTAAACAAACAGTAGCTGACGAATTAACATAGACATTCACTTTTTGGATTAAATTTTACGTAAACAATTTTTTTACGTAATTTTACGAATTACGATCATCTATTATAGAAATATTATTTTTTAAGCTACAATTTGTATTCAACTTTTAACGTTTTTGAAATTAACTTTAAGTAGTCCTGCAATATTTATTGATTAATGTTTCTCAAATAATATCCTAAATACTGCCCTATATATTTTTTTTTATTTTTTTACTTTTTATTTTTTCACATATATATATATATATTTACCCTTTGTGTATTTATTTATTTTTTTTACTTTTTATTTTTTCACATTTTTTAATCTACTTTGACTTTTTTCCCAAATTAACTAGTCCTGCATTGCTTCCTTGTATATTTATGTAGGCTATTTATATATGTATTTACTTATTTTACATGTAACCTTAAATACTAGCCTATACAGACAATTACGGGAATATCACATTTAAGACACAAACATGAAAAAATATATATTATCTTAATTATCAGCAAAAAAAAGACATTTAATGTAAAGGTCAGTAAATAAACAGAAAATCATATGT
Source organism: Enteromius treurensis (assembly GCA_032275025.1). Taxonomy (NCBI): domain Eukaryota; kingdom Metazoa; phylum Chordata; class Actinopteri; order Cypriniformes; family Cyprinidae; genus Enteromius; species Enteromius treurensis. The sequence goes on along the minus strand of JAUCMU010000026.1, from coordinate 7,467,768 downwards.
ATGAATTTTTATGAAAGGTGATTCAAATTAACATCGCACATGCAAATAAATGCTGATGCAAAGGACAAGTATGTGTATATAAGAATGAGATTTCTAGAAAATCATTTAGACGTGTGAGATCTGGTGTGATTATTCACAGGTGAGACTCACATGACCAGAAAGACAAACACCCGGTCAGTAAAATCCAGTTTAGCAGCCTTCTCTATGAAATAACCCAAGAAACACATTTACACTCTTATTGTAATTTACATTGAATTAATAAACCAACAGAACCTGTTTACTTCCTGTTAAGATTTTATTTACAGCTTTAACATTAATTTTCCTTTAACATTAAGTTTCTTTTTCTGACAGTTTTCACACAGTGACAGTGTCTTAAGGAAGTAAATTATACAATATAAACCAAAAGAAAGCATATCTGTGACTTAAGTCTTTCTGATCTGCTGCATGATCTAGAAACTATTTTACAGATTTCCTGGCATAGCTGTCTGTTTGCCATCTGTCTGTCTCTGAGTCATGATGAGGGACTTTTCCTTGTGACCTCACCTTTGTTCTCTGTCATTAACTAAACTGTCATGCTGTGACGACACATTGCCCCACTCAAGCATGCAGATATTACAACAAGGAAGAAGAGACTTCTGTAGAAGCACCTTCCAGAAGTTATGTAAATGAGAATAAATAAACCACAGATCTCGTATATGTATCACTGAGAGGGTGAACGTGGAGGGAGGAGCAAACTGTTTGGAAACCTTTGACCATAGAGTGCTTTCATAATGTAACATCCAGAAAATGGTTGTGTTTCTTGACTGAATCAGCTGTTAATACAGCTGTGTGTGTGTGTGTGTATATATATATAGACAGTGCCCTCCACTAATATTTGCATCCTTGGTAAATCTGAGCAAAGGTGGCTGTGAAAATAAATCTGCATTGTTTATCCTTTTGATCTTTCATTCCAAAAATTCACAAAATTCTAACCAACTATTGAATTAAAACAATTGAAAATGGGGAGAAAAACTCATGATGAAATAAATGATTTTCTCCAATACATGTTGGCCACATTTATTGGCACTCAATTATGTATGTCCTTTTCCCAAGATAACAGCTCTAATGCCTAAAGAGTTTCCATTTTGTTTGAATTTTATGTTTTTTCTTTGAAATAACTCTGTTTCTTCTTAGTTTTTTCTTATCAGTTTTGTTTATTAGGGTTGTGTATAAAATTTAATGTTGTTTAATCAATGTTTATTGCATATTTCAGTTTAATGAATCTCACCATGATGGTGTTCAGTGTTTATGTGAATGACACTGAGTACCTTCTATATATGTTCATATTTAAAAGCTGCATGTGATTTGCTTTGGTTCATCGTGTGCCTTTCTCATCATCACATGCTTTTGGTGTTCATCTGTGTATTTCAAAGCTACAAAACAGACTTCAGTACTTCAATAGGTTGGTATATTAACATTATATCAGGTAGTGAAATTACGGTATTTAACTGTAAATTTAACTTAAAAAAATTGTTATCGTATTTTTTTTACGGTAAACAAGCAGTTTAGTGATTCCGCTTAAATGACTATTTCCAGTGTTACGCATCCCCTCGTCGTGTCATCATGATTTGTTTGAACTTGTTTCTCTCATTCAGTGTAATTGTTCTGCCGCAGGACCTGAAAAGTAAAACACTCAGTCTGAGGAGAGCTGTTTCACTGGAAGAAGCAAGGAATTTTTCACCAGCATTTACTGAGAAGTCCTACTTAAACATCTTTAAAGTAATAGTCCTATTTGTTTTTGTATACATGTTTTCGGAGCGATATCTTATTCACATTTAAACATGCAAATAGCTCTGATGATTGCAAAGAACCCTATATAATGTAATATCAAAATTTGTAAATAAAATGTATTATTAGTGCCAAAAAATACATATTGATTACTTTAAATAAAGTTAACTAAAATAGAATAAAATATAAAAAAAATCTATTGTACTTTTATTTTCATTTAGTTTAATTTAAATGACTGAAATAACTCAAACTAAATAAACTACTATAAATATAGAGAGAGAAAAAGAGAGACATCTTTAAAAAGTTAAATAAAAAATACCAAACATACAACAAAAATACTAAAACCTTAACTAAAAATAAAATAAAACACACAAAATGTAAAAAAATTCACAGCATTAACAAAAACCATAGTATAAAAAATACCAATGATACTTAAATAATAATGTATATATGACATAATTAAAATGATTCTAAAATAACACTGAAAGTGTGCATGTATTATGAGCCTTTATGTGGGTGCTAATTCTAGATAATTCTCATGGAAACTGTCCACATTTACAGAACACGATAGAAAGGAAACACACAGAGAAAATGAGGGCACTAATGAGCAGCAGATTTAATGGATTCTTAAATGTTCTTATTGCATCAAGGTCTATTAAATAATTCTAAGACTGAACACAAGTAACCAAAAACTTATGCAGAGCACTGCATGATTCGTTCTCATCTCTTTGCATTAGAATGGTTAAAATAATCAGTGGTCTCCACTGGTTCAGATCTTAATGACTGAGGTTGGCTGAACATGAGTGTGGGGTCATTGCTCATTGGGTCTTCTGGATAAGCAGCTTGTTGTGCACCATTTAAATTCCCAATCGAACCTTTTTCTTGAACAGGATGGACTTCATTTGGTCGTTCTTGGATGGGATCCATGTGAATCTCTCCGCCCTGCTGCTTGAGGTGCTGGATGATCTCTCTGGAGAGGTAATGAGGCTCACCTGTGTGCTCATCTGAAAAACAGATGTATTAAATCAGCATTAGAGATGAGCAACTGTAGGAGAAAACTGAAGAATTATTTAAGATAAGATTTTAAAGTCTACTTCGCCTCTAATTGGAATGAAATTCTGACCGTTGAGCAGGATGAGCCGGTAACGGTTCCGGCACTCCAGAGAATCTTCCAGAATTTGGCTGAGAGTTCTGTAGAACAACAGGACCTGCTGCTTTCGTTCTTTTTCTCCAAACCCTGCACTGCTCTCATGGGACATCTGATACAGTGTCATCAGTGGTGTGGCGTATTCCAGAACACAGCTAAAAGTCTACAGAAACACAAAGAGAAGGAAAGGATTTATTTTCAGTGCCGCTGCAGCTTTTAGCCACAAGGTGATGCTCTTTGAACAGTCAAATGAACACGGCAAAAGATTCATTTTGTGCTCAGTGACTAATTCTTGTGTTAATTTTGATGTTTGTTTCGGATTATTGTCCCAAAGGAAGACCCAACCATGGCCCATTTTAAGATTTCTAACAGAGTCAGTGAATGATTGATTGTTATCTGTTGGTATTTGGTAGAATCTATGAGGCCATGTGTCTAAACAAGATGTCCAGGACCTCCAGCTGAAATATAGACCACAACATTTGCTGTTTGCTGCATCCAAATTTGCATATTATCTATCCTACTCCACTATCTCTGCTATTTCAATGCAATGGACACAATGATGCTAGTTTAAATGCTCTGTATATAATATCTTTGCAGTAATTACTTTTAAAAAGTTCTTGATCATTTCCATTATCAAAGACCTGCAGTAATCAGCATTAGCCCACCTCTCTGTCCTGGGTGATCTTGTAGACACTGTTCTTGTAGCTACGTTTGCGCACCCCTGCTGTGTCTCGTTCCAGTTCTGGAAGGTTTTCGTGGAAGATCACATTAGTGTCCTCCTCTTCAGGTTTGGTTGGAACTCTGGCGTTGAGGGGCAGAAGGATGTGCAGACGTGGAGAGCTCAGTTTACCTCTGGTGGAGGAGTACTGGCTCACCTTGTTCTGTAAGTCTGCAGGCGAAAGAACACAAACAGGAAAATAGAGAGTGAGCAGAATCTTTCATGTAATCAGATGGTTTTTCAGCATGGGTTATCATTTAATCACACATTTGCAACATGACTTTAAAATTACGATGAATGTGCACACTTCCATGTGAAAGGATAATGTGATCAGGGATACCATGCTATAAAATTAGTTAAATTAGTCTTGTGCACCAGATTAGCATCTTCTGAAGCCATTCGATAACTTTGCATGAAGATCACAAATCACAAGTTCTTAAACAACTTAAGCGTAGTCCTAGACTAACTGTAAGTCTGAGCTGACTCTGTGTGAACAATAATAACATCATGCGTCTGCGTCTTATGAGTTCAACATACATGCGCATGTATCCGACAACTACAATGTACCATTTTTTCTTTTCGCTGATCGGTTTAAAAGGGGATCATTTTGATAACATTCTGCATGCGAAATTTAAAAAAAAAAAACTATGTTTTTAGTTCTTATTTATGCACTTTCTTCAGAAATCTCTCTTGATGTCATACACAATTAACCACATTAGAACTGCATAATGCTAGGCATGCTAATGCTAGTGATCAAACATAGGCACTTTACCATTAAGAATGCGTAACAATTTTTTATCTGGATACTTCAGATCAGTCGTGGACCCTGTGTTTCACCTGGTTGCCCGTTGACAGCAACTTTGCTCAAAACATTTCCCTGTGTATATCATCAGCCTCATGCTAAACTATTCCTTAGCTTTGCATACACAACAATAATTTGGCATTACTTGTATTGCTTTCACCTTGGCATTTCTAGCACATTTTATTGCTTAAGCTACTGTCTTAGGTTTGAATCTAACATGCACGAAAACAAGGCTATAAGGGATTTTTCAGAAGTCTTTTTAGTGGCACACACTGTATAAAAAAAAATTATCATGCATTTTTCACAACTAATTTTAAAAACAACTGAATGTTTTTAGAGACATCATCTAACTTTGAATTTACAGTATGTCTTTCCCTCACAGCCTTGTTTTCATTCCAGTCAAAAATGAAAAAGGCGCTACCCTCACTAAGGTCTATGCAACCAATTGCTTTACGAAAGCTTGTTACTTTATAAATCTCACATGAATAAAGGCATATTTCCTTTTAATTGTTTGCTGGCTTTTTATTTTAAATGAGTCTAAATGGAAACCACGATACGATTAACACACACACAACTATTTAGTTAGCAGCCTGTGAGTAAATCGTGTGTCTTTACTGCCCCCTATAGGCCTCAACAAATACGGTCTCACATGCAAAGCGCAAACGAATGTACCTGGAAGGACAAATTTAAGGTAGCCGATATAGAAAGACCAGGCCAAACCATGCGCCACATTCATCTTCTTCATTTCACAGATTTCTGAGATCTCAACCGGTGCAGGGTCCTGAAAAACATACAATTTTAATATTACTTGTTTAATTCTTTTAAACTCTTAAAAATACTTATAACTAGGCTACTTTGATTTTTGATGTTTATGTATGGAGATCAATGTATGGCTGGAATGGGAATTTTAGCTTGTTATCCTAAATTGAGGATAACATTGTGTAATATTCAATACTAATAGTAATTTATATTTAAAAAAAAAAAAAAAGGAGATGTGGTTTGGAAACCCGAGATGAAGAAAGAAACTACAATCAGAAAACTGCAGGGGTATTCTGAATATCTCTGAGCTATTAATATCAGTATTAAATATCAGAATCAGGTGCCCTGATAAGTCCCATTAGTCTCTATGAAAGCAAATCTAAACCAGCTGAGATTATACAGAACCTTGTTGTTGATCATAATCTGCTGCATACAGTGTACTTTGAATGTTTTTCTGTCAGGGACCTTGTTAAATGTGTTAAATGAGTACTGGGTGTATTATATGTTTCCTGTGTAGCTTTTCAAATCAGGTTTAAATGTTTTTTACCTTCCAGACTGTGCTTTTTGAGTGTGACAATCTGATATTTTTGAAGCTCCTTTAATTAATATTTTTGAAGATGCTCTAATTATAGACTCTAACCCTAACACCATAATTATTATCATCGTTATTATATATTATAGTACTATAAACTATCATCATTAGCGCTCACATTTTTAGTTGGTGAGCATAACTGAACCAGCTGAACAAGTATGTACTGAATATTATTAATATAATGATTTGATTTAGACTTTGCTCTCCTGGCATGTGATGAGTCTTACCAGTAACCTCAAGCTTCTGAGTAACAGGTAAACAGGGCACATGAGGGCTGTGGTGCTCCACTGTTCTCCAGAGAATGAAACTCCGCCCAATTTTAACATGAAGAATATTGCACACATTCCGACAACTACACGGGGTTTAAAGCAAGCCTGGACGATCTCATTTATTCTGCCATGATACCTAGAAAAAAGCGTATTTTATATTAAATCAATACATTTTTTAAAACTTTCATCCAACATGTTTTTGGGCATATGATTTCCTGAACTTTTAACATCCATGAAAATTTACCCACTAAGAGAAAAAAACAACATTTCACCAAATTCTGCAACTAAATTGCATACAAGGAAATACATGGTATACAAATTTTTTCTAACCTTTGCCTTGAATGGTAGAGCCACTCCTCTGCAAACAAGCCCATACTGTGAATAACCCTTTCTACTATGATGCAAAGAGCAATCATTCCAGCTCTCTCAGTCAACATGTCAGTGCCCAGCAGCCAAGCAAACAGCAGCATGAGAAGCCCCAGTCCAGCAGAACACACCACCGGCAGCCTGCTGCGCGCTCTGGGCACTAGACCGTCCTCTCCCATTACACCAGACATCTGAGCACATCACATTCACAGTGTAGACGTCAAACACTAATATTAACATATTTAAACCCTAATGCATGGGTATAATATCAAGAATATAAGTTCTTAAAATATAATGTGATTGTTTATTATTATTATTAGCATTTTTCAGGACATAATCCTTCACAAGACTGCTGGGCATTTTATTCCAAAAATATAAAGAAACCCCATCTAAATCAATTTTAATTTCAGAGAAATTCTACTTCTACTTTCAATTCTGAACTGGTTCTTGTTTTGCATAGTGTGTTATTGCAGCTGTGCAGTGGTTTTCATCGAGTGTTGGGAAAGTTCACACATTTTAAAAAGAACTAGTTCAGTTCATAGTTCATAATTACATTTTTTTTAACTAAGTTCGCAGGTTCCAAAATGAACTATTTCATAGTTCTTTTATTTTTTCTGGTATGTTGCTACAAGCTGTTACCCAAAGAATACTGGCATTTTCCACATGTTGCCCCCCATTCAGTCCACACTCTTATCCAGCTGCAGCATTCACCCTACAGTATATTCTCAGAAACATGAGGAAGAACGTGCTGCTTGAATTTTTCCTCCTGGATGCCTCAAGTGCCCTTTTCTTGGGGTTTCTTGTTTTGTTTTGTTTTAATGTGTATGTGTGTATGTAGCCCTGTCTTTGCCCCATAACAATAAAATGTAACTATTAAATAAATAAATAAATAAAAGGATCTGGCTCGCATCAGTCACATGACTGTCATTAACCAAAGATTCGGCTCTTTTGACTTGGCTCCCTTAAAAGAGACGGCTCTTACAGCTCCCAAATGGCTCTTTATTTAGTATCACTCAGAGCCTTCTATTTTAGCCTAATTTATCAATTTTGAATGTTTTGTGTATTGGTAAGCAACTTTTTAATTCCCTATTTTTCATTTAAAAATACACAGTTATTATTATTTACAATTTACTAAAACTTTAATTGGACAATTGAGCACAACCACTGCAAACAAATCAAATAACCTAAATAAAGGGAAAAGTCTTAACAAATATAAAAAAAGTAGAACAAAACACTTATGTCTTTAATGCAGGTTGGAATTGAGAAATATGAGATTGGGTGGGCTGATGCGATTTCTCCTCTCTGTAATTACAGTATTTGTCCTGTTTTTTTAGTGTACCTGGCCTGTACCACTACACACTCGCTATATTTAAAGCAGCATGTGATTAGCCGTGTGGCGTTCCCAAATAAAGCCCCGCCTCCCTTACAGCAGAAGAGTCGGCTCTCCCTGACGGGAGTCGGCTCTTCTCGTTCGTTACAAAGAATCGGCTCTTAGAGCCTGCTCGTGCTCAAATGACAAATCACTGCTGTACGGGACTGTTCTCTAGAATAAAATTGAACTACGAGAGAACGCCGTTCATGAACGCCAGATTGAGCGTGTTCACGTTCATCAGGCAGATATACAGCACAGTTCACGTTCACCCAGCATATAAACTCGTTCATAAACGATCTTCATTGTTGTGCAGTGCTTGGTAAGTTTATAGTAGACCCGTGTACATTTTCCCTATGTCTCAAACTAATCATGAAGAATGTTGTGGGTTTGTCACTATTTTGTTTTGTCATCAAAATGATCCCTTCCATAACAATGTCTGGCCAAAAATCTAGTGCATGCTATTTCCTAAAACTAGTTTTTTTACAAATGTGTTTTTTATTTATCACAGCAGTGTGAAACTGTCTGCAATAGTGTCTGATCATTGTTTGTTATTTGAAAACGAATAGCATTTTCACAAATATGTGTATATGTTACACACACTGAAGTGTGTATGTTTGCAAACAATCTAGGAATTCTGCAAATTGAGTTTGGTGTTTGGATAATTGTGATTATATTTTGAAAAAAAGAACCCGCTTTTCAAAATTGTGTGTAAACAATTGAAAAAAAAAAACGGTAAACAGTGTAGGAATTCCATTCTTCAGTGATTATTCAGTGAAACTTCCAAGAGAAACAAGATTAATTAATTAATTTTAATTGAGGCAAAACATGAATTACAATAAACTAAATCTACAAAAAAAAAAAAAATCTTATTTTTTCATTGTTCAGACCAAGTTCTGTCATATAACCAGTAAACCAGTAAAATAGTCCAACTCTATGGACATTTTTATAATGTTTTTTTTTTTCTAGTACATCAAGAACAATTTTATCATATTGAAATTGAATAAAACACATTCCTTCATCATTCATTACTCTTCATCATGAGCCTGTGAATTACAAATGACTGAAAAAATCTGCTCTTAAAATCTGCTCTCCTTCATCATTTCTTAGGATTTTATCTTAAGCTTTAGCATCATCTTAAACAGCTTGTTTCATCTTTTAAAATAGTTTTAAGTTCCATTTTTAGAATATATGCCTCTGTTGTGGTGCTGCCAATAAGGAAATTAATTCCAATCAATCTCTTTAGATCAGTAAGCAGACGTGTGATTTTGCCTTATATATTATCAGACTAGATCAATAAAGACAGCTCAAGGCCAGATACATAAAACCTTTTTAACTCAACCTTCATCAATAATGGATATAAATTGACATCATCAAATAAGATCTCAGACTTCAGCAGGTATTCGGCCTCCAACAAAGAGTGCAGGCAACAGCAGGTGGGAAATCCAACTTAAAATGTTGTTCCCTTGAAGCTGGAGCTAGAGGAAACTCTACTTATAATGTATTTCGGTATCAAAGCGATTCAGGTGTAGATAAAACACTCTTTCTGAAGGTTTAAGAAAACCTTTGAGAAAAATGTTTGCAATAGACTCACTTTGCAAATATAAAATGCCCAAATTTAAAAAATGAAGAAGTAAAGGTCACACTTCATATTAGGTGGCCTTAACTACTATGTACTTACACCCCCAAAAAAAAAAGTACAATGTACGCTTCAACCTGTCCTCCAACCAATACGCCTGTATAGGTCATTTGTGCAATACTGGTGAAATACGACTCTTCAGAGCGCATACTAAAATTATTGGTCATGTGATTTAGGGTTGGTGTAGCTAAGTTTGTAGACAGATGCGTTATACTGTAAGACGAGAAGTGACCATGGGTTCGAACCCAAAGAATGCATGTGCTCATAAAACCTTATAGATCGTGATTTTGCACATGTAATGGGTAGGTTTAGGGGTGGGTTAGTGTGGTCATTCGCACAAATAAAACCTAGTAAACTTTCTTTTAATCACCATGAGATCACTGAAAAAACTATACACAAACAAAACATGCATTTTGATTGATACTCACAGTCATACGTCATGTCATGACGACAGATGCAATACAAAACTGTAAATATTTTTATTAAATATAGGTCATAATAAGTCACTTGCACAAACAACGAGTCACTTTTTGTTGGAGGACAGGCTCTTACTTGTGGTCACACTGCATTGCAAAACACTTCTGCTGCTATTGAGGTGGGATATGGGTAGATTAGTTAATGTTAATAAATGTAATGACTGAAATTAATTACAGAGGTGCACTGTATCAAATGATTAATTTAAATGTAAGTACACAGTAGGTAATGCCAAATAATACAAAGTAGATTTTTGTTATATCTGACTTAGTTTCATTGTTTATATGTTGAACAGCAACACTATTCCAAACTAAATGTAGATGTGAGGTTTACCCAAATCAGAGGTAAACTGTGTGTTGCATTTTAAGTCTTACTTTCATCCCAAAGGATAAAAAAAATGGTTGAAATCCATTCAATATTTATAATAATGTTATTTTAATTGAAATAACATTATTAAATAAAATAACATCATAAAAAATATGCATAATTGGATAAAAACAAAGCATCCTCTGGGAATACTGTCTGAATACACAAAACTGATTCATCACCTGCAAAACATCCGATTTGAATTACAAACTGTTTTTGGTTCAATGTGAACGCACCACTTACAGTCTGCCTTCCTGTTTATCCATATTTTCCCCCATAAATTAGCTCTAGTAATGAATGACGCCTACTCCAACCTGCCCTCCCCTCTTCCCCTGGTTCTCAATGCCTGCCTTTGTCCGAAGATGAGAATGAGCCATTCTCTCTCTCACAGATGACCCCTCTTGTCTCCACAGCCGCCCGCTGAGGACGTGACTGCCCACGTGGTCTGGATGCCAGCAGCTGCCTCTCACAGCCCCTGACTTCCCCTGGCAATCTGAGAAAGACATCCTCATCCTCCGTTTTCCACTCTCTCGACCCCCCTGGACCGTGAGGATTATTGAGTCTTGGGATTACTGAAGTGTCTGCTTTGGCCGTGGGAGAAAGGGCACACTATTACTTGTGAGTATCCTCAGCTGCTCTGAGCCTCAGTTCTTGCCTGTGCAATTACAGTCATTATGGGCTTTTGTGCTTACTTGGTGGAAAAGAAAACGCAGGGAAGACTTTATTAGAGCAAATGAAATGCTTCATCAAACATTATTGGCCATTACTTTAATTATCAGCATAACAGAATGAAATGAACGAAAACAGATCTTTCTTGCCTTGAGTTCTTGTATCTGAAATGGGCTCGAGAATAAATTGAAACCAGCTATACGTGACGTGAAGGAACTGGGGCATTGCCAGAGTTGTCATGCTACTGTTTTGGCCACAAAACGCCCAGAGCGAGACTCGGGCATGTTAGGGATTCGGCTAGTGTCTATGTGAGTGAGTTCATAGTTTGTCAAACTACCGCAATAAATAATTGAAACAAATGTACGACAAGGTTGTGTGTAGTTGCAGCGCTTGCTAGGGTTGTCAGCTCTCTCAAGCGTTCCAGTTGGGTTTAGAAACTCAATAGATGGAGAGAGAGCACACATCGTTTGATTTCTATACTGTAATCTTTGAGACCTGCTATCACCTGAGAGTTTTAGCCTGGGTCTAGGAGCCAGTAAAACATGCAAGGTGGAAGTCGCAAATGATTTGGAATCCAGAATGAATTAATGCAATCTGAGAAGTGGAAAGAGGGAAAGCCTGAAAGGCTACATGGATGATTTTTCTGTATGTGGATGCAGGCTGCCTGAATATGAAATTGACTGGACTGATGAAATCAGCACACATGTCTGATTGGGTGAAGAAAAATGTATTCTACAAAGAAACACGCTAAAAAACACAGACCCACTTTAAAAGAAAGAGACAAGATGTTCTTTCATGCCACTTCCATTTTTGTGCTTTGATTTTCGTTAGTTAGAAAAAGAAGGCAAGATAACTTTAATTAAAAAATGGGCTATATTTCCAGTCTTAATAGATTTTCCTGGTTACACTGTGTGCAATTTTTAAGCGTACTTTATTTTAAAGTAATTTTGAAATAAAAATCTAAACAAGAAATAAAATCACAATGGTGAGAAATTGTAGCAATTCTTTTTTAACTCGTACAGTACAGTAGGTGAAAATGGTCTTCCATGTTGTTGTGTGATTCAAACCACAATAATATCCGAAGATTGCCAAGGCTATAATGGAATCCTCCAAAATGTGGTGAAAATGTCTCAACATCAATGTCTTCGGTGATGCTGGACAGACGTCACAAAATGACACAGCCCTGACATATACTCTTGGTAAACACTTGAAAAGCAGAAACCTCAACAATCCTGAGCTCAGAGTAAATTAGTCTCCTTTTCTAAAGACGGATGTCTCAGATCAATCTGGGAGTCCAGCCATCATCTATCTCCCATCTGCTTGTGAACACTGCTAAATGAGTGTCAGAGGAGTCTTGCAGCTCTAGATAAGGCAGCACAATGGCTGTCACAAACACACACCAACATACAAAGTGCACAAACACGGTCTGAAGCACCAGGAGGCTGTGGATGTGATGAATTGAACGGAAAGACTGTCCTTTGCAGCACAGCAGTGTTTCAGTGGCACATCCTGCTCCTGCAGAGAGAGTGCGGCTCAAGAGAGACCCGGACTGATCAGCAGTTCTTGGACTTAATTAACACCAGAAGTCTAGCAGCTGTTGTGCCTCCCTTACCTTTGAACTCTGTACCACCCACATCTAATAGGGGTGAACGTGTAAAAGCACATATAGCAATCATCAGTACAAAAGGTATTGAACAGATGCCATCTAGCAGATATGTACAGTATTTAAAGAAATGACTTTAACATTGCTTGGCTAATTAGGGTTAACCTACCCTGTATGTAACTATCTCTAATTATACTAATGCTATAATAAAACTTCTTGGCTTTTTAGATGTAAACACACAATTAACCTGCTTGCAGGGTATTTAAAAATACGTTACATTAAATTCTAGCTACAAAACCCACTAAGGTCTTTATAGTGCCATTTCAAGTCTATTATACAGCTACCTGAAATCAGTTAGAAGTGTTCTAATGAAGATGGATGGATGGATAGATAGATAGATAGATAGATAGATAGATAGATAGATAGATAGATAGATAGATTATATCCCAAATTCTATGTACTAATATTGTTCTACTGTATACAATATAATGCATTAATTTACCTTTTGTATCCATAGTTATGCTGCAATAGACTATAATGTATTTTACTCATGCAGCCCATTAACTGACAGTACATTAAAACTGTATAAAATAGATTTGTTTGTCTCCATCAGCACAGCTCAACTGGAGGGACATGTGCCCTTACATCCCACCCACAGGGATAATAACATCTCTCATTATACAAGAGCTTTCTGAATGACTGTGAAAAAAAAAAAACTAAAACACAGCCCCCTCTAAGTAAATAAAACGAAAAAAAAAAAGAGAAATAGATATCTATCTGTCCATCCGTCTTCTTGAAGGCAAAAAGGTTTATCACCCCATGGTTTTATCAGTTATAGGCAGATGTGAGCAGGCCTAGGAAGCCTAGCAACCACGACACATGGATAATTTATATTTCTCGGGGAAGACACTTAAGCCCATCAATTTCCATGCTCGGAGCAGTATGTTAAGAAAATAAACTAGCTTGTTTTCCAGAAGGCTTCTGTATTACAGACACAACAAAGCGTTTGATTTGACATCCAATGCGCTTCAGCAGCCTTGTGTGTTAAAATCCTCTTACAATTTGGCACAGTAATTCATTTCTTAATGCTTTCTGTAGAGCCTGAAAGTTTTACAAAGAATAAAAATATCTCCTCTTCTCTCTCAGCCGAGATGAGGGGTGGCACGCATCCGCAAAACATTCCATTGTACACCCAGAACAAGATCTATTAATAGGCTGTTCTTTATCTGCTCATTAAGAAATCAATAGGATACGTCCACATTCGAAACAGGATGTAACCTTTGCGCCTGAGACTGATCTGATATCATCAGAAAATCCTTGTATCTTGCATGTGTTCAATTATAGCTGCTGAGATACTCCAAAGAGTCTACTTACAGCTGTGTGGGAGCGCGACTGATTTGTTCGCATTTGAGCCGAACTCATAATTAAATCCATGAATGTCCGACACAGTGGCTGAGACAAACCCATGGCATTGTGGCTTGTTTATGTGACATGATTTTAGCATTTGTATGGCTGCGAGTAATGCAAGCAAATGAGCCAAAGCGCGTGTAGTAAATCCACTCTAAATCTATTTCTCTTTTACGTGTGTTTCTTTCTGCTCTTTGGAGTAATCCCATCATTGTAGAGCAGTTCCAGCGCGGAGCTTTTTCCCGCGAGTACTTCTATATGCCGTTTACATGCTCCTAGACTGTTTGCACACAGCTGCTAAGCTATGTAAATAGCAACACAAACTCAACACGTCTTATATGCATAGAAATGATTGCATGATAAATACGTGTGAATGAGTGGTTTTAATGGGGAAAGGGAAGATGAGGACATTAAAGGCATTGACTAGTACATAATAAAATAGGTAACGCTTTAGAATGCTGTTTCATAGTAAATAACTGCACAGGAACAAATGAGCACACAGTTTTAACATATTCTCAAAGGAATGGATCACCCAAAAATGAAAATTCTGTCATTCGCCCGTTTCAGATGTCGTTCAAAACCTGTAAGACCTCTGTTCATCAACACAAACGTCCAGTCTGTGTGACATCAGTGGTTCAACCGTAATTTTACGAAGATACAAGAATACCTTTTGTGTTTAATTATTAATTTATAATTATATAGTTTAATTGTTTTTAATTTTGTACTGTATTACTTTTTACTTCAAAACTTTTTGTTTCATTAAATGTTCATTTCTGATTCTTTGTAAATGAAAATGAAATAAATCCTATTAAATTTTTTTACTGAATATCATGGTAATCCTACTAGTCAGATGACTTGAGTATATTAGTGTTTGCATTGTTCTGCATTAATTATTGATTACTTTTATATTATAATATTTTTATATTTTTCAGGTAGGAATAAAAAATATATAAATTTAATAGAATTTATAATAGAATTATATTTGGGGGAAATTGCAAAATAATAGAATTTGGATAATACAGAAACTATACATAAACTAACCACAGTTCAACTGAATGTCAAAAGAGTTTCATGTTTGTTAATAGTAGTTATTAGAATGTTTACATTGCTTTGTTTTATTGTATCTGTTTTATTTCTGATTTATGGCGGAACTTGTTTCTCCCCAATTCGCAAAGACAGTCCAAATTCAGATTAGATTTCTAGAAAAGACTCTTATGCCGAGTTCAGACTGCACGATTTTCAGAGTAGTCACGTCACAGATCTTTTTACACTGCATGACTGGGGTAGCATTCAGTCCCTGCTGTGTTTACACTTCATGATAGATCGCGACAGGGGGTTTTCACACTGCAAGACTTTACAATAGGAAGGATCGTTGACAACTTTGTCTCACTGCCAAACACACGCGAGAAGTGACATGGAAACAATGCGAGGTCAAGTGTGCAAGACCGGAGTTCTCACGTGAGACTGGGATTATTATTAAAAATGATAGCACGCAAAAGAAGCTTGCCATACAAATTAAATGTGTGCTCATTTGCAGCGAAAAAGAGATTATAGAGGAAGATATTTACCTTCTATACCTTCATAACTTCTCCCCCAAAATCCAAAACATGAAGCACACTTTAAATTTGTTGCTAATTAGCATTTCTTTTAATGAGGGAATTGGAGACCCTCCAAAAATTGATGGGAAAAACAACTCTAGTGGAGAACTTATGTTACAGTATGATGGGCCCCAGGGAGGACCAGAGGGAGGAGAAGAACCTTCACTGCTGAGAAATATAAATCCAGATTTCTACAATCCTCTGTGGGGATTTGCAAGATAGATGCCCAACTTTTTAGCAGTTGGAAGGCCTGAGGCAGTACACGATAGTGGTCCTCCCTATGTGATATGGTAGTTCTGTTTTCCAATAACAGCAAAAAAATGACAAAAACACATGTTGAAGTTGGATAATGCCTACAATATCGCACGTATGTAGCACATAGTATACAGCATGCAAGATTTATGAATGTGTGAAATAAGCTTTAAAGGAAAACTCCAGGAAAATAGGCTCATTCTCCAACTCCCCCAGAAATAATACGTTGAGTTTTACCATTTTGGAATCCAGTCAGCCGATCTCCGAGTCTGGCGATAGCACTTTTAACATAGCTTAGCATAGATCATTGAATCCAATTAGATCATTAGCATCGCGTTCAAAAATGACCAGAGTTTCAATATTGGTCAAAGTTAAAACTTCTGTAGTTATTTTGTGCACTAAGACCGGTGGAAAATGAAGAGTTGTGATGTTCTAGGCCGATATGATTAGGAACTACAGTATACTCCCACTCCAGGGTAATAATCAAGGAGGTTTGCTTCCGTAACAAGGCCGCAGCAGGCACAGTGATATCAGTTAAAATATCAGATATTAGTACACATAACTACAGAAGAGTCAAGTTTTAAATAGGAAAAATATTGAAACCCTTTGGACATTTTTGAACGTGATGCTACTGGTCTAATTGGATTTTATGCTAAGCAATGCTAAAAGTGCTATCGCCAGACCCTGAGATCGGCTGAGTAGATTCCAAAATGGTGAAACTCAACTTATTAACTCTGGGGGAGTTGGAGAATTAGTCTATTTCTAAAAAGTGTTTATTTAGTTTCGGTTAGAGTGATAGTTACACAAAAAGGAAAATACTGTGGTCATTTACTCACCTTCGAATGATGACTTTCAGTTTGGCAGAATATCCTTTAACTAAATTTTAACTAGTGCTTGTATTGTATAATTTCCTTGTGTTGTAAGCAGTAACATGTTAATTCACAAGTGATCTTAAGGAATTTTTATTGGAACCATGAAAAACTGGAACACAGCTAAGTCAAGGATGAATTTTAATCTCACACGGTGCTAGAGCAATCAATCTTTTCTATTCAATCTGTCCTTCAGCTCTTGGGAATGAATTCAGCTTAGTTTCATGTATTTCATGTGTTTCATGTATTTTAACCCTGTCTGAAACGACAGTATTACAAGTGAGAGAAGTATTAACCTTTTTGCTTTTGTGGGTGGCTGTGTAGATCAGCAGTATAAGAACTAGGCCTGCAGTTGTATGAATGGCAGACTAGATTGATTCCTTGAAGTGTGGGCTATTATTTGTCATAATGAGTGTGCTATGCTGGACTTAAGCTGTTCTGTTCTACAAGACCCTCAAGGCAGATTTACACTGTATGGTCATGCAAGCATCCATCTCATCTCAGCCCGGACAGATACTGTACAGCATCACTAGCTTATGTCAGAAAAGAAGACACGAAACATGAACACTTTAGACAGAAAAAGCAAAATAGCAGAGATATATTTCTAGAGCACAATTATGTAATCTTACAGTGTGTGTATATATAAACAAAAAGCTATCTATAACTTATTTGTATATAAATGTATTTGATGTGGGTAGTCAAAGGGTCTTCTTACAGCCTTCGGGAATACACCAGAAACTACTTTAAGACCTTTGAGTGAACATAAAGCTCATTACATCCACCTTCATGGCATGTTTGACCTCCAAAATTCGATTAAGTCTACTTAATACATTGCTTTACTCAACAGCTGAATTCCCATCTGATAGAGATTTGTGTGAGCTTGTGTTTTTTCAGTTTTTATAGTTTAATGGTTTGGTCAGAGGTTACATATCTCTCCTTGACTGTTAATGATATTACCACTAGAGCCGATGCTGTTTGTTCTTTTTTTCTTTTCTTTTTTTTTTTACACATATTCAAAGAAATTTTATAAAGAAATAATCTGTTAATGGAATTAAACAAATTCAAAATCACATAAAAAAACAAGAACATGAAACCAACATGGGAATCAATACAGATTTTCGGATTAGGATTCCGGATTCACCACTGTTCTCATTGCCCTTGTGAAAAAGAAAGGTTTCTTTTAATTTTTTTACATATTTAACTCCCAGAAAACGTCTCAGGGTTATGCATATAACCCCTGTTCCTTAAAGGAACGAGACACTGCGTTGATACGCTTTGGGAACGCCTTCGGCGAGACCACGCTCTGAAACTGCTGTAAAATCCG
>JAUCMU010000026.1:7406516-7426347 GCA_032275025.1 Enteromius treurensis | reverse complement strand
TGAGGTCAACCACATTAAATCCTGAATTTAGTGAAATTCACTCAACATTCTATTGTACAGAATATACAACGTATTCTTTTTAAAACTTAAAAAAAAGACTTTAATTTTCACTTTTTATTATTTTTTTCTTTAGTAGTTCATTTAAAATAGTGAATAAATATATATTTAAAAATGTAAAATATTCCAACTAGCACCTCTGATAAAAAAAAGATCAAGAATAAATAAAATAAATAATAAAATAATAAATAAAATAAATAATTAAAAATGATCAAAATGCTGCCTAAAACAGGACACCTATTTCATGTCAGCTAATCACAAAGGCCTCTACATTTTTGCATATTGTGATCAGCAGTGCCAGTACGGAGCTGCCATCTGCTCTGTGTCAACATTGGTGTCTACCTTTGACCTCTGGCATGGAAATTTAATATCAGCATTTTATGAATACTCGCTGCGCCTCTATTTTCTTCTCTCTGTCAAACTTCCTTCTAGCCCTTTGACAGCCTGCACACTCTCCACATGTGTGTGTGACAGAGCAGGTCAAGGCAGGACAAGCAGCGGCAGTGTGAGGTCAGGCTAACTGACCCACGTGTGAGAGCATGTGTGTATGTGTGTGTGTGAGACCCTCCAGCTGCTGAGACAGATGCTGAGACTCCTCCTGCATCTACTAGAGACTGAAAAAACAAGCAGCAGACCAAACACACACTCACACACACTCTGATCCCTCTCTCTTACTCACTCAAATGCACACATACAAATACACTCACAAAAGCCTCAAATGCATTTACAAACCAACAAAAAAAAAAAAACATTTCTGACTGCTCACATCTAATTTCTGACTGATATTTTGCAGAATTTGATATCTTGGCACACTCACATTTACTCACTTTCCTGTATGACTTGCTTTCTTCCATGCAGGAGACATTTTGTTGAGCGTTTATGCTGCTCTTTTCTATACAATGAAAACATACAATCAAGAGCGGGTGCAAAAAAAAGAAAAAAACATGTTGTTCAAAACAATTTGAAAATGAATCTAACTGTCTTGCAATTGTGAGGAAATCGAGATAAACAACATGCCTGTGTATGAATCTGTAGAACAGCAGACATATAGTTGGTGCTTTATGAACAGTGCCACCTTGTACTTCAAGTTTTATGAAGAAGATGTAGCTCTTTGGTTGTGTTGTGCTGTAGTGCCATTTTTCATCCTGTCCGGAGCAGCAAAATTTTCATCTGGAAACTGAAATGTACTCTATTTATTTATTTTCTTAAAATAAGAGTTACTGCTGTTGTTCCCGCATCCTGTTTTCATCTGTATAGATAAAACTGCTTTGATAATAACAGAAAATATACAGTTCTCAATTAAGATGCAAAGAGTAGGCTTTAGTATTGTGCTTGTCAAACCTTAGTGGAACATGTCGGTAGTTACATTGATTCACCATTGTTAGATATTTTGATAGTTTGGATTCGGTACGATTTGTTTTTTTAAAGGAAATTATATTAAACTGATCACCAGTGACAGACATTTTTTGTAGAATAATAAAGGTTTTTAATAGTGCTGTCAAACGATTCATCATATTTATCGCATCAAAAATAAAAGTGTTTGTTTGCATAATATATGTGTTCACTGTGTCTATTAATTATGTTTATGTAAAAACACTCTTGCATGTATGCATTAAAGACAAATATGTTATATTTATATATAATGTAAATTACATGGATATAAATATATACATGTAAATATTTTTTTGATCTTTTTTGTTGAATATGATTAATCACGATTAATTATTTTAAAGCAGTAATCTTTAATATTTCAAATAAACGCTGTCCTTGTGTAAATACTGGAGTAATAGCTGCTGAAAGTTCAACGTTGCATCACAGGATTAAATTACATTTTACAATATATTAACAATATTATGACATAAGAAGCTATTTTAAATTGTAATATTTTCCAATATTACTGTTTTTATTGTATTTTTAATCAAACAGCCTTGGTGAGCCAAGAGACATAAGATATATACTTTAAGAGGCCACTGTATGGCAGTTAGACTTGTTATAAAACTTGTAATTTCAGCTAAAGTAAAGTCATTTGTTAACTCTGAGGAATGTGACAGTATATTAAAAGAGACAACAGTGGCTCAAAAAGCATATGAACGAATGATCTGATTAGTCAGAAAGCTTAGGGATTGTCTATTCTCCATCAAGGTTGAACTCGAACCTTAAAGGCACAGTTTAAACTCAAAAATGAAAATTCTGTCATCATTTACTCACCCTCAGGTCATTCAAAATTATATTCTTTCATCCGTGCAGCACAAAGATATTATATCTTATACACTATTTATTTGATCTAATTTTGTGTGTGTTATGCACCGTTTACACTAGTAAACTAAAACAGCGTTTTAAAATGAAAATGATCTTCACCTACACTGGCGTTTTCACTGCATTTCAGAAGCGATCTCAGTCTACTACACAACCGAAAATGCATGTCACATGACCCTTCATTCAGGCACAACCATATCATAGATATATATACCTAGATGCCTCACACTGTTTTTTATAAACCAGTGCTGCGTCCGAAATCGCATACTTCCCTACTATATAGTACGCAAAAAACAGTATGAAAGGCGAGTAGTTTGTCCAAATTCATAGTATTCGAAATTCAGTAGGCGAGAAGTACCCGGATGACCTACTGCTTCCGCCCAAATTCAGTAGTAGGCATACCATGGACACTTTCCAATACCGTGAGGCTCCGGGAGAGGAGGCGGAAAATGGAGACGCGGCTCATTTCAAGTGTAAATACCTCAGGAAAAAAAAGTTGTTTATTGTGATTAAATTACACTTGTTTAACACAATCTAAATAACTAATGACTTATTGAAAATTTTAATTTTCACGCTGTTGTGACGACGCATGACACGTGACAACATCAATTTATGGTGGATGTAGTACACCCGAATTCCACTCATACTACCCACATTATAGAAACTACTGTTTTAACGGTCGGGTAGTACGTTCTATTTTTAATGTAGTACCTACTTAAGCAGTATGCGATTTCGGACGCAGCACAGGATATGTAAGCAGTCCACCATATTATAACGATCTGACGTGATGTCATTCACCATAGTGATCACTCAATACAGCTTAATGGCTCAAGTTCACCATTCCAACATGGTGGCCGCATCTACATGTCTGGAGTTGTCCAATAGGTTGTCTATACATGTCTATGGTGAATGTGGGCTGGACCTGGGCATAGTCGGAATAGGCAAATGCTAAGGGTGCCACCGATCCCTAGGGGCACCAAAATTAGTGAAGTTGGTTTTTTTCTAACAATATACTTTTTCATTAGAAAGATTGTCCCACAAAATATAATTATTTTATTGCTCTCCTGGCTCGAAGCATGATTTATCTTTCCTCGTGCAGCCGATAGTGACAATTTATCAATGAACATCTACCATAAGGTCAAAAAGACCAAAGCTCTCTGGTGCCCAGGGAAGAAAAAAAAGAGGAGAAGGATAAGAACAAAGAGACAAAGACAGAGTAAAACTATGTAATGAATGATGATGACAATATTAAACTAGATGAGGTAAACATTTGGAATAAACTTTATGTTTTATGTAGTCGAGTTCAAAATGTTAAAATGTCTGAAGTCTCAGAGATCTAAGATTTTTTAATCGTGTAATTGTTTTTTCGTGTAACATAACACATTTTAATATTTTAATATAAGTTGTGTAGTATTTGGAGATTTGCGGCGTTTTTATTTTGAACTGGCTAATTTAGTAATCTTTTTATATATATATTTATATAGTTAATTGGGCTTAATAAGATTTTATGTAGAATCGACTTTAAAGATACACGTTTCTCAGTTTAATTTGTTGTGATAACGTTAGAAAGGGCTATAACAGCGCTGCCATCTACTGGAAATCAAACACTTTTCATTAATAAGGATAATTGTCAATAATTAAATAACAAAAATAACAAATACTGTTACAAATGTAATGTCCATTGTTAGTTCAAGTTTAACCTGTCCTCCAACTAATACGCCTGTATAGGTCGTTTGTACAAATATGTTGATGCAGTTTAGGGTTGATGTTGAGGTCTGGAATTCATAGGCGCTTTCTTTGGTCAAAGCCCGCCCATAATGCCATTTGACCGACATGTCAAACAGCCAATCACAGTTCGTTTCGTTCACCGTCACGTTTCGGGGCGTGGAAATGTCCCCACAACAACAGAACGGCCTGCAACAAGTCATTCAAAATCCCGATGAGACGCTTGCAGTAAACATCTGTTTGAAGCATATCTCCATACTTTTTAACACCCACGAGCAATTCTGGAGAAATGAACACAATACTGAATCGGCCAGCTGCGATGTCAGCGTCTGGTGTTTCATGTTTGCCTGCAAACGCGGCTGATATCCCATTCTCAGTTAGGTACTTCACTTGATCTTCTATTAGAGATAGAAGGGGACACACAACTAGTAAAATTGGATCGCATACTTTGGAGAATCCAACGTGTAACTGATCTTAATAAATGCTTATTGTCACTTATGTAAACATGACAGGGTTTTTCCCCGCAATCATACGTCTGTGCTTTGTAAACGCGACACTCGCGACCCCCGGAAATCTGCTCAAATTCAACCAATCATTTGATGACTTCGACCCTGCTGAAGCGTTTCCAATTAAGTGTACCATATGCATCAGACGTTTGGCCGATGTTCCGTAGGCGTGACATCTGAGGCTGAGACTAGGGTTGATGTAGCTCAGTTTGTAGAGCAACGCATGTGCTCATAATACGCTTTGAGTCATGTTTTTACATGTTTTTTGTAACGGGTAGGTTTAGGGGTGGGGTTGTGTGGTCGTACAAATTAATTGGCGTGTTTCCAATAGAAATATAAAAAACAAGACGAAGTTATGCAGTGTCTGCGTGAATGTTTGAACACAATGATTATTGGTGAAATAGGTTGTGAGGTAAGGGGCACCAGGTAAAATCTCGCCTAGGGCAGCAAATTGGCCAGGGCCGGCCCTGGCAGCCATGCCATCTTTTTTCAAAAGCCTCCGTGTGGTCTGTTTACACTGAAATACAACTCTGGAGTTCTCAAACTGGAGTTTTCAAAAGTCTCGGTTTTCGAGGGTGGAAAACAGCGGAGCAGTGTAAACGATAGACGTAACTGTATCAAAAGTTATGCGTTTTAAAGTGAAAACGCACTATTGTAAACAGGGCCTCAAAGAACAAAGTATTTATTTATAGACTCGGGTAAAACTTGTATATGCCTAGAAATGTCTTTGCACTATATAACAAATCAATGAACAGCAGTCCAACCACAATGTGGAGTAGTTTGGTTGATAAACTCTCTCCTTTTAACTTCCTGCTATTTCTGTCTCTTTCTCTGTCCTCCTGCTCCCAGAAGTCGACCTCACCTTGACTCTCTCCTGTAAGATACGTTCCTCTCAGACTAACACTTCCAAACGGCGGGCCCTCCCTTATGCGTTTACGGGCAATGAAAAGGATTGTTCTGCGGATCCGTTGAGCCCGCTGGAGCCCCACCAGTGGTAACACAGATAATGGCCTAGAATCATACTTTGGGAAAGTAGGCCGCTGACAGGCTCGCGCTTGTTCCCAGACCCCAGAGGTACGAGGGGAGGAACTCATTCAGGTCACAGCTGTGCTAGAGCCTCTCTCACTCTCTTTCCTTCTCTATCTCACTCTTTCATTCCCTCTCCTTCCTGACCATACACTCCTGTCCTCGCCCCATCCTGACCCCAAAGGTTTGAGTCTGAACCCCTGCTGTGGAGGAGAAACTGTTGGTACACTAGCACATTGATAAACGCCATGAGCTTGCTGTCTCTCAACAAACCAACAACCCAACTTTACAATGACTAGAGTTTCATCGTAAAGATTCATGTTAGCTTAACATGATTCCTTTTTGAAGACAAGTTTTAGTTTGAAACAGATTCTTCTAGATATGCTAAAATTGATGTCACATGTATCAATGCGTAAGCACGCAATTCTCAACTCAAGTACATGCTGCATTCTCAATGTTGCCAGTAGGAGCGCTATAGTGAACCCTCACATAAGCTCTGTCTGGTAATGTAAATGGTAATGTAATGTGCTTTTTTAGGGGTTTAAGGTACTAATGCTGTCAATCGAAAAACATTAATTAATTAATCTCAAAAGACTATTTCTGAAACTAATCGTGATTAATCACACCTAACATTAAAGTTTTTAAAAATACTTTTATATAGAAATAATTTCACATTCAATCTTTCAATTAAATAAATGTAGAAAACACGTAAAAACAGTAAATGTTTAATATTTATTTAATCGAAATTATTAATTAATTATTATTAATTATTCATGATTGGAAATGAGTGAAACTGATATCACTAATAACAAAACTGTTATTTTTTCCATTTACTAGCCAGTCAACATAACAAGAGCTATTAACTAACATTAATAAGAATTTTAAATAAATTTAAACACAAAACAATTTTTACATAAACCCATTAGAATAAATGTCATATCCACCTGTTCCCTTCAGCAAGAAATTTACAGAAAAAGATAAAGCTACCAAACACTAAATCCTAAATTAAAGCTACAAATAGGGCTGCGCATCTTGTCAATCGAGCCGGTTTTGTGATTAGCAGTAAATCGCCGTGAACTACATTAATCGCAACACTAATTTTGACAGCACTGGTCGAAGCATACTCTAAAGTACATGAATACAGACACTTCTAGCTACACTAACCATGATTTCACAAGTGTCGGTGTGTGATTCACAACTTAAGTACATGATGTATTCCCCAGTGTTGCCACTAGGAGTGCTATAGCAGACATTTTTTGTTTTCAATCAAGTAAATGTGAGAAACGTGACTGTTTAAAGACAGATTACACTAATATATATGCTACAGCCCCTCTTGTGGCAATAAAAAAGGCATGCTGGATAGAAAAATAAACCTTGTAATTTGAGCCCAAGGCCAACTACAACCAATAGAGACGCAGACCATTATTAACATCTCTACATGTTCCTGCAGAGGTCTTTTCCTTTTCTTCTGGCTTTAAAATGAGTAAGCTACAAACTCTTTTTTGGCTGCAGCTGCCTCATGCACCATTTCAGAGATTTTTCATGCAGTCTCCTGTTGATGATTCTCCAGCTTAGGTATAAGCAATATCTGTTGAGTTGGCACAAAATACAATGCTTTGTGGTGATTATAATGCACACACCTGCATTAGAACCACTTCAAACCTCCTGTACCATTACACAGCTGTGTGAAATGCTGTTTTATAAAACACTCACGTACACTGTTGGGATTATCAGTTCAGATTTTTTTGTTACTTTAGCAAATATCGCAAATAGTCTTTTCAATATGCACTACTGATCAAAGCATTCAATTTCAATGAATAAATGGTAATTTTGGATATACTGGCAATAGTAAAAAATCTGCATATTAGTATGATTCTAATGGATCATGTGCAATGATGCTAAAAATTCAGCTTTGGAATGAATTATATTTTTTTTAAATATAATAAAACATAAAACAATTATTTTAAATCAGAATAACATTTGACAATCCTGCTGTTTTTGCTGTATTTAAAATTAAATAAATGTAGCCTTGTAACTTTTTTTTGAAAAACAAAAATTCTTACTGATCCAAATGTTTTGTACTGTAGTACTTAATTTTATTATGCATGAATGCAAGAATATACTGAATGAAAGAAAACTGATATCAAAGTTAAAAAAAACAAAGTGATTTTTTATACTTCTAGCATAATATATAGTATAGTTTTTTTTTGTTTTGCCTTTTGCATAGTAGCATTTTAGCCAGTTTAACAGATAAAAAATATTTAGTCATGTATTTTCAACCCTGTATGATTCTCTGCTATGAAGCATGCTGCGTTCCAAAATATATTAGATTGTGATTGTCATTGGATAAAGAAAACCACTAACACATTTTCCAAGATTTTGTGTTCTACTAAATAAAGAAATGCTAGTAATAACAAAGTTTTATTTTTGGTTGTATCAGATTTTATATATATATATATATATATATATATTAGAGCTGCACAATTAATTGTTAAAAGATCTGGATTCGACCCCCACAAGATCTTAAGCCAGCATTTATATGATTCAACCAAATATGTTTTTTATGGGCAGGAGACAAGCATAACTCATCTGATCGAGACAACATGCAATCACTCACAGCACGTCACATGTGGTTTAGCGCGGGCAGTGGCCAGATGTGCTTATTATGCCGGTTGCACACCGCTCACGTCAGCCTGGGTATACTTCACTTTCCGCGTTCCGTTCCGTTCTGTTCTGTCTTGTGGACGGAAGCAGCACATACGCGTGTGTATGCAGAG
The DNA here is from genome assembly GCA_032275025.1 of Enteromius treurensis. Lineage (NCBI taxonomy): Eukaryota > Metazoa > Chordata > Actinopteri > Cypriniformes > Cyprinidae > Enteromius > Enteromius treurensis. The sequence goes on along the minus strand of JAUCMU010000026.1, from coordinate 7,418,000 downwards.
CAGGAGCAGTCCATGCCGACTGTGTTTTATACTGGCAGCGTTTGTCGCGCACAGCAGAACCGCAGCTTGTACTACAGTAGGCTAGACTGAACAGGATATATTAACTTAATATTTTGTGTATCATTTAGTAAAATTATTAATAATAACTCAGTTTGGGGATTCAAATAGGCCTCTGGGCTCTGAAAAATAAAAAGGACTCACTATTCCAACGCACTAGCTGTGTTATATATCAATTCACATCAATAATTAAACAAACAATACAATAGGCACATCTATATTTTATTTTATTTTATTAAATATTAAATAAATATTTTATTTTATTAAACATTAAATAAATAATATTTATATATAATTGTGTTTAATTAATGTTTTATGGTAATTTTTTTTTTACATTATTACATAATTTTTCATTACATTTCTTTAAATTTAAAGCAAAGATTATTATATATTATTTTACTGCGGTTTTACTGCTGTTTGATAACCTAAAGTTCAGGGGTAAATCTTTAAAATAAAAAAAGTTCTCCAAAATCATGAGAGAATTGTGATCTATTTCCAGAATCGTGCAGCTCTAATATATATACTTATTATATGTAAGTATAAGTATATATAATATATATTGTAAACTTTTAAACCTAAATGATACATTCAGCCATGTCAGACTTTGGACTACTCATTCACAGGTACATGAGGTATGATTGAGGCACAGTAACTTCTGCCATACTGGATTATTAGCGAACTCACTGTACAATACAACACTGCTGCTGCGGATGCTCACTTCTGGCTTAGGTGGGGGGGGAAGTAGGACAAAGAATTTCAGAGATTTGTGATGTCGAAAACAAACTTGTCCGATCTGAAGTGGCTGTAACTGCAGCAAGCGAAGACCATCAGACACCCACGGTGCTGTTCCTGAAACACTTCCAGTGTGCAAGCTGCAACATCCTGTAATTAAACTGCTGACAATCTGAAATACATCATCCTGTGATCACACAACCATGGGACGGCCCTGTTTCACCCCCTGAGACCTGGAACACACATTTCACTGTGTGTCAGACAGAAGCATTGTATTGTTACTACAGACAAGCTTCAAAAATACAGCCACCATGTCCTCTGACAATCCCAGAATTCTGTATAGAGATGAGACAAAGAGAAAGAAAATATACTGTCGGAATGAGAATAGAGAAAATTGACTAAAGGGATAGATAAGAGGGAGAGTCGCGCCTGACCCAGATTGGGAGAAGGTAACAGCGTCACGCGCCTTTGACGGAGGGATTTTTACAAGCGCTGTTTGATGTTGCACAATTAATGCATGCTTCACACATGAAGGGGCCATCTGCATGTGCACAAAAGCAGAAGGCGGGACTTTAAGATGACAAACACACTGATAAACCAATCGGCAGCATGAACTGGGTTGACTGAAAGGCCAGAATTGATGAGGCCATCCACTCAGGCAGCAGTAAATACAGGATAAAGATCCGTTTTACTGGATTTCTGGATCACAGAAGCGTTCCTGCTTTGGCGTGGCCTCATTAGGTCTCAACTCTGCGCTATCCACTGTGTCCTCTGTGCTCCAAACTCACACCCAAAGTATTTATGTTAAAGAGGCTAAATTTAGTCACATTCATTCTTTCTCTTTTCCACTCTTCCTCCTAGTTTCACCTTTAGTCTGTTTTGAACCAGATCTGCGTATGGGTATCTGTATATGGCGGCATGTTATTTTTACCCTGGTCCACATCCTGTGTTGTGCACTAATGATTTGGAATATCCTACAATTTCCTGGCAGCCGCCCTGCTGCATTCTCATCCAGGTCTAGTGTCAGTTTAAAGGAGCAGTTCTGCCAAAAGTGAACAATCTGGCATTATTTACTCACCCTCATGTTGAGACAGTCCTGTATGTTGTTATGTTTTGTTCGTCAAACACAAAAACAGATATTCTGATGCTGCTTTACAGAAAATCTGAATATAGGTGGGCTTACAATTTGGGAGTAAAATCCCATTGTGAATTTTCTTATTAAAAATGTTTTTTAAATATGATTAAAAACAATAAAAAAAAATGACAACAAAAATATTAAAACCTCAAGTTAGCAGCTCCTGTTTGATGGGCAGCTCAAATTGGCCCCCAAAGTTAGTGATTATGTTTTCAAAAATACGTATATAATATAAATATATTGTAATTGTATTATTAAAAAATAAATGAATAAATAAATAAACACTATTTTATGTGAAATTATATCAAATGGGCCTGCAAGATTTAGGGAAAATGTAATTGTATAACTTTTTAAATGAATAAAATATTTTATATATATATATATATATATATATAGTTTTTTTTTTAATTTATGTATTTATTTTAATTGAAGTTGTCATTTAAATAAATACATAACCAAATTAACAGACAGACAGACAAGCAAGTTCCAGGTTGCCTTGTACTTGTTTGTTTGGCTGCATAATTTGGCACAATATTTTGTGATTATATATTAATTATTTTTAATTATAATATTATTATAATGATCTTTTTTTTTTTGGTAATATGTCACAGAAAATACAATATTTATAGTAATTAATTACATTACAACTTTTAAACTTTATTTATTTTTACATTTATTTTGGTGGAAGCCCTTTTTTTTGACAACAGCTGGAGCACTGGGGCATGAATTTTGGGTCATGATATTTGTTTTATTGCAATGAATTGTGCAACCATATCATAATTTGTAAACAAGTAAACAATGTCAGAATTGTACTATTCCTTTAAAGGAAGTTACAACATGAAAAGTAATGATGGATGACAGACTAGGGGTGAGTTTGATTTTAGCTGGAGGTCCTGCCCAGGGCACAGATGATAGCATTTTGTTTTCCATCCTCTGTGTGTGAGAGAGAGACACAGATTGCGGTGTGTGAAGGTGGTCAAGCGTGTGAGCGTTCTCCATTACACACATCTGTATGTATCAGTGTGTGCTCAAGTTAACGTCTCTAGTGACCCGTAACATATGTGTGTGTCTGTGTGTGTTTGTGCATCTGTGTGGGAGGAAACATCATTTCATCATTTTCCTGCAGTCCTGTATCACCACATTTGATGCGAGATTGCCTCTCTCTCGCTCTCTCTCTCTCCATTGCATCATCCAGGTGGGCGATGAAGTTGATTAGCTCAGTATCTGGTTAGATGGGCAGCACTTTAGTCCTTAATAAAAGCATTCTCACATGCTTGAAAGCAGAACAAAAGTGTTCCGGAATAGCATACTACATACTTCATATTACAGTACTAGTCTTAATATTTCTGCAGTATGCAGGATGTTCACTGCTGCAGCATGCAAATTTTCTGAATGCATGCATTACCCAGATGGATGACCTACGACATTTGCCAAAATGTGCATTATACAAAACAGTACTGCAGTATGCAATGCACTGAGTACTGAGTGGAGTGTACTTGACCTTCTGAGTGACAAATCAGGCGAATATTATCAGCTGCAATGCTTAACATCTTTTTCTGGTCTCGTCACTTGAACAGACTGCCAAAAGTTAAGATAACATTATAGAAAATTGGATAAAAAATGCAAAAAGCAAAACTCAATTTGACTCCATTTAATGTAATATGCAAATGTACAGCATACAAAATCCAGTACATTTTATAATTATCAGAAAGAGAGTCTGACTTGGCAGAAGAAGAATGTTAAATACTGACAATGTATCAGGTATATGCGTAATGTGCATTTTTCTTTCTTTAAATGTTTTTTGTCAATAGCAAAATGTACAAAATTTTGAAATTGGCCAATGCATTGATTCTTTCCCCCAAAACAATATCAATTAAACTAACACAATTACGTCATAAATTCGATTTTCAAACTCATAAGCAGGAACATCCCAAGAGGATCAAACGTGCATGTAATGAGGTCATGTGACGAAGTTAATGAATAGGAGAAACCGCAATGCGCAATATGACGGCTCTAGTCCTGCCTTCTAAATAAAAGAGTCACTGCCATTAGAAGCTCTGGTTCCCATAGAAACCTGAGACACTTAAGACTGCACATGCGCACTGGTGGGACTGATCTGAAAAATATACTTTATGCTATTTATATAATCTGTCTAAGGTTTTTGATCATGTTTTCAGCTCAGGTATATAAAGCCATGTCTTTTATGTCATATCTTTTAGTTTGGTATCAGTTATGTTTCCTGATTCATGTCATGTGACCTCCTATTCCAGTTTGTTTCTCATGTCATGTTTCCATTGGCCTTTCCCATTATTATGTTGGCTGACACATTGTTATCCTATTTAAATTTCTTTTTATTATTATTTTTTTTTTCTGGGACACAAATTTTTAAAACGCTACTCCTCCCAGGGCTTTAATGCCACAAGCCCCAAACTGATGTCCAGACGTGTGCTATATCTTTTCAGACTGATCAGACTTTGTTTTTATTAATTTTTAAAAATGAAAAATGTCCCTTAGACTTACATTGAATGAGAAAAAATTTGCAATTTGCAACCACCAGCGGGAGGAGCTCGATTGAATTGGTTTAAATAGGTTAAAAATGCAAACAAATACATGAATACATTTTATTCACACAGACAAACCAACATATTTGATTATTACCGGGGTCAGGGTTCATTAAAATGACTGTCTAGCCAGAGAACGGTGTAAAAAGATCACGGATCTGTGACCGCACAAGCACGGTCACAAAACCACAGCATTCATACTTGTTCTAGGCGCTTTTTAATTCAAATGTTCCAGCAATTACATGCAGCCCACCACCCAACACAACAAAAGCTAAATTCAGGTGTAGTACTTAATATTTAATACTTAATGTAACTCAATGTACATCAAACTGAAGAAGAGACGCATGTTATTTATCTATTTTCATATAGTGCATATAATAGTACTCACATAAGGACTTAATAAGAGACAAGCTCATTGTGTAACTGCATTATCTACACAACCCGAGCGGTGCTGCCCAAGAATTTGGACACACAAGTGCTCTGGCTCTTTTGCCAGAAGTTTGTAATCAAACCTTAGCCTCTAGTTAGTTCTGTTCTCTTAATGGTTCATGTCCACTTGTCTTGTTATCTTGTTAAGCAGTTCTGTTCTGTTATTAATTATGTCATGTGATTAAAACAGTCTTGCATTCAAGCCTCATGCTTTAAATTTTTTGGTGTTGTGTATTGAAGCACTTTATCGTTCCTTGTCAGGTCATTGTTTTATCTAGTCAAGCTATAGTTTTTCATCTAGGAGTTTATGATTGGGATAAAATCCACTCCAATTTCCAACACTGGGCCATAGCATTACTATGGTTTCTATAATGTTGACTAGAATCATGGTATTACCATGCTATTATTTGAAGTGTCTTTGAGTAATATATAAATAATAATAAAAAACATCATGGTGTTATCATGGCTTTTCAGGCATATTGTTTTGGTATTTTCTGAACATGGTACAATGGTAATACTATGTTGTTTTAGACATGTTATGGTAAAACTTTATTGTCTTAGAGAAGCATCGAAGTAACTCTGTAGAGTATTCTATCTTCTCAACATCGGAGAGTAACAACACAGCATTGCTATAGTTTCTAATAAATATAAAAGTATTTAAATACCATGGTTTCTATTAAGTTGCTTATAGTAAAGTGTAAATGATGATGAAAAGCACCATGCTATTTCTATGTACGTTTTAATTGTCCTACCATGTGTTTTCTTTTTTTCTGGACACAACACTATAGTGAACGTTTGTTGTTTTGGACACGGTACCAAGAAACATCTACATAAGTATGTCAAGGCATCCTGCTGTAGACTTGCATTACATTTAATTGTTTATAAGCATTTATCAGACAAGCCGTTCTTTATTGTTTTATTATTTCTTTGTAATATGCCATTTAAATTAGTCTGACCAGAGATTTCAGTATTTTTCCTTTCAGATAAAAGAGGTTGTTTTGCACACTAGCTGCACTGTTAATATGTTCATCAAGTAAACTATTGTTCCTAAAAAGTGCTTTTATTTATACTGTATATATGGTGAAACATTAGTTTGGCTAGTTAGCATAGTTCAGTTAGCTACACCATTCAGACAGTCATTAAAAAGTATCCATGGCATTTACAGATCAGGTTATTGTCTCATAAAATCCACTATAAAATGCTTTGAAAATAAATGGAATGTTAAAAAATAGTTTTCTCCAAGTATGATAAACACCCTAGCCTGAGCCCGCCCATACTTCCTTTGACGCTACATTCATTTCGCGAGCAAAGTTAGTCTGGCCAAGCTGCCGTTTTAAAGCATTTCTGTTCCCAAAAAAGTGAGAAGCAATGAGAAACGAGCTCACACTGCACCTTCATCTTGCTGTTAAAAACATCCACATGCCGGGAATGAAGAACACCATTCCGTCGATATGCTCCATTGTTGTGTGTTTGTGGCGCGTTTACGATGATGTCACGGCAGTAGAGGGGGCGCAACTAAAACGACACGTAAATAATCCCGCCCACTCTAAAGCGGTACTAAACTGCAGTGGAAACGCAAACCGAGCCGAACTGAGCCGTGCCGTAACGAGCCGTGCCAAACCGAGTCGTACCACGCAGTGGAAAAGCACCATTAGTTTGATTAGATTGCATAATGACCACATACAATTTTTTTGAACACAGTTAGCAATATCCAGTATATACTGTGCATTATGCAGTACTCTAGAATCCAATTCCAACCACTGCCTGAGCGTTTGCCCCTGTGTGCGAGAGAATGAGATTGCTGGGACACAAGCGCATGCACATCCATCCATCTATCTGCTGTCAAGTGCCTAATTCCCCGTCTCTCCCACTTCCCATCCTCCGCACTTTTCACACATTCCCCCTCTCTTTTCTTTCACCTGCTCTCGTTTCATTTATCGCCAGGCTCATGTCAACACTCTCTCTTAGTTTCGGTGTTGGGCTTTAACATCCCGTTCATGTTGTGTGTCGGCGCTCGGCAGGAGGCATGCATGAATTAACACAGACACGAAATCTGGAGAAAAATGTCGATCCTCGAAGCCGTTTCGATAATGCCTTGAAAGTGTGTTTATGACTGCATGCAAATAATATATTCCTGTTTCAAAACCTCTCCATTCCTAGGGGCCATGAACACCTATTAGTACCAATCATAAAAAATACACTATGATGCAATTAGAATAATCTAGTCATTATTGTCGCATTACTACATTCCTTGAGGAGACAGATGGCAGTGAGGCGCATTCTGTCTCACGGAAAACGCAGCACATAATAACTTGTGGAAATGAGCAAATTCTTCTCAAGCAATCTACTTGCTTACTCACTTTGTGTTTGTCTTAAGCATGCCATCTTCTATGCACCTCTTTGTTACTCCCTAGAAAAATTAGCAGTACAACAGAGTACAAAAAGTACAACAGTATTACCACGGACATAGTACAATAGTGATACTTTGGTTTTTTGGACATGGTGCCATGTTAAGATAACTTGGAGCAACATCTGAATAATTATGGAATCTAATTCCATCTTCCCAACAATGGCCATTGGCTCCATAGTATTATTTCTAGACTAAAACAAATAAACAAACATTATAGTAATACCATGGTATAAAGTCTTCTAGGGCTTTTCTTTTTGGGAATATGTTATACCAAGGAAAATCTAAATAGTCATGTCAAGAATACCATCCTCCAAATATTGAATATTGACAGTATTTGTTTATAGACTAGATCACATAAACCTCATAAATCCAAACCTTACAAACAAGTTCTGTGGTTGTAACATAGTACAGTAATGTTATCAGATAATAGTACCATAGTACTTTGAAATATGCCATGGTGCTGACATTTATACCCTGATATCTAAATGGTGTATGTCCAAAATATCATAGCAATTTTTGGTATGCTATAAAATATCACAGTAATTTTTGGTATATTTTAAGTGTAACAAAACTGAACCATGGTAATGTCATGCCTTTCTAAACATGGTGGCACGTTTGTTGCATTTGTATCTTGATATGTATCTTGGTAATATGTATCAAAAGCACCATGGTGATTTTATTATCAAGGACAACCCACATGCAGTGGGTTTCTCCTAAAGGTTTCCATGAACCATCAGGCAGTTTTTCACTTCCGCTGTGTCCTCCTCATACCTTTCTTACCTTCACACTGGCTGCTTTGCCTTCCTCGTACGCCAGCTATATCTGGACACGCTCTCACACAGACCTTCCCTAAAGCTTAGTACTCAAGATACCTAACGGTTAATATTACATAAATGTGACACATATGCTGCACTATGATTATTTAATGCAGAATGGCATATGTTGCTAAATAATTACAGGCGGCCACACTCCAGGGTTGAAGGGATAGCCCTTCCAGTACACAACACCTCTCTCTCTCTCTCTCTGCCCAAACCACTCTTGCTCACACACTATGGTGGACCAAAATGTGGCTCCCCTGACGCTTTTATTGTTTTCTACAATCCCCAAAAAAAAAAATCGCATATACACAGGGGATAGACGCTTTTGGGTAGCTTTTCAGTATGCACAGGCATTGCTGAGGTCTAATTACCCCTCTCTCCACTAACCGCCCACACTATACATACACATATGCCATCATCCAGTGATGCTGTAATGCCCACATCTTCACAACTAATGGTTATTTTTTGTATATTGCAAAAACTGGAAATCTAGCAAAAGATGGCTTTGCATTTGGTATGGGCTAGCTATGGTGGGTTTGCATAGTCTCTTAACGGATTTAGTCATCACATCACATGAAATAAATAGTACTGCAATGCAACTTGTTTTTCTGCAACAACATTTCGCTTTAATGCCACTGGGATTTCTGGATACAGCGCATCCTCTATGTGCAGCCTTGTTTACAGTGTGTAACGCTGTACCAACGAATCGATAAACTGCTTCGGAATGATAGACTAAAATACCCTCATAGGCCGTCTTTGCAAGGATGTGCATGTCACTGCACGAACTGACATTGCGAGCATCCCAGCGCATTTTTCCCGCATGACAAGAGTGCATTCGTGCAGGGTCTCGAGGCATATGCACATTTTACATCATTACACGCACAAACGATACGGTAACTCGCGAGATCACCTCGTTATCCGAACGCTGGTAGCTACCAGACAAGCGGGCGCAACTGACATTGGAGTAAAAGATGCGAATGGGCGAGCGCAAGGAGATGCATGAAACAATGCAAGAATGCAATGCAAAAACCACGCTACCTTTAAGTCGTCCTTTCGCTGTCATCCTCAAACTGCCAAAAATATTTCATTGGATCGAGATGTTAATCTCTCTCTTTTGCTCTCCTCCCCCCCTCTATCTCTCTCTCTCTCTCCCTCTCCCTCTCGGGTAACCTGGCACTGTAAAACAGTTCATCCATCCGCCAGCAGGCGCGCGCATTCGTCGATGAGCTCCACAGATGTGGCAAACCGTTTCGATATTATTCTTTAAAACTGTGCTTAGATATATGTGACCACTGTTTAGTTTTAATAACTACATGTATACATGTAATATATATTCTAGTATCTGCAAAAAAAGTGTAGAAACAATGTTCACTGAGAAATTGCTAGGGAATTCACAAATATTTACAAAGAAAAGCAAGTAATATACACACACACACACACACACACAAAAATGTATACACTGAACAATGTCCAGAAACAATTTTCACTCAGATAGTGGTACTAAATTTCACAATTGCATAGAAATGTTAAGGAACACGTTGAACTTTAAATTTTGAAATTGAAAAACTGAATTTGTATTTTCTTGAAAAACTTACTCCAATTAATTATTAACAACTTTTAAATATCGTTTTTACCGTTTAGAATGCAGTTAACAAGCACTTGTAACCAATTTTAATTAATAAATAAATGTAAGTTTAATGTTACAGTTAAAGTTTTAGGGAAAACATGTTAAAATGGCTTGCCATACCTCTCCTGCATCAGCATCGCTGAGCACACAGGGAACCTTAATGGGTTGCCAATCTCATAAAATGGAAAGGGCTTTTTTGGATGCAAACACATCATCTGAAGCATCCTTTGATTATTGATCAACCATCGATGCGTGACGTTTGAGGTTTTCAAAAAAATCTTCGATTAAAAAGACTTTCCTTAAGAGCGCATCATCACAGAAACAGAATCATCGCGAAACATACACAATCGCACATTACGCTGCATGCTTAAAAATGCTGAGTACGTTTAAAAAGGTACACAACACAATGCACTTACATTTGATTAAGCGGTCAGTAGGGTTTAAACCCATGATGTCTGCGCTGGACATTCTCATGGGTTGTTGTAGACAACGGGGAAAGTGCGCCTACTCCTAACGGCTGAGCGTGCGGTCTTCGGTGCTGCGGGATGCGCGGGCTGCAGAAGCCGCATCACTTGGTGCGTCTCTCCTCCGTCCACCGTCGGTCAGAGGGGAAGATGTGTCGCAGTTGATCCGGGGAAACTGTTATGCTGGAGATGCTGGACTCTGCCTGGTGCCGTGTGGGGGCGGATGGGTAGACAGATAGATGGATAAATGGAGCAGCAGCAGGAGGGGGGCAGGGAGACTTCTGCTCGGTTCAGGGTATCCTCAGCGCGTTGCAGCACCACCCCGACATGGCGAAGACAGGAACTCCCACGCTCTGGCTTGCAGGGACTGCCTCATACTGCCATCACGCGGAGGCTGATCCGGGGTTTCCCTGCGCACGGGATGAGAAAGAGCGCGCGCGCACCCATGCCTTGTAGCTGCTTTATTGACGTCAGTCTTTTTAATGCTTCATGGCGTAAAAAGTCGAAAGGCAGCGTAAGAACCTTACTGTATTGTGAATGTTGCAAGAATAACACAGCTTCTGTTATCAGTCTTCTTTTATAATATAATCTCCTATACCATCTATCAATCCATCAAACAAAATACTACAAAAAACATTTTGCAAGGCTGTTTAATTATCAAAATATTTTTTGTTTTTCTTCGATTTAGGGCACTGCACCATGGTAACACCATGGACTTTTGAACATGTAGCATGTTGAAAACCATGGTAATACAGTGTTATTTTATTTTCCACAGAGTTGCATGTAAATAATGTAAGATAGTCATTCAATGGCAAGTTCTATTTCAAAGTCACCATGGTACTACAATAGGCCTAGTACATTTTAAATATACCACCTGGTCTATTTTGAAATTTTATTGTTTCATCATTCTCTATTTGGCACTATTTTTTTGTCATGTATTAATGACAAGCATGTTTTGTGTGCTGTACCATAGACAATTTCATTTTAACTCAGCGTGTCAGTACTTTTCTGTTCTATTCCACCATTAGGCCTTTTTTTTTTGCAATGAATGTGATGTCTGAATGGGGTAGAGGGCATACACATGTGCAACGAGATAAAGATATCACAATGAAACAAGGTATTTTAGGAATATAGGCCGATAGTTTGATCTTTTTGGATTTGTGTAATCAGGATTATGTGAGGATCAGACAAAAGCAGCCTAAAAATATTTGCTATTAATTGTTTGGACAATCAAATATTAGAAATGAGAAG
>JAUCMU010000026.1:7364144-7406385 GCA_032275025.1 Enteromius treurensis | reverse complement strand
TATATCATGCAGAATAAACAAAAATAAAGCATACCTGTTAAATACATGAAAATTAAAATAATAAAAATGTATGTACAGCACTGGTCCTTAGTTACACACACATTCTCTCATCTATGGGCGATACTCTCGTTTTTTGCCGCGATAAACCATTAATTTGTCAAATATCCCTCCGCACTGGTAAAACTTCCTCTGAACGAGGGTATATATGTGTTATTGCCATTCGTGTTAAAATTTTAACTGTTTTGCTCATATGAATACGAGTCGCATGAACACCACTTACAATAAACATCTAGACATATCATACGTATATCCTCCCAATTCTATCCATTCTATAACTGAGCTGATCATCAAGCTCGTTTGTCGGCTCGAAATGGAAGCGTTCAAACACAGGCTTTCATTTGGGCTCAATAAGCGTTGAAGGCGCTTAGCCCGATCCGCCATTTTGGCACCGCTATTGCGTCAGTTTCATGATTCACTACCGCACTATCTAGCAACTGGCGTCGGCGCGCAATCTGTCCCCGGCGACTGCGTCCATTGGCGGAAGGATCTGTTTAGAGCGGCGCAGTGTTCGTGATGCGGTAGCTGCTCGCTGCCGCTGCTGCAGGAGGAAGACCGAACCGCTACCAGCACCACCTTTCAGTTTCGCCTTCAAATTACACCAACCGGCTCCGTCACACACAGAACACCGACTGAATTATTACCCCAAGGCGTCCCTTATTAAGACACCGGAGGGGTCGGTCGCGTCGAAATTAAAGAAGCGCTGTTTTAATCGAGTACAAGGCGGGTTTTGTGTTTTGACAGCAGTAACAGCACAACAATGGCTCTGAAAAGAATCCACAAGGTAAGAGAAGGAAGTCACGGGCGCCATTGCCCTATTCCGCATTGAAAACGCACCATCCTTCCTTATTTACGCCAGAGAGGCGATTTAAGGAATGTTATTGAGAAGTTAAACGTGCAAAGTGTGACACTGGTGGGATGACAAGTGTAGTAAAGCACCCCGGTTCGACGGTTCGGCCCGGGCTAACGGTTAGCATGATAGCTAGCGACCCTCCATCGAACTGCGTGTGATTGATATAAAATGTGTGTTCGGTCATTGCTTTTGTATTTCCCTTCCCGTTTTTATCTTAAACGGATATAAACAGTCATTTGACATTGAAGTCTGGTTGAAATGGCTCGCTTGTGGGTTAATGTAAGATCATGATAACGTGTTAACGTTAGCAATGCTAACCCCTCGTTGCCACCTATGCTAAAGGCCCATTTGTAAACCTTGAACAAAGATCCGTTTATGTCTACCACAACTCCACCAATTGACTGTATTTTTACTATTGATATATTACTGAGCGGTATTAATATAGATTAACTCTTTATTTCGTGTTGGTTCGGGTTGTTAACTGGCTAACGTTAACCGCTCCGCATCTGGCCTCAGTTTACCGTCGCGTTAGTGTTTTGAATCATTTTCAGTGTGTATTGGTGTTCTTTTATGTCATACATCTGTTTCTCCTCACCAACAATTAAAGATTTGGTCCATCTGTTTAATTTTTATAGGCAAACTCGCATATTATGTATCTAGAGATTTGAGGTTAGCTCGTGGCGCAAGCAAATTGACGTTATGAACGTGGTCCAAAGCATTCATATTCACTTTTCAGACCCCTTATAGTGCTTTTTCTGAGAATTTTGAACGTTGCAATGTTCTTGGGATTCAGCAGAATAGACTAACCCGGAAAAATCTGAGTTACATAAGCTGTGGTCACCTCTCATGTCATTACAGCAGCAATAACTCCATTACACAGACTGTTATGTGCCTGATTTGATATTGACCTCTTTATTCTCTAAATTATCCATCCATTGCGTTTGTTCTGCCTATTTTACTGTAACTTTATCAAATGCACAGATATTTGGAGTATTAAGTTTCGGTGTCAGTTTCTCCGTTTCATTTTGGTGCTTCGTTGTCAGCAGCGTACACTGCAGGTGTTTCAGGAAGGGATTGGGACAGGTGATGCAGAGCTTTACTCACTGGTTGTAAAGTCATGATAGATGAACCGGTTTTAAACTGTAAATTTGTTTCTGGTGTGTTGCAGGAGCTGCATGATTTGGGCCGTGACCCACCTGCTCAGTGTTCAGCGGGCCCAGTAGGGGATGACAGTAAGTAACTTGTTTTGCCCACCAATGAATGTGAAACAAATGAGTTTATTTTTCAAATTTGAGTCGCACGTATTTTGAAGATGAGGGATAATTTCAGCTTGTTTGTGATTTAATAAAAAAAAATGTGTTCTGAAATACCTTTTACTTAAATTGGTGTTTCTTTGTTAATAAAAATCACAACATTAAAGACTTTTTATTTTCTTTTAATTAGTGCAGGTTTTTAATTTCTTTTATTTTTAATTGATTGGTTGCAGGCCGCTTTGGTCTGATCTGATCACATCAGTTTTTAAGTGAATATTGTCAAAATTGATCACAAATAACATTGTTTTTTTTTAGTCGGTTAAATTGAGGTACAAAAACTCTAATCAGTGTTATCAATGATCAATCAGTTGCAAAAGCACTATCTGTACTGATTATTATATTATAAAGCATGCATTTATAAGCAGTCTTATATTTGCTGGAAATCTTTGACTGTGGAGCACCATGAGGAGAAACATTACAAAAAGAACAATTGGGGGAGAAAAAAAAAGTGTGTAAGTTTTAGAACATGCAACAACAAACTAGCATGTTGGAAAAAGAACATTGTATAACAATAATAGATAAAAATAAAGCTGCAAGCAGCAATCAGCCGGGTTCGAGCATTGTTAAGGCCTTTAAGGTTATATAAGGTAACCTAAATATCATGGCTGAAGCACAACAAAAATAGACAATAGGCTCACAGACACACAGAAATGAAATGATATTAACTATTACATTAATAAAAAAAACAGACACATACTGTTGCAATTTTAGATTTTTGAAATAAATTATAGGTGACCATTATTGCAAGTCTTTTTTAAAGAGTTCAAATTTTATTTTCAGGTTTCACTGTAAGTCAAGTCACTTTTATTTATATAGCGCTTTTAACAATACAGATTGTAGCAAAGCACTGAACATTATCAAGTAGCAGAACTGAGTGATGGTAATGTATAATGACGAGAATTAAACAATTTATCAAATGCAGAGACGGTCTCTGTAGTCACGACGATGATAATCACTAGAAATCAGGTGTCCCCAACTAAGCAAGCCAGAGGCAAGGAACCAAAACCCCATCCATGAGAGAATGGGGGAGGAAAAAACCTTAGGAGAACCAGGCTTAGTTGGGGCCAGTTCTCCTCTGGCCGGACGCCCTGTAATGATTATCTGGTAAATTTGTAAAAAAGTGCATGAGCAAAATGGTAAACTTTAAATATGATTTATTTATTTTTTTCATGCTATAATAGAGATTTTATAATGTCTCCATCAGCAAACATGAACAGCACTGTTTTAGTGTTTTATCAGCCCATTAGTGTTCTTCTGCTGTCATCTAGTGGTTATTAATTGCAACTTCTTACACAACACTGTTATAGTGTTGTTGTTGTGTTTTGTCAAAACTGTTTGATTGACATCATTACTCCCGGAGGAAAAGTGATTCAGAACGATTAGATCTATGATATTGTTATTAAGATATAGTCTTTAAGTGAACGTATGAGGGATTTAAGGTCATTTACTCAGGAAATATTGTGTTTGAGTCCTTTTTTAATGGTTATAGTGCTACCTATAGTGTGAGCTCTATGAAACTTTGTATGCTTGCTAAGACTCATCTGTCACATGTTTAAACCACGTTTCATATGGTTTTGTGTTTTTGTTTAGGTTTTATAGACTTTAGAGTATATATGGCCACGTCCCATGTTAAATGACCCTGTTATAGCTAACATAAGTACAAAATTCAATACTTTTTTGATTAATAATTAATCTAGAGAATCCAGAGAACTGTTCTGTATTGGTGGGATCCAGATTGGGCCAAAAACCTGATACTAGTTTGCATAAGTAGGTTTTTAACGGAACTGAAAATATTTAATGAACAATTTGATTGACAGCATTAGTTCTAGAGGCAAAGTTGTTCAGAATGAGGAGCTCTATCATATGCTATAAAGATTTAATGTCCGTGCATATATGAACGATTTAATTGGCAGCAATGGTTTTTGAGGCAAAGTTGCTTATTATGAGATCTATCAAATTATATGCATATTGTTTGGATGTGTGAAACACCACGTGATTACAGAGCAAAAAAAACTTGTTGGCACCAACTAGTGGCTGATTTTTCTAAAAATTCTTACAGACCTTTAAGGTCGCGAGTTAAACGTGCCCACCGAGTTTTTTTGAGAAATAACGCCGTATTTATAATTGCAAAGAGAAGTATCTTGTGTTTTGTGTGTTTAATTTCTTTTGGCGATCTTGTTACTGTGCTTATTAATAGTGTGTACACTATAATCTGGGTTTTAATATCCAGCGCTTGAGTTGATGTTATACTGCTCATTCAGTGAGACCGACTCGGTGATCCGCCGTAAAACAGCTACAACTTGTTACTACTATTCTGCAGAGATATTTAAAAGATGTTTAATAGAATCAGGTCTTTTATGTATACAGCACTTAGAGGAACTGAATATCATAGTAGCTTCATACACGCAGTCAGAAGTGCTTTTACCTGTCTGATCGTGTTTTCTGTGTGTTCTGTGGTAGATGGTGCTCCTCAATATTTAGCGTGAAGCTCAGCCACAAGACAACGGATTATTTGAAACGACAAAAAAGATATATAGCTTCCCTCAAAAGAGGCACTACTTTATTAAACTGTGACTCAAACAACCATCTGACCTACTTAGTGCCTTTAGAGATTTGATTGAAATATGACAACATAATTGTACCCAAATTTGCTTCATCATATTTTGTGCTGCATTCCTCAGTGGGCTCTTTTAATTCTGACAAGACTGCTTCTAAGCTGACAAACAAGAATTGTAAGAAGTGTTGTAAAAAGAAACATGACATAGGGTTTCCCTAATAATTTTTTTTATTTGTCTTGTTTCAGTGTTTCATTGGCAGGCCACAATAATGGGTCCAGTAAGTGTTTATTTGTTTTCTATAGTAGACTGCAACATTACTGGAATCCCTTAGAAGCATGATATTGTTGTCTTAAAATATTGAGTAAATATAGATCTTTTCGAGTTTTTGAATTTGAATATTTATTTATTTATTATAATTCATGCTAATTAAACATGTTTACTCTACAGAATGACAGTCCTTACCAAGGCGGAGTGTTCTTCTTGACCATACACTTTCCCACAGATTACCCCTTCAAACCGCCAAAGGTCAGTAACATCTACACCTGTTTGACTCTGGCACAGCTTCTTGGGTGTTTTGGTTATTCTCAGAAGCTGCGTAATTATTTATCACTTTGTATCCTCGGTTTACCAAACTGTACTGTCTTTGTTATGACATAAGGAAATGTTTTTCCTTCCACCGTATTCAAATGATGTAACTTATGACTGTGTGTCATATGCAGTTGTAGAATGAAGATAATCTTGTTGGTGAATTCAACGAATGTGTTAAAGAATCCAGTGCCTGTGTTTGGATTACGGTCTTCAGTAATTAGGAACTGTTTTAGAGTTGGCTGTAATTTTACTGTTTAGCCTGTAAAGGTTGTGATTTGCATGCTTATTTTTGTCTCGCTGCTTTCTCAGGTTGCATTTACCACAAGAATCTATCACCCAAATATCAACAGCAATGGCAGCATTTGTCTGGATATTCTGAGGTCACAGTGGTCACCAGCACTTACCATCTCCAAAGGTACAACACAGTTATCAAAGATTGTTTTTTATGGCTGTTAATGCCTCAGTGAATATCTTCCATGGTGTAGCATGAATGGGGTTTAATTAGAATTTTATTACTATTATTATTATTTTAAATTATTTATAGAATTTAAGAGTCTTGTAGAATTTTATTGTTAGACAAAATATCAAAATGTGATGTTTGAAGTGCTGTGAGAACTGCTTTAATGTAGCACAGAGGATCCTATTTTGTGTTCAGATTTGTTCAAAGTTCAACCATTATTTCTAATACCAATCTCATTCTTAAGTTTAAAACTCAAAATACATAGTGATGTTGAAAAATATCTTTTGAGATTCTGTATTTACTGCAGTGTCTAAATAAAAAAGAGCTGAATATGATTTAATTTGCTGCTATTCATGTTTTTGTGTAAAATCTATAAGAAATGAGTGTCCTTTGTATAAGATGGCCGCTGTTTAGACAACTAAATTGTTCTTTTAAAAGTGTTTTGTTTTATTTATTCATTTTTTATCTTGCCCTTCAGTTCTCCTGTCCATCTGCTCCCTGCTGTGTGACCCCAATCCGGACGACCCCTTAGTACCTGAGATCGCCCGCATTTACAAGACTGACAGGGAAAAGTGAGTGTCATCTTCTGTGCTGGATCAGTACCGCACACCGTGTTTGCCCTAATGCTTTTCCCCATAGGTGCTGTCACGCAGTCATTTGCTTTATTAGCAACATTATTGCCTACACAGTTTCCTGTTTTGACACTTTCCTCCCTGGGGATGTTATATTCATACTCTTGACACTCTGAAGTTCTGTTTTGTGAATAATTGACTTTTATTGTTGCTGAGCTTTGAAGTTGATTTGAGGTAGAGACACACCAAAAGTCAAAATGTTTTCAGCTTGCTGTGATTCCAAAAAGTAGGCTTCGAATAGCTAAACAAGCAACAAGGTTTTATTTTATCTAAACCAGACTTAGCTGGGTGTAACAGTTTGAACTGGAGGATGATTCTAATCAAGATAGAATAGCCTTGTGGGCTGAAGTTTAATTCCAGTATAGTTTCAACAGGTTGTTTGCTTTAAACTTGAGGGGCATCAATGGAATCCTTTTACTGTACAAAAGGTTATTTATGTAATTAAAAAAATATATATATAATTTATAAAATTTTTTTTTTTTTTTTAATCTTCACTATAGGGAAATAAATATTTTAAGAACTGTCTTGTCTTTAACATGCCATTCCTTTTCTGACATGCGGTGGTAATGTTTTTATTTCGCTTCCTTCACAGGTACAACAGAATAGCTCGGGAATGGACACAAAAGTATGCAATGTAGTTTTGGAGTTAGAATCATGATGGGAGAAAATTACACCTCTCCATCTTAAGGTTAGGGGAGATTTTGAACGTTCAAAAGATAAAGAAAAAAGCTTAAGAAAAAAAAACAGATCTTGTTGGTTTCCATTGGAGTGCTTTCTTTAAGCCACGCCTCCCCTCACCAGAGCACCTCCCCCCCACTCTTAGCCCTCTGGCAGCCATGGTGTACATACTCAAACTACAACTGTAGCCCCTTTTCCGCCCCAAATGCAAACCTCCACTCCACAGCTCCTGCTTTACCTTCTCCGTTGCTATTGCGGCGTACCCGCTGCTTAGGATCAGTCCGTATCAGTTTTGCTGTAGAAGATGTTTATGGCTCTAAAAGCATTCCTTGTTGTTTTTAAGAACTGGGAAGGGAGGGCTATATTATTATCATTTTGTTTTCTCCCTGCAATTTGTGATAGTCTGGACATAGAGGGATTTTTTTTTTTTACAGTTTACTTTTTCATTTCCGTTTCCTGGGATTCCAACTATACATTGGATCAGGCAGTGTTTTTTGTTTTTTTTGTTTTTTTGTTTGTTTGTTTTTCGCAGAGAAGGGAGGGGTATGCTGGCTATCTTTTTTGTATAAAATCTATAAGGAATTCTTTTAAAATCATAGCAATTAAAGGAAAATGGACCTCCTGTCCTCTCCTCCGGAGTATTCTAATGGACTTGAAAACTATGAATATATATATATATATTTTTTGTTTGTTTCCATTTGTCATTGCAAAGACTGTCTCTACCCCTTTCCTTAGCCATGACCAACTTCACAAACATTCACCACATGCAGGGTTTCGGACCAGTTATTTAAAGCAGTCTCGATAACATCGTCTTATTGGGTTTTTTTCTCTCTCTGTCTCTCTCTCTCTCTCTCTCTGTCTCTATGTCCCCAAAACACCCTTGTGACTCTTAGGTTGCTTTTTTTTTTTTTTTTAAATCTTTATCCTGCTCTTGTTGAATTAGATGCTAACATGGTTCAGCCAGACTCGATTGGGTCCCTGGGTGAGAGGACACAAACTCCTCAGACAAACTTCTGTATATTTAATTTCCTGACAGGCTCGTTGAGCTTTGTGTGTTGATTAAAAACTGTGTAATAAAATGATTACTAAAGTCTGAAATGCTTTGTGTCTGCATGGTTTTTCCTGATGTGTTTGTTTGAACAGTTAATGCAGGTCTTGTGGTAAACACTGCATGTGAGGAGCTTTGTCCCTTTTGGGGTTTTAATCCTCAAATCTTTGGAAAGCTCTGTTGGAAAAGAAAAAATCCTCTGATTTCTTCTGCTCCATTTGGTGGTCCTTTTGATAGAAATATGTGCAATGATTGCTTAATATGTGCCTCATGACAGCCACTGTCACAGTTACTGTACTACAGTAAAAGTTGTACATAAACTAAAATGACTGAATGCACTGTGTTATTTTCTTTATTTCATAAAGGGAGCATTTCTGAGTGGCACTTTATGGATACATTATGATCTTTTTGTTGTTCTCTGTAAACAATCTGAAGTGACATCCAGAAATATTAATTATTGAAATAATAGAAGAATAGTTTTGTGCAAATGTGTATCATGAAATGCTTTGTGTCAAATACAAAATAAATTATTCAAAAGTTATTCAATATTGGTTGTCCATAGTTCAGGGACAGATTGGGTTTTTTAAAGGTTACATATTTTAAAGTATGAATCATTTAATTATTTGGGCTGAAAAGTGTACAATAAACAAACCCCATCTACCAAACTGCCAGCTGCACAGTAAATGGGCCCCATGTTTACAGTATTTGAACTAGCAGTGCGAGTGAATCACACTGTTCAGCCATTGGTCAGCGACCCAGTGACGCAATCACGTAGAGTTTCCGCAGAGAACGGCGCCGCTTACATACAGCGTCTTTCAGACCTTGTGGTGCCCTTAAACTTGAAGTCCAAACAACTCTACGGTTATGGCATCTCAAGTGCCAGGGCTTTCAGCTCTAACTAAACCGGGTTTTATACCGGGTTTTAAGGTTTCTAAAGGTAAGAGTAGTGTTTATTTTAATCTAAAGCCATTGCAACCTTGATCGATTGCTGCAGTTCCATAAAGTATCAACACAGATTTGTCAGCATGTAACGTTATGTTTTCCTGGAACTTGTCAGAGTAAACATCGTTGATGTTACTCTTTCTAACATGCACACAGTACAGATGAGTTTTATGGCGCTTATTGCACGCACGCATTATTAGGTAATAGTTTTGCAGGTAACGTTATTTTTTGTATTAATAATGCATTTTAGATATTTAAATGAATGCACGGTTTTAGCAGGAATAAGGCTGCACCTTGGTGCCATGTCTATGTGCAACATTTGTTGTGTGGCAGATCATGAACCCGATTGTTTTGATATATCAGGAAACACACAGCGATAAACGAATAGTTATATTGAGTCGAATCTTTCAAACGAATCATTTGAACCGAATCTGTTTGTACGATTCGTCCATGTTCACAAATAAAAATACTTGTTGAAATATGTGATCACATGACGTTAAAGAATTGCGAAATGTTTCTTTCTGAAGAAATGATTCGCGGAAATCAGTAGGCAGAGTCGGAGTGAATCCCTCTCACCTGACCAGGATTTACAGGCTTTGATGAAAGACTCTTTTAGCCAGCTGGATCTGTGTTGACATACGTTGTAGTGCTGGTTAAGTTTCAAGTTTTGCTCACAAGATTATAAAGACCAGACATTTAAAGACGCCCTATAATGTCAATATACACTAATACTGTACTGCATGTGCTTTATAGTACACTAAAAAGCCGTATAAGTGTAATGTGTGCTACTTATGTAATGTTTATGTGCAAATCATTGTTTTTGTCCAAAGTACTTTGTTGCAAAGGGCAGTATAGCTTTGGTTGTATAGCTGTTAATTAATAACTGGGTATATATATATATATATATATATATATATATATATAGGCTCAGGCTGTATGAAATAGAAATATAAAATGAGTGATACTGAAGGTTATTTGTCACTTTTTGAAATAAGTTAAGTTTTTCACAATATTTTTGAGATGTACCTGCATTACTTAATATGATTGTGAAATGATTGCTTAATATAAGCTGCACAAGAGCCCTTGGCAAAATAAATGTACTATCGGTTATAGTTATAACATTGTAAGTTTCTATCTCTAGGTGTGGTAAAAACATATTTTCAAAATGACACGTAATGGAGAAATTCATTTTTTACAAAAGACATTTTAACATGTATTTTAACAAAACAAAGCATTTGTTGTTACAAATAACTTTTGAACACAAACTGTTGTGGGAAAAAAAAGTATGGTATTAGGGTAGTGGATATTGTGAACAGTTATGTTTTTTGTAGGCTACCCAGATTACAGTCCTTAATATAACTTTTTATAAATACTCTTCTCTGATCTTGAGAATAGTCCTAAATGATTTACCCATTTTCTAGGTCCTATATTAAAAGCACTATTACTAAAAATGTAAATTAAAATACGGGAAGGGTGGAATTTAGAAAAATAAAACACAATTTGTAAGAACAACAGGTTCCATAGGGCTGTAAACATGTCATTTTTGTTACATTTGTTATAAACTGTTGATAAGTTTGTATATATTTCATGTATACTATATTAACCATTAAAATACAATCCAGAAAAATCCAAAACCCACCTAGGTTATCATGTCCAAAATCCAGTCTCGGCATGGCTGGGCTTGACCCAAAGTTTGAAAGTAATCTTTTCTAGAAAATATCAATGCTTGTAGAGTAGTGTGCAGGAACCTCCCGGCCCTCTCAAAACGAGCGCCTCCTCGTGTGTACGTTTACAGATCAGCTGACCACCATCGTTCCCGTTGCAGTGGCTGCGGCTCTGAGCACCTACCTGCTGACACGTTACTTCAGTTCACAGAGCAGCCCCAAGAGCAGGGTCAACATGTCCATCAACAAAGACAGCCCCAAAGTAGTGCACAGCTTCGACATGGAGGACATCGGCAACAAGGCTGTCTACTGCCGCTGCTGGAGGTCCAAGAAGGTGAGTGTAACCTCCTCAATGGGACAACTTTCACAGAGATCTGATCTGATCATCATCATCAGTCTGTCTGGAGTAACATGAAGAAAAAGAGCAAACTGAGACAGACTCAATCCAGAAGAACTGTGGCAACGTCTCCAAGATGAAGAAAAAAACCTACCTGAAAAACTATGGGCAGGTGTACCTCAGAACAGAAGCTGTTTTACCAAAAGCTGTAATATTTATTTGATTTAAGTTAATTGATAAATGAAATCTATTTATGGCATTATTTTTGAAAGCATCCTAACTTTATCGCATTTTTACACCAGTGTCTAAAACTTTCAACAGTACTGGAGCTTTCAGGTAGGTTTTTTTCTTCATCTTGGAGATGTTGACAGTTCTTCTGGATTTAGTATGTCTCAGTTTGTTGAGTTACTTCATGTCATTCCAGACTGGATGATGATCAGATCAGATCTCTGTGTGGAGCACTGGCTGTCGTCCTTATTACAATTAATAAAAAAAATAATGTTTGGAAATGTAAACTGATGTTTCACTACCCCAAAAGATAGAAATAACCAACTTTTTTTTTGTTGTTGAAAATACTAGTGGCCCAAGACTTTTGCACAGTACTGTATATATAAATATCAATATAGCTTTTATATTATTAGAAATAATTCAGGAGAATATTTAATAGATCCATACATAATCATGTTAAAATATGAATATTAAATATCAGCCTTTTGAGGAAATGTTATTTGTTAATCTCCTAATCATCATTTTACTGCATTTGATTACATGTTTTACCCCACAATTAAAAACTACAGTGTTTTTTTCATACAATTAAACATTTAATTATCTTAATTGGGCATATTATTAGGAGTGAAAAAATGATATTTTTAAGCATTGTATGTATGTAGTGTGTAAAACTTAATTGTTTCACATAAAAGTTCATATAAATAACATCTTCAAGTTTTTTGTTTTTTTCTCACCATTAAAAAGATACAAAGATTTTATATCCTCCAGCAGATATAAAATTATAGAATTGACAAATTGATTAAAACATGTTGAGTTTATGCTTTAAACAAGAAATTAAATGTCTGCCAAGACAAAGTTAAATCAAAGGGAAAACAGGTTTATTTTTCTAGTTCCATTGGCAGACTGATTGAAGTTTTTTTGTTTTTTAAATGATCAAAAAACAATTTTTGTTGCTTATTTGTTTGTAATTTTGCTCAAAGATCAATACGAAAATAATAAGGAAGGAATAAGGAATTATTTTTGTGGTTAGGGGTTATGAATAACATGGAAATTTAGTTTTCTTCTTCCTCAAGTGTGAACTCTGTATTCTCACCATATCATATTATATTAGTCATAAAAATCATATATATATATATATAATTAAAAAAATTATATTTAAAAATTTATATATATATATTTGGTGTTTTGTTTTGTATATATATATATATATATCAATTTAAAAAAATATATGTATATATTAATGTAAAAAAAAAAATAAAATATATATATATATATATATATATATACACACACATTTTTTTAGAGACATTTTTTTTTTACATAGAATAAAATAATTATATAAATATGTAATATATATGCAGACACTTTTCTCAATAACATTGTTCCATTCTTCTGACCATTATTCCATACGCCAAACTTCACAGATGTTAAAGGTATAATTCCCCCAGAATTGTGATTTCTGTCACTTATGCACCCTCATGTCACCATTTGTCATATCCTGAAGCACTAAGTGATCTAGATGAGCTTCCTGCAGACATACTAATGCAACGTGTTGGCTCAAACATTAAATCCACAGGCAGTGTACAGATACGTCATCACACTCTCTGAATGATCATCATGTGTGATTGTGATCTGTATGTGTTTGTTTGTTCCCTGGACAGTTTCCATACTGTGACGGCGCACACACCAAACACAATGAGGAAACTGGTGATAATGTCGGACCTCTGATCGTTAAGAAGAAAAACCCCTAAAAACCCAGTGAGTGTGTTTGCATCGGTGTTTACCATCCACTGGCAATGAGAGGAATTAGATTTAATATTACAATTACTATAATGCTCAATCTTAATGTCTCTCATTCACACAAGGACTTCCTGTAGCATTGCAGACATGCATCGGCGAACATACTGTATTTCCTGTAAACATGTGGTTTTACGCTTCTCCCTCTCTGCGTCTAACACAAACCATATCATTGAAATGTGCTTTAAATGTACTCAGAAATAACTTTACACTACGGCGCAGATGAATGTGGATGAGAGGAACTACTACGCACAGTTTGATAACCATTTTGATGATTATGACTTGAACATTTGTGCAGTTTTTACCCTTATTAGGTGTAAAATTAAAACAGGTTTTATTTCAAAGTGGCGTAGAAATCTTATTTCTTTCCTGATGTGTAATTCAGAGGCCATGTGTATTTTGCTGTACGATGGAGATGTGCATTTTGAATAAAAGTAATTTAAAATGTTCACCCTTTTTTATCAGGGTTGGGATTTTATTCTCTGTGTTCTAGTAAGCAGGGTTATAACAGCCAGAGTTTTAAAACAGGATGTGAGCGACAATTTGCTCTACTTCCTGTACTGCTGCAAAACACAGGAGATTAGAGCTCTCCCTGCTGCACTTCCGCTTACTGCCACCAGGTGGAGCCACTGTATCAGTTCAGTGCTCTTGAGTTTTAGATCCATGCCAGTGTGATAAAACATTTAATGAATTAAAGTCTTTTTAGCTTTCCTGTTTCTAAAATTGTGCAAAGTAGTACCATATTGTTCAATTTCTTTCATAAAATGTTCATAATTTGGCTTAACTTTAGCCCATTTCTTTGCATGAATATGAATATACTTAGTTGCGCAAGAAAAACCACTGAAATTGAATCAACATGATGTAGTATACATGCCAGACCAGTGAGAGACGCTGTAGTTCTGTCACAGAGATACACTAAAAAGAAAGAAGACTTGGCGCGTGGGTTACTGACATCATTCTTTCACAACACAGATTGGCTGTGCACACAAAAACACAAGGGTATCGTTTTCAGATCTATCCACTCTGGGACCTGTTTTTATTTTTATTTTTTTTAAATTCCCATTTCATGCTCCTAAAATGGCAGATCTTTCCGGATGAAACACTGATATGTTGCAAAATTTTCCATCTTGATAGTTTACCCAAAACGGAAAATGTTGTCATTAATTACACACACTCATGTTGTTCCAATTCAGTAAGACCTTCTTACTGGTTTATTCAATCTTACGGAAAGACATGAGGGTTTGTAATTAAGTACAGAATTTTCATATTTGGGTGAACTATTACTTTTGAGTGTGTAAGGGGATGTTCACACAGGATTTGATTTTGTATTGCTCTGCAAATTCACTTTTTTAATTTCAACCTGATCTCATACAAATATGTACCTTACTGCACGTTTTGCCGCAGTTTCAAAGAGAAATGTCCACTGTGTGGTGCTAAAACACAGGTTATCACATTTTTATTACTTTTGATTATATGTATGTATTGCTGTGTTTTTATTACGTTGAGTATCCGGGGACTGTGCTTAAAGTTAAAGCTCAGTCGTGTTTGAAATATGTCCTACACCAAATCCAACTATAAACCTACCTGATAGTGTTAGCAAATGCAAAACTGATATAAAAACGCATTTGTGCAGCCGTGCCATTTCAACTTCCTTTTACCGCAGTGATATGTACTTATTGGTACATATTTTGTGTCTCGCTAAAAAGTTCACCAAGGTAAGGGGGGGGGGGGGGTTCTTTAATAAACATGCATCAGATATATTTGTTTGGCTGTAGCACTTGTGTCTATTGCGGTGTTGTGCATAATAAAGTGTTATAAAAACATGATGTTAAAAGTTCACACAGAACGCGTTTTTCCTTTGCAGTGCTCTACTTATCCAAGTTTTTTTTTTTTTTTTTTTTAAAACATGTAAGGAGGATGTTTTTGACCATGCGCATGACAGTGTTCTAAACATAACACAGCGGTGCTCAATTTTTAACTTTTCAAGGTAAAAAAAAAAAGTGATCAGCTCTGAGATCAGGCTGAACAACCTCTTTGGAAAAAACAACAACACATAAATAAAAATAGACCAAAAATAAAAAAAATTAAAAAGTGTGATTGGCCCCTAGATACTAGACATTTTTTATATGCGCAGTAAATTATTATTATTTAATATTATTTTGCTAAAAAACTCAGCACAGTAAGTCTAAAGTGCTGAAATTAGATTGATACAGTATTGGGAGTGGTTGCTAGGGTGTTGCTAGGTGATCAAAATATTATATTTGGACAGTGAAATTGCTGTATTTCAGTATTATTATTATTATTTGAATTGGTATTACTATTATTACCGTATTATAGAAATCTATAACTAATTGTTATGGTAATGTACTTTTACAGAGGTATCTATTTCAATGTAAATCTACAAACTTCTCACCATTTTTTCATCTGCTAGGTGAACGTTGCATACTCAATTGGTTAGAAAAATACCTGCATAGCTCTACAGAAATATGTGCAAAATATTAGCTAGGATTCATCTACAAAGCACAATTGGCATGGGAAGAATAAAGTCTCTAAACAAATCGTTTAATAAGAAATTGCTTGTGAAAGAGAGACCAATAACAAGACTATTAAGGGTCTGTAGGTTATGTGGATGGTTGGGCTGAGGAGATATCAGTCATCGAAGAACAGGAAGCTCTAACAACATGGTTGCCCAAAACCATAGGTAACTCACAGGAGTAAGAAAAAGAAAGAGCAGAAAAAATGGGGAAAGTATCTCATGGGGGAACGAGTCTACTGCATTTCTGCGTTCGAGAAGCAGGCCGACAGCATTCCTTAGCGTCTAAGAAAACCGGACGTTTGCTCCAT
This sequence comes from Enteromius treurensis, assembly GCA_032275025.1. Classification (NCBI taxonomy): domain Eukaryota; kingdom Metazoa; phylum Chordata; class Actinopteri; order Cypriniformes; family Cyprinidae; genus Enteromius; species Enteromius treurensis. The sequence goes on along the minus strand of JAUCMU010000026.1, from coordinate 7,390,386 downwards.
CTCTTTCTCTCTCTCTTTTTTTTTTTCCCTCCTCCTCTCCTTCGGTCTCTATGCCGTCGTCTTTCAAGTGGGTTTTATCCCCTCCTGTGGAGCGGGTCATGTGTCTGGCTGCCAGAGAGAACCATGTGACGTTAATCCAACGTCCTCATCCACCCCCCTCTTCCCACTCACCACAACACGATCCCCCCCAGCTCCGAGAGGAGGGGGGCCGAGGTCTCAAAGTTATCTGGGAATTATGTGGCCACAAGGATAGGCAAGTGTTTGTTTATTTATCTGCCCATTTTAATGATCTATCATGTGGCTTCGTTTGGAGATGATCTGTTATCTGTCTCATAGCAGGGACGTCTCGTCGTGCTCCAGTGATATACCAGCTCAATACTACAGGAACGTCCTCCAGGGTGAACTCAGGATGTGATGCAACCCAGGATCCAAAGGTCTGATCAATGAGCTCACAAACAAACCTGGTTCAAGTCAAGCATCCTGAAATAGTTCTCTGAATAGTCCACTGTATACTGATTGGTCTGAATGCTAAAGGAAAAAAACCCCAAATATGTTGATACTTATATTTATTTAAAAAATATCAATATAAGTTTATTATAGTTTATTTTTTATTTATAACTTTATATAGGCTGTTATGTTTATTATTGCATAAATCTATATTTTTCCCTATATTTCAAAACATAAATATTGTAATTATATCAGAAGTTATATTTAAAAATAATAATAAATTATAATGTAATTATGTAAAGCATATGAGGTAAAGCGTCTTTTATACAAGATATGTGCAAATCTGCTAGTTGTATCAAAATGATACCGCGGTATACCGTCGTATAAATCAAATTACCAAAGTACCATGTTTTTGGCCACAACTATGATGAAATATGATGATGCATCGATATATTTTGTGATGCAAATCCCATGGTTACCTATATGAATAGGCTAATTATTGTATATTTCTAAATCCCATACTTTTGGACACAGCGATGACGGCAGGCCTATTTCTGAAGTGTCTTGAAGAGACATGATAGCCTATTAACCATAGAGTATTAATCTGTGTTCATACAGTGTGTTACTTCCATGGTATATATACGCACAGCGTCTTGTATGTGAAAACGTAATCGCATACGCTTAAAATAGAGTTCAGCCTTTGGTGAATACAAATAAAAACATGATGGGAAGTAAAGCCGTAAAGTAGTGTCACTTTACTCAAGCCTAAACTTTCCCGTTAATGCAATTGTGGAGGACTGTAACACGCAGCCCCCTCAAACCCGCAGCCAGCAGCAGCGCCGCGCTGATCGATCCGCATTGATCGTCCCTGACGAGCTGCTCCACTTTCCAGCCAATGCACGCTCGCCCGTCTGTGACTGGGAAGAAGCCCGAAACGGAGGAAAATTTCTGCCGCCCTGGCGGTGTCACTTCCCCACACTTCAGCTGGCCGCCTGCCAGACACACAGGACGCTCACAAGAGGTGGAGTGGACTCCGCGCGACGAGGAGGAGCGTCTGCGAGCGACCGGACTGACGGACAAATGGACCCACAGCACAACGGCTACTCGGTCACAGAGAAAGTCATCAAACACAGAGAAACACGACGACTGTGGTAACGACTCCAGTCCCTTTGATTTCTACACAAAGACTCTTTATATGCTGACTGTTATAAAAAACTGAAATGAATATGTATTAAATTAATTTAAAAGTGTAATTAATTAACATAAACACTATGGGTAGCTCCTCATATTAATTACATTAAGCTGTTGCTTTGATATTCATTAGTTATAAAACAGTTAATATTGATATAATAAAACTAAGTAAAATAAACGATGACTAATGCAGCGTAGATTGTAAACGCGTTCGTAAAAATACGTGACTAATATTAAAATAAAAGATTTAACCTACTAAAACGAATGCATGTTGATGTAATAATTAATGCATAAATTATTGATGATGATTAGATATAAATGTAAATATAAAAAAATAATATATATATAATACATTTGTATTATTCTTGTTATTTCGTTTTTTATAAACGTGCAATTATTATTTACAATTTGCTTTTTATTTTCATTAACGGAGCAGCCAAACAGTGTAATGTTTCAAATGAGTGAATGCTGGAGCCGTGTTTTGCATATTAAAATATCAATCAGCCCCAAGTTCCTGGAAAGCGAGATTGTGCTAAAGTTCTGATATAATAAATCAATCCCGAGCGCAGCCAACAGCCATTAAGAATGGAGTCAACAATGGGCTGAGTATCCAGCCCTCTCAAAACTATACTTCATTCATTATTCCGCTCCCATATGCACAGAGAGACAGACATCCTCTCAGCAGACGGTCCTCGCGCTCATCCACACCTCTTTAAGGTTTATTTATTTTTTTCCCCGACGGAAAGTCCACTTCGGTTTTTGTGTGAAGCTCCAAAAATCTATGAAATGTGTTTGCATGTTCTTCTCCGGGCGCGAGGATGTGGAGGTGGGATAGAGAGACGCGAGAGGCTGGAGGAGCGCACGCGCTCGCTCTCGGACAAAGTGCGTTCTGCGTGTATCTGCCGGTGTTTGGGCTTTACTGAGGGAAACAGCGAGAATAATTCAGTTCGGGTGAGCATTTGCTTTCGTTTGGCTCTTTTACCTTTTATTCTCTCTCTCTCTTTTATATAAATCTCCGCAGCGCGTGAGAGCACCGGACCGCTCGGACAGTCGGAACGCTCCCCTCGGATCACGAGCGGCTCGAATGAAAAAGACGCCTGTGTTTGCAAATATGCAGATACTCTATGTTGATCAAAGGGAGGGCAATGAGACTTTTTGAAGACTGTTCAAAGTTACAATGACATCCAGCCAAGACGAATAAGTTGGCAATGAAATAACAAGGGAATGTGCTTTACCAACGCGACGTGTTGGCGCATACCGCGCGCTGTCACCATAGACACATCGGTAGAGATGAGACAAAAGGGATTTTGTTTTACTTTCTAAATGATCGGCGTTACATCTGCTTGACAATTTGCCAATATGCATGAGATGCATCGGTGCAACTTTGCCACGCGTAACCAAATAGGCGCACGGAATAGTTGCATTTACGGGTAGCCTGTTTGTTTGTTTGTTTATTTGTTTGGCCGTACCGTGGTCACCGTAAACGTACTATTGTGACATTTTCTGTTTTTATTGGTTGTCTGGATTAAAATACGAGGGATTTACCGAGCGGGAATGTCTGAATTATTCAGAATTCCTCTTGAAGAGAGGTAAGTACGAATGCAAGTTATATGTGCTGTTTATTATTAATCCATTATGAGTTACATGCAAACTTTTTATGTTTGGTGCGCATTTGCATTCATGTTTTTTAAATAATCTTTCTGAAATATATGCAGTTAATCCAGGTCTGTGCTTGGGATTGATCTGGGAAGGGTTTCATTGAGGTGATTGTTTGACAGAACATGTAGATCTTGATAAGCAGGTCATCTTGTTTAGCCACAGTTGGGCTATTTGTGCTATTGGTTTGGCTATTGTTCCCTGGTGATGTCCAGATCTCTCTACGCCGCGCTATTGTCCCTTTGGCTCGCCGCAATACTGGACACAGCAATTTCCATGTGCATGTGAGCCTTGTATGTTTGACATGCATTTGACATCAGGCAATTGCTGAATGGGCATTTTAACTGTTGCTAGGAACTTATTTATCTGTAAGCCGGGTCAATAATTTACTGGAACCCTCAGTAGATGCAGCTTTTTTCCTGGTTTACTTGCAGATGAGGGCTACCTGTCTCCAGTAAGTTTTTATTCCCATCATGACTGCTTGATGTGGATGTGATGTAATCGTAATTGATATGGTCATGTGTTTGGTTAACGGATAGGGTTCTCTGTGAAAGTGTTTTAGAAGGTAACTTTCAGTAAAAGTCAGCCTAGTATCGTTGTAATCAGGTCACATATATTACTTAATATGACTGAATCAACCAATTATAGTCGGGTTTTTTTTTTTTTTTTACATTAGTAAGAAATAGCCCACTGTAAATATAAAGGAATGACCAGGGCTAGTTATCGCTGCTGAATAGCTTTATTACCGAATAGACGCAAACTTCACAGTCTTCATTACAAAAAAGCTACGTTTCTTTTGCTGTTAGCTAATTTAATCGCATGTTGACCTATTGTGGCAGCATGCTTCTGTAGTGGGGCATGTTTTCACAATATGGGGTAAGTTGTCACAATGGGATCTGCCATAAAATAACACACATTAAAACTGTTATGAATCCAAAATTATCGAAACATCAAAATGGAAATAGTATTAAACCACTGTTTAGCCAACATTACTATAAGTTACTATAACTATTAAAAACATGTGACAACTTACCCCAACTCATTTGTTTATAAAAAAATAAACCTCATTAGATATTTGAAACCAACATTTAACACCTGATAGATACTGAGACAACTAGCCCCTGTGTGACAACTAGCCCCACTCTCCCTTACATTTATCTATTTATTTATTCATTCATGCATGCATGTTTGTATGAATGAATGGCCGGTTACCTCATCTTCATGGGCAGTAACTCACAACCTAAACAATTATTTTCTCTAATTATTACCAATAGCATGATTTACTGAGGCTTGGCAGTTAATTGAAATGTTAAGTCGTTGAAGAGCGTGCGTCAGTGCGCCTGAGCTTGCACCTAGACATCCTGATTTCACTGTCGTCTCACCCCAGGGGCTTTGCGCTTGAGCTCACGATTCCGGTTTCGTGATAGAACAGACCGCCTGTGGACCCTGATAGACGTTTCTCACTGAAGGGGAATTGCTGTCACAAGGAACGGACTTTTGCACGTAAAGGTTATGAAATAGAACAATTTAACAGACTCAAACCATCCAATTCAATATCCACACTAAATCTTTGCTTTTTTTGTCATGAGCTTCACAGTCAGTTTCAGTTCCTTGGAAGAACGCCAAACAGTGTAATTGTCACTAAATCAGATATCTAGGACAGATATTATGTATGAAACATAAATGTTGGCTCAGGAATCAAAACGGGTCAGATGAGGCCACAGCGAGCAGTAGGTTATTTGTCATCATGAACTTGCGCCTTTTTCAGCAGGGCAAAATAATAAACAAATCAAATTTGATATGTTTATTGGCATGATCATTTCGGAAGTACTAGATTCGTTACAATGGTTTTTAGCAGTTAAGGATGAAGTGTGATGCTGTGCCTTGAGGAATCACACAGATAATTATTTTTGCGGTTGATGGGTGAGGTCGATGTGATGGGTTCTCCATGATCTTTTAGGTGTGGATATACACTACAAATTAAAAGTTTAGAATATATTTTGCTAACAATTTATTTCAAGTTGACCTTGTTGTTATTGTTACATGTACCTACTATTATAATAACAATAAAATATGCATAATTACATGTAACCCCTAAATCAAAACCCCTAAATTCTAACCCCAAACATGTAGTAAGTACATGTAGTTAATTAATTATACTCAGTAGGCTACTTAAATGTATAAAAATGATTAACATAGTTGCCTTAAAATAAAATGTAGCCTAATTTTTTTTAAGTAGTCTCAAACTGAATTTATTTGATTAAAAAATACAGTGAAAACAGTAATATTAAGAATTTGTATTACAATTCATAATAATTGTTTTATATAATTTAAAATGTGATTTATTCTGTGATAGCAATGCCAGTTTTTCAGCATCATTACTCCAGTCTTATGTGTCACAAAAAACTTGAGAAATCTTTCTAATGGGCTGAAATATTTCTTCTTCTTCTTCTTCTTCTTATTATTATTATTATCATTATCATTATCAGTGTTGAACACAGTTGCTGTTTAATATTTTAGTTTGACTGTAATACACTACCACTCAAAGGTTTGCAGTAGATAAGATTAAAAAAATAACAAGAGATTTGTATTTCAAGGAAATATTAGTTCTTTTTAACATTTTATAATGTTAAGACCAATTAATAATAATTAAAAATAAAATAATACTTTAGAATCATGTCTGTGACACTGAGAGTGTAATGTAAAATTTATTAAAATAGATAAAAATAATAATTCGTAAAAAAACACGTACTTATGTTTACACTGCTCTATTTTGTTCATATAAATGCAGCCTCGCTGAGCATAGGAAAAATCTGAATTATTCCTCTCTTAATCAAACCACTCTGGCTTTAACCTCTCTGTGCTTCCCTTTCTAGGATTCCCAGGCCGTAGTGAACGGATCCGTGAGATGTTCTTGAGGCTCGACTAGTGTGGACCACCGCTCCAGTGGTCTGATTCTCCAGCTGTGCACGCGTCAATCTCATCTTGGCTTCGGTCTTGGTAGGAACATCGCAACTCTATCCCCTGTTCATCCTAAGCTCCCTCATCTCCCTCTCCCTCCCCCTCACGCTGTGGCCCATGTCTGCCAGCGGAGGGTCCATGGAGGGAAGTCGAGCCGTAGAGGATGAGGAGGCGCAGGACAGCTGCTGCGGGGATGAAGACTCATCCCCGGTGGTGGAACGGAGAAACCGCAGCGGCATCATCAGTGCTCCGCTCAGTAAAAGTCTGAAGCGCTCCAGAGCTCTCTCGCAGTACATCGCGACCTGCTCAGCGGCCGCTGTGGCCAGTGTCGCAAACGCTAACAGACTCGCCCAGAGCTCTATGGTGGCGACGGGCGTCAAAGCTCACCCTACTGCCACCCAGCACAGGTCACAGGTCGGGTACGCCAAACTAGACCGGGGCGCGTTAGTGTCCGGCCTTCTGGACTCTCCGAGCGGCCTGCATCTGGCCCAGGCCGCCGAGCTCCTACGACGGGCAGGTATGCTGCTTCCTGTCAGTGACCCATCCAATGTCAGCGTGGGCGGGGACATGGAGACGGTCTCGGCTTCTGATTCGCTGGGCAGTGTGATGGACTTCCCGTTGCTTGGCAACGGCGGAGTGGGCGGGAGTTTCCCGTATCACCCCGGGCTGTTCATAATGACACCGGCGGGAGTGTTTCTCGCCGATGGGGCGCTCTCTCACGTGACGGGCGCGTCGGACCACCAGCAAACGCAGAGCGAGATTTCATCGGCCATCAGTGCCAACGGAAAGAAAAAGAGGAAGAGATGTGGTCTGTGTCCACCTTGCCGCCGCAGGATTAACTGCGAACAGTGCAGCAGCTGTCGCAACCGCAAAACCGGCCATCAGATCTGCAAGTTCCGCAAGTGTGAAGAGCTCAAAAAGAAACCTGCTGGCGGGCTGGAGGTAAGATGGTGAGCAATGCACAGTAAATTCATAAATCTTATCATTGAATGCTAGCCAGACGCAAGCTAGCATCATCTGCATGGGCACCACAGCATAATGCATGAGCTAAATCAGTAGGCAAGACTTCTACGTTGTGCTGTGATGCTTATGCAGGTGTTGTGAGTTTGCATCATTTCTTGATTCTCTTCCCTCGTCTCCTTATCGTTTCTTGTTAGCGCTACTAATCATGTGGATAAAAGTTGAAAATTAAAGTTGTGAAATACTAGCAGAGCAAATTTATGTGTAAGTGTTTTTCAGTTGATGGCTGATTACAGTTCAGTGCAATACTTTACGTAATGGATTAATGGAAAATCATGGATTTTAGTGCAGTTAAATAAAAAAAAAAGCACTATAAAACTATTAATGCTGTAAAATCATGACCTTTGACACTTGTAATGTGTAAGAAAGAGTTTTCTATCTTCTGAACATTTTACAAGACTGTTACGTGTTTTTTTTAATTTATTTTATATTTTTGAAAGAAATTAAACATTAGACTTGAAGACTGGGGTAATGATGCAGGAAAATTAACTTTGCATCACAGGAATTAATTATGTTTTAAAGAAAAAGTAAAGAAAACAATTGTTTTAAATTGTAGTAATATTTCTATAAGTAAAATTCTTGGTAAGAATAAGAGACTTTATTTAAAAAAATAAATAAATATAAAATAAAAATAAACCATTATGACATGTACTTGACATGTAACTCCTTCCATGACTCCTGTATCTTAGTTTAATTAGTTTGCCACAATATATAACGATATAATGGCTTTTCAGCATATATTGTGATTAATTCCTTTTAATAAACCTGTGTATTTCTGATTTAATTTGATTAAAATGTTTAATTGATTGACAAGCCCTATGTGTTTACAAATAGTATACATAGAAATTAATGCTGCTTGTGTTTCATAAATGTTAGCATATGAGCATAACTCATCCTGACAAATGGCAAGCCTCATGTAGTTTCCCATCTCTCAGGCAGCGTAACTTGAGATGTTTCTGCCTTGTTTACAGGCAGGTTCAGGTGTGGGAAAATTAGCTCTGAGCCTGTTCTGATGTAAGCTAGTTAGGGTCTAACTTTGTTAGAATGGTGTCATGGTAGGATTGGTCTAGTTGGTTGCTTATTTTTTTCTTGCAAGGAAAATGTTAAGGCATCATGATGTTCCGCAGGTAAGGTTCCCTTTCTCTGTCTGCTATGATGAGATGATTCAGAGTTTCAGCTATCACTTTTAATGAGTCTGAATGAATGTGATGAATATAAAATGTTGAAATAACACAATGTTCCAACCAGGCACAAAGTTTCTAGCATTAAGTGTTCTGTCTTAACTCAAACTCAAAGCACTGAATGTGGAACTTCTGACCAATGAGATTTTACAGTGGGCGGGGCTACACAACACATCAAGACAATACAATATGGTATATGGTGTATGTATTATAATAAGTTTAATACATTTTAATGTAATTTTAAATATATAACAAAATAGTACACCATTGTCTTTCTGACACCAAAGTGATACATTTGACATTATTACAAATTTCCCTACTTGAAAACACCAAAACCATTTATAAAACTGGAAATATCATAGTAACATACCTCTCATACTTATTACATATCTTCTATTTCCATTTATTACATATCATCTATATGTTTGAAATGGAAAACTAGCATACTTTTTACTAAAAAGTGTGTACTGAAAACTTTATACATTACACGATAAACAGTAGTAACAGTAGATAAACAGTTGTCATACTGACTGGGAATAAAATGGTAATTTAGCCTTTTTAATATATTTTTAAGTATATGTACTCTGGTTTAAATGTTTGCAACATGGCGGTTTTTATCTGAGCATACGAGTTTGTTTTCATGCATGTTCATGTACACGCGTGTGTGTGTCTCTGTGTGCGTGTGGCAGCCTCATATGGTCCATCTGGCCTTTGCGTCTGTCATCTGGAGCGCCAGGTGTCAATGTGTCCCAGAACCCCTCTCTTTCTAGCCCTCCAGAGGCCCTGAACCACATGTGTTTGTCTGTTTATGTGTATAACGTTGCAGGAAGAGTGAAAGTTATTATGAACTGCGCTGTGTGTGAGAGGGGTTGTGTTTACGTGTGTGTACTGACCACTGACCAGCTCAGTTTCTTTGAGAATTACAGCAGTGAGGAGGTAAAGACTGGGGTGTTGGTGTGTGCCAGAGCTTAGAGGGCTCTGTTTGTGTGTGTGTGTTTGTGTCTCTATGAAGTCTAAGGCCCAAAATACAATCATGGGCCCGTGTACATGAATACAAACACTTCTAGCTGTTTTCACACTTAGTAGAATTTGTAATTTTATAACGTAAAACAAATATGTTGCCACAAGGGGCGCTTTAGAGAGAATTAGCATAAATTTGCTCCGGCTGACTATAGTGTCATGGCAAGCAACATTTTCAAGATAATCTCACTCAGCATTGAGTTAATGTTTTGTCGTTGTTGTTTAAATGTTATCAAATTTAAATAACGAGTGAGCACATCTTAAAGTTGAAGAAACTACATACTTTTGTCGTGCTCCTAGCTTATTATTCATGTCATATCAGTAAATAAATAAGTTGAGGCTAATACTATATTCAGTGGAAGTAGGTTGATGCTAGAACTACTTCGAATCCCGAACTGAAATGAGTTTGCAAGCTGAAAGGCAAAGTGATAATACTCGTAATAAATCATGAATCAACATATATGAATAGCATCAGATTTACTGTGCAATTGATTTACAAAACAGTGCTTGCTGGTAACAGTCCCAGTCTTTAAACCAGTTTGTACATTGGTCTGTTTGCCTATTTTCTTATTGTTTCATATGGGCAATATTTTTTTGCCTGCATAAGAATGTATATTTTTTCTCACCGATAAGGCAATCATCTGTTACCATGAGCACAGTGGAGCGCCTAAACTCATCAGATTCATCTGTATAGAGCTGAAGCACAACTCACATAATGACCAACACAATGTTTCTCTGTAAGTTAGTTGTCTGTGCTTTAAAATTGCTGGAGGGCCAAAAGTGTAGCTTTAATTTCAGAGTCACATTTTTAGAATGCTGTGTCATGGCAAGTGCTTTGGAACAGTGTGCTAGTGATGCATTTGCATACTTAAGTAGTGTATGCTTTTTGCCTAAAACCCTGTTTACATGCACAGCGATTGTCCCTGCATGTTGCTAGTTCCAAAACTGGTTGGTCACTAGCTGGTGTTGAGCTCTTGGAGATCTAACAGTAGACCATGGCACTTGCATCATTAATATTATGGGTTCGATTCCAAGGGACTGTGTGAATTGATATAATACGTTGAATGCAATGTAAATCATGTTGGATAAAAGCACCTGCCTACTTTATAAATGTAAATGCAGGTGCCATAATAACATATGTGAACATCACTACCATTAATGTAATTGAATCAGTTTTTTAGTTCTAAAAATGTGTATTCTGGAGAAAGCAAATGCATACAAATTGCATATATTTCTGTGTGTGTGTGTGTATTGTGTGCTTTTATTGACAGTGGCGCTGGTCTGGTTGAATAAGGCATAGAGGGCTTATAGAGTTTAAAGAGCCGTTATTGACAGGTCACAGTCAGTGGTGTGGGGGTCTATTGACTTCTTGATGTGCGTTTGTGTGTGTGTGTGCGCTTGTGATGGATAGATGTGTTTTTATATGTAGGGTCTTTTATGCATTTTGAGCCAGGTTAGGCGTGTGTTTTTTGTGCAAATCTCATTCGATTTCTGGCCATTGATCTTACCCCACATGTCATTGCTTGCAACTTTTGTTGATGTGTGTGTACTGCATGATGACACATCTCACTGCCTCCGTGTGACGGCTGCTATCTTGGAAAGTCCCTGATGTAGCTGGAAGCAGAAGGAGATTGAGTGGGCGGGGCCTCAGACATTGCCCACCAGGCCCCACCCCTTCCTTTTGTAGAGGAATCTCAGTCTCACAGCTGGACGGCTAAAAGTATTTTAGGAACAGCGTGTGTGTCGGTGTCTGTGTGTGAGAGCCAAAGACAGGCCAACACACAATATATCAACATACTGTATAACAGTACCTGCTTACTTTAACATACATATACTCTTTGGACACTTATAGTGGTGTTTGGTAAACCAAATATCACTGTTAATATTGCTAACTGTTTGTGCTACAGACATAACCGTTTTCTTATTCAAGACTTTTTGAGAAGAGCGAAAATATTTAAAAATACTGACTAGACTATACTATACGAAGTCATTAGCACTGCATAGCAGCACCCTAGCAACCATCAATAACACCTTAGCATTGCTGCAATGAATGCTATGTTTATTAAAGACAAACTTCAGTATTAAACCATAAAAAAGGTAATTGGTCTAATTTATATATATATATATATATATATATATATATATATAGATGTATATAGATGTATTGATAAAAGACAACATTTAATGTATCTCTTTAGAGAAAAAAATCACAAAAAGTAGGTATATACATATTATTATTATTATTATTATTATTATTATTATAAATTAGTTACTGTTGTCAAAAATCTGACATAATTACAATACTAATGTAATTGCATAAATAATAAAAAGTAGTATTAATTAAACAACAGTATTGGTACAACAGTAAAAATAGCATAGTGTACATTCTGAATATTTTATTTTTAATAATAATAATAATTATTATTATTCATAAATTCTGTTATGTATATATTCAAAATACTTTGTTTGTATTTTATTGCATAATAATAATAATTTAATTTTGTCCAAAATTAGAAATAATGTAATATTAAAACTGCATTAAAATAATAATAATTTATTAATTTATAAATTTTATTTTGTATAATTATTGTTATTATAAAAAACTCATCATAAATACTGGGTTTTTTGTATTACAATAATCATTTAATTAATATAGTAAAAATCTGACGTGAATGACTGCAGAAATGGCAACAAAAAGGAATTATTATTATTATTTAGAATGCATATTTATATTTGTTTTATAGAGTGTAATGATTAGTTAGTGTGTCAAAAAGTAGAAATAAAACCCAAATCTGGTCTGCTTATAGATTAAAATGAACTATATTTAAAAAATGTTTGTGTTTGTCTGTGATTATTTTGCCCTCGGTTCTCTATTCTTACTGTCATTCTTGAGTATTGGTGTGTGTTTATGTTTGTGTGCGATGTAGAAACTGAGGAGATGATGGGTTAAAAAATAACCTTCGAAGTTAATCTGGTGAGTGTTTGTGTGTGAGTGTGTGTCTGTCCATGCACTCACGCTCTGTCTGATTGGCCATGTGCATGGGCCGACAGCCCATCTGTGTTGGCTTGTCTATGGGGTCGATGAGGGAAAAGGGGGTCTGGATGCGTGTGTGTGCGCGTACAAATGCCAAAGCCCTGTCAGAGAGTAATGAGAGAGTGGGAGAGTGTGTTTGGGAAACAGAGAGAGGGACTAGGTCATGTAAGGTGAAATCATTGCCTGTGCATGTTACTTCATGATGAAGGGAACGCTCCCCTCCCTCTTTTTCTCCCTCGGTCCCTCGTTCTTTCGTTCTGGACGTCTTCCCAGGAAACACTGCCGTTGTCTCCACTCTCCCAAAGTCCCACAGCCATAGACTACCCCTGCCCAGTCCCAAAGCAGTCTGGGAAAAAATCTGCCATTTGCACCACTGCGGTATTTCAGCCCTTTACAGTCTTACCGAGTCTGGCTCCGCAGAAAGACAGGGATTTGAGACGGAAAAGGGAAAGGGTTTGGAGATGAGGCTTGAGAGTCCAGTTTAATGAGACATTTCCCATTTTCTTACTGTTCCATTGTTGGTGTTTATGTTGATTTATCAATGACTCACGCTGCTTTCCTTCCTTGTTTCCTTCCTCTGTCTTTTCTGTCTTTCCAAGAAGGTGATGCTGCCAACCGGAGCTCCTTTTCGATGGTTTCCGTAGGGCAGCTGGACCCTCCCCCCATGACTTCCATCCCATAATGAAGGACTCCCGATGGACGGCGACGCCACTCCCACTCGGAAAACTGTGGCGCTTGTAAACACTGGTGCAAACAAACAAATAAAACAAATGAAGAGCGGAATGAAAGCACTATTTGAGAACGAACATGTCCTGAACCAAAAATAAACAGTGAATGGCAGAATGTCATTCCGTTTTTTCTTTTTTCCTGTGTTCCATTTCAGAACCATGTGAGTTCTACTTCGGAATCTTGCCCTTTATTGGATGCTCTGGAACTATTTGCCGCCAAATGGAAAACGGACAATCATTTTTATTTGTGTGTTTAGTGGTTTTGTTTGTTCATGTGTGGAGAAATGCCGTAATTTCGTTTAGAGAATGTAATCCCAAGGCTCTGTTTTAAAGCTTGTGATAATTAAGGAGCACTATTGTAATTTAGCACAGTGGTTCTTACTGACTGCCTCAATGTTATGATTGCCTTTTTATGTTAAGGTTTTTTGGGGGGGTTGTTTGTTTTTTGATTTGTCATTCAGTTTTCAAGTTGCTTAATATTTGATACGAAGACGACCATGAAAAACGCTCTAATGTAGCATCCCTTACTACAAACATGCCTGAAAGGTGCTTTCGGGCTTGATGTTCTTTTTGTTTGTTTGTTTTTAAATGCTGTAGGCCTGCTGGGATTGGAGGGAAGGCGAAGCTGATGGAACTACACTATGTAGACCAGCTATGCGTAGGACCCGCCTCCTTTTTCTTGTAGCCTCATGGGATTGGTCAGATGGAAGTCATGGCCCTTTGCAGACCAGGACCTCCAAACTTCAGGAAATTATTGATGTGTAATAATAATATTTCTATGATTAGGATGTTTTATTGCTGAATTACCCGGTGACCTGATCTCCAGTACTCCTTTAAGTCCTTTTCACATGGTTTGCGTCATTGAACATGTACAATTGTTGTTCTATGATGCTTAAAGTTCAAATTATTTCAACCATAGTCGCCATTTGTCATTGAGTTTTCATAATATAGACAAGTACTACCAGACAATACCCCATTATGACACCTTGAGCTGTACCACACAACATCTGTCTTGATTATAGTGAGAAGTTTCCTAAACTCTTATTCGACCAGCAATTTCTTTTCTGTTTTAAGCTCACAATCATGTTAGCACTTTCGTTTTCATTGTGAACGCTTCTTTGGTTTCTTTCTACCCAGCAACCATGTAAACTCACCCTTTCTGTAAGCTATCCGTAACGCGTTGCACATGAGCGTCAAAGCGCGTGATGCTTTTGTTGAGACACGCATTGGCGCTATTCATGTGAAAGGGGCTTAAGGGCATCCACGTAACATCGACACCAAGATGGATAAGTGACTTTTTGTTTCCTTTTTTAGCTGTAATTGTCCTTTTGGTGTTTTTTTCCCCCCCTTCTTCATGCTCGAATCCTACTGAACAGATTTGCCCCAATACTGATCAAGATTGAGTGAAATGCACAATACCAAAATGATTTCAAGTCAAAAACAAAACAGCACGCCGTTCCCGTGCCATATGAGGGCCAAAATTATAGGTCTGCGTAAATGAATGCATGTATATGTGTCCAAAGCCAACCATTCTGAGGTCTTGGCAGTCCTCAATTTAATAAACCGAGGTGCAAACCAAACATTTCTATAGTGGTCGTTGAAATATGTCCTTCTATAGCATGTTTACAACCATTATTATTACTTGTCTTGAGCTTAGTAATGATGTTAAGCTCTTTCAAATATGCTCATTTTATATTTTGCTTTCATTTTGGGATTGCGTTCACAAAGAAAGTCATGGACGGAGGAAGTCATGTGAGGTGAAATCAATGAGCACTCATAATTTTCCTCTGACTGAACCGTGCGCGAGTGAGTGAGTTTTGTGGGTGGGTTAAACCAGTGAACTGAGCGTGATATTTTTGTCCGTGGTGTAGGAGTGAATGAGAGTGTGAAAGCTTTTTTTTTTCTCTCTGCAGGCCGCGTCTGTCTGTCTCACTCCTCGTGGCCATCAATCCGATGAGCGCGAGCGAGCCAGAGGGCCGCATGGGGAGAGAGCAAACGCAGTGTGAGGGGGTTGCGTAGAGAGGGGGCCGAGCGTGTTTTGTTCTCCTCCAGGTGCGCGGCCATCAGAAACGATTTGAACGCCGCCCTGCCCCACATGTAACGTCGAATCTGTATATCCGAGCAAATCAGATTCGTTAGCATGCAATTTAGGGTGCGTGTGCGCGTCTGAAATGATGGCCCACGATCACAGAGCGGCTGAGGGGCGCTGCAAAGGCTCCTTCAGTCTTATCAACATCACCCAGACCCTTCTGTGCTCACGTCTGCAGCTCTGTCCAAAACACACACACACACACACACACACACACATTTGCAGCTAGGGCGCCTGCTCTGGCCTCTCACTCAAGCGACGGGGCGCGCGTAGAGAGAGAGCGCGGTAACCAGGGCGATGGTTGATAAGATATTCGCTCCCCCACGGTTCATTCGTTCCAGGGGAACAGGAGCACGGCGCTACTATGGTAACGGCAGAGCGAGATGTTGCGCTATAATTGGTGCAGTGCTGCGAGCAGCATAGCGGCACTTCCAGGTGCGCGTGTCAGCGCGCAGGAGCCACGATATTACACTCCCGCTGGGAGACGGCGGAAAAGCACAACGTGTCCGGTTCTCATCTCCTCTACCCTCCTCCTCCTCTCCTATATTGCTCTGTCCTCTTTATTTTATTTTATATCTCATGTTTGATTAAACTGTATCCCTAATTTTACCCCCTAAACAAGTTATTGAGAATGATATTTTAAACGTAGCCCAATGGGGAATAGCGTACATTTAAAAAATAAAAAAAAAATCATATCAATGAGTAAAATTTCGTTACGCCTAATTCTTTTCATTTTAAATTTTAAAACGACTTTTTATGGTTAACTTTACAGGACAGTTAAACAAATGTATTTAAAAATTCCTTTAGCTTTTGTTTTTTCTCTAAGCTGATATAAATCTGGACATTAAAGGTGCACCAAGGGTTTTTTGATAACCTTTTGACCACAGTGTCTGACGAGTCCCAAAACACAGCTGTAACCAACCAGCAGTAAGGGGGCGTGCCTTGCAGTGATAGCGAAGAAAGCGCTCAATTTGAGTGCACAGGACAGATATTAGTAGATTGACTATAGATAGATAGATGCCAGATTTAAAAAAAAAAAAAAGGAATAAATCAGGGAAAAGAAGAAGGGTTAAAATCAGTCAAGAGGTAGGACCCGCACAAATATCAGAGCAGCTTTCCAGCAGTGGAGAGAACTCAAGGAGCAGGAAGGCCCGGAATCAGATGGCAAGGTTGCCTTGTTTTGTTTTTTGCAATTTTGAAAGGTGAGTAATGTTAATTTTGCTTTGTGTTACAGAATGTATACATGTACTCTTTTGTTTGAATATAAATTATTCAATATGCATAACATATTGTGACAGATCGCTGTAGTGCCTCTGTTCAAAATTTATGTGAACTGATCATCTTTTCCACTTTATTACCCTGTCTTCTTTTTTTGTTTAACTGGCAGGTATAAAAAAAAAACATGTCTCCACCTACTGTTCAGTTTAATATAACCTGCGTCCCAATGTGCATACTAACCATCCTAAATTCTAGATGATGGGTGTAATTTCCAAAACTACTTAGGTCAGATAGTGTAGATAGTATGGACACTGGGATGCAGGGATACTGTAATCTACGTCCTAAACATTTACCCCAAGCCAAACTCCATCATGTGTCAGCTCTCGTTGTGTTCAGCTCCTCCTACTTGTACCTGCCAGTCTGGTTTGTTTTTTGGACAAAAATGGTGGATTCGGCGGTGGAATGGTGATTGGTTAAATCGCTTGTTAGTCAAACCAATGTTACCTTTGGTCAAACTCCCTGTGAAGGGTTACTAGGAATTAAAAAAATAATAAAATACATACATGGACATAAAGGTTTAATAAACATGCACTTATATATTCTTTCAAATATTCTGTTTAATTTAAAAATAAATCACATTACAGAAGAACTAGTTGCACCATGCTTGGATGACTGTTTCCAAACATGTTTCCCCAAAGCAAGCTGTGTTAGCAGTCCTGGTTTATTGATACAGGCAGTGGGTCTTCTTTATCTTTAAGATACCCATTGTGACATCATGGTAAAACAACAAAATTGGCAGCAAACTTTAAAAAGTTGCACAAAGGCTAATTAGGTACACATTTCTACTTGATTTGCCATTATATTGCATTCAGTATTGTTTGGAATACTTTGTTAAATGCAAGAGATTAGAGGTCAGTTTAATTTAGTAATGATTTCTTTTACTGTAAACAACAGCAACAAAGTTGCACATGGATCCATGTTGGTGTCAGTTGCCATGGTATCAAACCATTTTGAGTCTAAGGACATAAACAACCCTCAGCAGTATCTCTAAGTTCTCATTTTTCAGTAATTACGGTAATTCCGACAATGACGTGAACGCAACATAATTTTGGCTATTTACAGTGTCTCGTCCAATCAGAATATAGAGCCATTTTATGTATTTGAAGAATCAACCACTAATTCAGAGAAAAAGAAACACGCGCTGACGCTGTCATTTAAGTTCATTTTAAGCACACATTGGAAAAACTCTGCCTTTTCAAACAGACGTGTAATTTTTCTCTATCTGCAAAAATACAGATCTTTTTGAAGTGAAACCTCACATGGTGACAGTGCTTTCACAGGCCAATCTACCAGAACGGAGGCTCGGGAGAGGACTATCAGCACAGACGGAAAGAAAGATTTCTTTTTCCTCTCCTCGAGATTGCCGGTCCCCCTCAACCCCCCCTTTGTCCAGGCAGTGTCTGGCTTTAATTGCGCACGGTGGCAGAGAAACGCTGCTGGCCACGGTCAGGTCTCTCTCGGAAAGGAAGCCATCTAATTCACCCCCCCTTCCACGCCGCAAACATGCAACCCGCGCAGCTGAATCTCCTGCGACCTTTTCTCTGTATTTTCACTCCTTTGTCAAACACACGCAATACACAAGACAACATCTTCCATGTTTGCACAAACAAAATATTAAATCGCACACAAAATGTCAACATAGTATACTTTCATATTCCTCTCTGGCCCAGTGGCCAATTCTCTAGAGATGCACTTTTATGCTTTTTGGTATATCAACTTGGTTTACCCTGCAAAACCTTTTTTAATATGAGTGACAAACATTGAAATATAACTAGATAAGTCCCATTATGATCAACAGTGTGACACTGATTAATAGTGTTGTGCAGTTGTATTATGGATGGCTTTGTTGATTATAATAAGACCTAGTTTTATTGCTTCATGACCTTTGGTCTTAGTGTGTAAATGGCTCTCATTGGTTGATTGATTTTTCCTAAACATATGGCTTCAGTTTTTCGTAATGAGGCATTAAAGGTATAGTTCACTCCAAAAGAAAACATCATTCACCCCCCCAGGTCATTCCAATTTTATTTTCTTTATTCATTATTTCTGGTATTTAAAGCGTGCATTCGAACTCTTGTAAGCCAGATGGATGGATAGATCTAATTGGCTATCAATGCTTTTATCTTTCATCAGCTGAAAAAATTAATTGTTCAGTGATATCATTCCTCTGTTTCATTAACTTTATAGTTATGATTTAGATTAGTCCCAATGAATTTGAATGAATATTAAAATGTTATAGTTATCGTGATCATTCTTAGTGTGAGATCTTTTTACTTGTTGTTTTCACTGTGGCTACTATAAAGATTGTTTGAATGTATTCCAATCAAAGATTCAGTTTTTTTAAATGTTGAAAAATCCATCAAAATATATTTTTGCATTCCACAGAAAAAAGTCAGAGAGGTTTGGAAAAAAATGAGGGAGAGTAAATAGTAACAGATCTCGTGTGTTTGGATGAATTATTCAAAATTCCCTTGTTCTTTTGACATATAAGAGGCCATTGTACTAGAAAAACATCCTGTCAGATTCAGAACTAGTTTAAAAACCTTTTTGTTACTCTAAAACAGCGTATATTGAAGCCAATCTGCAAAAACGTTGCCATTTTATGATGCAATGAAAAAGATCAACGCCTGCTTCTACATCACTGCTTTTTTAGTCCCGACCCCTGATTTGTGCTTGTAGTTGGTAAAAGACAAGAGTGGCACATGCAGGTCTATGCAGAAATCAGTGTTCTGATGGTGAGGGTCAAAACAGGGCAGAAAATAGCCTATTGGTAATAAATGATGATGTTTTTGATGTGAAAAACTTGAAAACATTATAAGAGGACCTCAGAGAACAGTACAAAATAATAAAAGTTCATGACCCCTTCAAAAACACTCCAGTGATGTGGTTAAATAAACTCAGATGTACTCAGCGTTGAAATCACACATCTCGTAGACCCTTCACACATGATGATGTCATGTTTCTCAGCCTTGCGAACTGTGAGGGCCATCTAGCTCCTAATTGGACACGACCGCTATCCGACAATCTCCTCCAAACCAATCAATACACAGCGTTTACCAACGGGAATTATGGCCCACTCGACAATTACGCCCTAATACGAATCGACATTAGTGTTGTGCTGCTTACTACTGCATATATGTCAAAACTGGAGTGAAACCGATTTCATGAACACATTAACGTGAACTTCGAATGTTTGTTCTTCAGTCAGGGTTTGTGAGGTTATATTTGCTGGTGTAGTAATACGACATGAGCATTCATTCTCACTCGTTCTGATGGTATGGTGCAGGGCAATGGGAGGTGAGAGGGGCGGTCAGGCACTTCCCAGATCTGGGGGATGGGTGGTTGTGTGTGTGTGTGTGTGTACACAGTTTTCACCTCACTGCTCGAGTCACCAACAGAGCCTATTAAAGCCAGCGGCCTTCTCCAACACAGAATGACTGCCAATTACAGCCGCCTGTCCTCTCTCTCTCACTCACTCACTCTCTTTTGCTCTTCCCTTCCTCTCTGCCAGTTTCTTGCTCTCAGTGTCTTGCTTTTCCACTCGCGAGCCATCATGCTTCTCTCTGTCTATCTGTCTTTAACATTTATTTGCTACAACCCATCAATGTGATCTCTACATGCCTCTCTGCTGTCTGCGGCAGCAAGAAACAGCTTTTCTCTTAAAACTAGATTTTAGAGTGCTGCTTTCCCATTCAAAACCCTGACAGAGTACTAGGGTAACAAGCATATTGTTATGTGGTTGCTAGGTGGTTTTCTATGTGTTTCTATGATATTCACCCTATTCTGGTGTTCTTATTGCCAGGGTACTGCTATGCAGATGCTAAGGTGTTTTGTATAGTTTTAGTATGTTGATACATGGTTACTAGGGCATTGCTATGGTTTTTTTTTCACTGTGTCTCTATTAGGCGTATATTCTACCCAGTGCCACTGAGAATGTTGCAACAGACCTCGCCACCACATGGTCATGTCATTCATGATGATGTCAATAGTTCCATACAAGCACTGTCAATGTATTTGAATGGATTTAAGTAGAATAGACAGCAGTTTCACTATATTTGCAGTAATTTCTGGTTATTATTAACATATAATGTGCATTTTTGTGTGTGTTGATAACTACACTGACTACTGACCACTGACTTGCAAAGGTGCATTTTAATGTATATTTAGAAATTAACAAAACACTTGATTTAAAAGTTGTGATTTTTTAAAAATGTTACATTTTAAAAAGATTAACTTACATCTCAGTGTTATTATATGATATTCATAACAAGTGAATATTAAAAAAGATTGTTTAAAATACCTTTGTATTCCTTGAATAGGCAGTCTTCAAGGAAATTCATTTAGCCTTCAATAGGGAGAGAAAGAAAGACTAAAAACCCCAAAATACGACAGCTAGCATATGGTTTCATCTTTATTGAAGACAATTATAATGTGTTTCATAAAATACCATTAGAGGCTAAATTTTAAAATGCATTAAAATGTCAAAGAATGGTGTAATTTCTTCGACTTTCTAAAATGAATAGACTTCAATGCTGGAGCTATTGCTTTAATGGAACTATGGAGCACATACACAAACTGCACATGATGTCAGCTGGAGGAACTGCAGTCCCGCTACCTGTTTTGCAGAATTCTGCACCCCTATACCAGATTACGGCAAGAATTTGGCACCACACCGCCCACTGAGTTGCAAAAAGACTGAATGGCAACATTGGTCTTCAGTGTGAATGCTACGACAGAGCACACAAAACACATCTAAAATGAAAAAGAGCTTTGCGATCGACTCTCCAAATGGATTCCACAGTAAATCTGAGGTAAATTTTTTTAGACTGCCTAAAGGAAAAGCAAATGGATCTCTGCAATTCAAAGAAAAAAAATACAAAGAAACGGATTCCAGGCAGCGAAACATGGGTTAGTGGTTATGATTTTATGTTGATAAGTAGAATTTTACATTAAAATCATACGCTAACTACTTTATTGTTATATATCATATTGACTATTTATCAATTAAAAATGTAGCATCTTATATTTTGCATAGTCTTGCATAGCCAGACCTTCAGACTGACGGCTGAAGGTCTGGAATCCATGGTAGCTGTCATTGGTCAAGGCATGTCAAACAACCATCCAATCACAGTTCATTTTGTTCAGCACCGTGTTTCGGGGCGCTACAAAAGCAGATGGTGTGTAAAAATCTCAGGTGTAATTCACATACTTTTGGAAATACAGCGTTTTGTTGATCCTGGTAAAGATGATGGCTTTCATCTTTTGTGAGGTAGTTTGGCGTCACAGCACCTTTGTTTCCAGGCAGAACCTTAAAGGAGAGCGACACACAAGTCTCCCAGAAATCCTGTACAATTCAACCAATAAGGCGACGACTTCAAAACGTCTGAACTGTTTCCATTTTTGTGTGCCATTTGCATCAGACATTTAGCCAACGGTCCGTTGTGTGAGGTCTGAGGCTATAGTCTACAGAACTGGATGTTTTTAAATAAACAATGATAAAAACAATATTAGTTTTTGGCTAGATGATATGACGATATTATATAATATCAGTTAACAGGCAAATTAGCTTTTTGTATTTCCCTGGCATTGAACTGATATAAATTTTAGCAAACAAGATTATTGGCTGCATGTCAGTACTGGATCACTGGATCTCTGATTAGTTGGAAACACTAGGAAAGAACACTATATCGAGTCTCACAAACTTTAGTTTAAATTGATTATTGGTTATTTTACTTGCATTTTCGCAGCTTCCCTGTTAAATCCAGTCATGCAGCAGGCTCTTTTGCCACTCAGTCCGACTGAGGGGGCGTGTTCTGGCGGGAAAGTAAGGTTAATGCGTTGGCTGCTTCATGACATGCTTTACTACCGCATTCCTCAGTTCCAATGGAAGACTTTGGGAGTGTCACAACTCTTTTCTCAACATCTCTGTTGCTAACTGGTTGACATGACATCATTATGCTGTTGCTAAATAGTCTGAAATGTAGTTCCTAGAGCATTGCTTGGTGGTTTCCATACTAGGTTAGTAAAAAACCAAACCTTGAAGTCTCAGTGATATCCCCAGATTCTGCCCCAGATTGCCAAGGTGCTGCTTATGTGGTTTTAGATTTGTTTTTTTGTTGTTGTTGATATCAGCACTTTACTTTGTGGTTGCAAAGGTGTTCTGAATGATTTTAGCATGTTGCTATGTAGTTTCTAAGGCATTATTACATGGAAATGTTTTGAGTGGTTGCCAGCATGACACTTTGCGGTTGATTAGGTGTTCTTAATGATTGTACACATTGTTATGGCCTTACTATGTGGTCTATTTTTGCTTATTGATGTGTCGTTGCTTGGGCGTTGCAAGTTAGTTTGTGGATTTAATAACAGCCCTCAAATTCTAGCTGGTATCCAGGTTGTTTCTGGCTGAGGTGTTGTGAAAGATTTTTAGCATGCTGCTTTTCAGTTGCAAAGGTGAAATGAGTTTCTTAATGTAATGCTATGGGATTGCTAGGTGGTTCTTCATCGGCACTTGTTAAAAAATCTTACTGTTTTGAATGTGTCAGTTCTCTCATCCTAATATTTGGGCTGGTTGCCAGGTTGTTGCAATGTTAAGGTGGTCTAAGCACATAAAGGTATATCTTTATGGACTAATACAACATTACACAGCTTAATATCCATCATTATATGCAGATAAATATTCCCGTCTGTGCTATACCAAGTCACATTAAGAATTTTTTCCTCAGCTTGAAATTGATAAACCAACGAGTTTAAGCTTGCATGAGTTGCTGCAGGTGAAGTCTACACCTTGCTTGAGGGCCGAAATCTAACTGAGGATGTTTTATGCAGCTGTGCAACTCTGAAGCAGAGGTTGTAAGGGGTGGAGGAAGGTTAACAGAGTCGTAGCCTATGGCTGTAAATCTATACGGTACACAAACAGTATTTTTCCCCCACTCTCTCTTTCTGTCCACCTTTCCCTCTGTCTATCTCACTCTGGATATATCTCCCTCTCTCTCTTATATTCTGTTAGCTCTGCTGATGTGACAGGGCCCTGACAGCACAGGGAATTCACCCAGAGTCCAGAGAGAGAGAGAGAGCTGCCACTGCATGGTGATAAGATGGTGGACATAAACCCTCAGGCACTGTCTCTGTGTGTGTGTGTGTGTGTGTGTGTGTGCTTGGAAGACGGTTGCGAGGGTATTTGACAAAGGAAGCAGTACCGTGGGGAATTGACCACTGCAGGCTACACGACACTTCCCAGTATCCTGTTCAATCTTTCTTCACCCCCCATTTCAGTGTCACTGGTACATATTTTACCTTCCTGTTGTGATCTCCTCGTCTAGAGTTTAAAAACCACATCTTCTGAATTGGTTTAATTTTTCAGTAATGTTTTTTCTTTCTTTTTTTTTTTTTTTGCTTTACATAAGGCTAGTTGTCTTTTATTTTTATTTTTTTTTTCAAATTTTGAAATAATAATTACCTTTTGAAAAGCCTCAGGCAACATGCCCACAGACCGCCCACAGTCCGTTCACTGACCGTCTGATGCATACTGCACACAATGGATGTGTTCAGAATACCATACCATACTACTATACTACTCTTCCTGTTTCTAAACTGTACAGTATGCACACTAAGCACAGTATGGAAATTTTCAGACAACCTGCTGCATTCCAAAATGGGATATTTCTGCCTCTGAAGTTCACTCCGGAGTGAGAACAATTATGGCTGCCATAGTGAAGAGCTGTTCCAAACCAAAATGCTCAATAATGGCCACTTCAAGGGGGTCTTATATGGATTTCAAAGGCTACAGCTAACAGACTTTGCACCTATGATTCTTTACACAGGTTTAAATCTTGATTGGCTCAGCAAGATGACACCGATTTGGGCTCCAAGGAAGTGTTATTAGGTCCCCGATACCCTTCATTACTTTGAAGCTCTAACTCAGTAGGCTAAACCCTTGTAGGGATGAGCCCTTCAGAACGGAACGCAGCCGTGGAGTAAACAAAATGAATAAATGAATAAATGCCATCTGAGTTAAACCTGTGGACTATACTGTGCCGTTTTTTAGTATAAGTTGTGTAATCCGTGTTCACACTGAATAAGCTCTGTGACCAACAAACCTTTGGGATCTTTGCAGTCTTCACAAATCAACACAATATTTTTTTTTAAAATACAGTCGCTAGAAGTTAAAAGTTAAACATAGGGATAAAGAAATTATACCAGAGTCACCTGACTTCAACATTACCATCATTTAGCTCTCACAACTTTTTCAGCCTTTATTTTAAAAATAAAAGAATTTGTAAGAGCATGATTAAAAATGAAACAAGGCATTAAATGGACTAGCGAACAGATGAATATAACCGTTCATAATAATGTGGTTTAATGACCCTGAAAACCTGTGTAGTAGTCCCATTTAATTTTATAATAATAAAAAAAACTGATGTATTTCATATATAGAATAAAGCATTAAAATATTTTGGACTTGTTTTTAGGCATTTGACCAAAAAAAACTTTGACCCCAGAAAATTTAGATCAGTTGGCCAACAAAAGTTCATGCAGTGGATGATGGTCAGTATAGACAAGCAAAACTATTCTGTTGGCTTTTAGAGCTTTGGAGGTTAGCTGTTTTTCTGTTAAATTATTGTATGTTCTTTATTTTGTTCCTAAACTCAGTCTTAACACCATCAAAATTCAGAATCAAGTCCTGCAGTAGCTTCATTAAATCAGTTTTAACTTTTAAGTGTTCCTTTTTTCCTTATTCCCTGACTTCCCATTTTCCGCGCGAGTGCTCCCCCTCGGTGGTTCCCGCACCTTTAATTCTGCTTTTCCGCAAATCTGTGTCACCTGCTGTCCTCGCTGGCTCGTGCCCGTCGCGAGACCAGCTTGCCAACGTGCCAGCGGGCACTGCTGCCCGGCAGGATGGCAGGATGAGCGAGGGAGAGGGAGGAGGAGAAGGAGAGAGCGCTACTGATTTGTGGAGGAGGATGGACCAATATAGAAAGCAGTATAGTGATGAAATATAAAATACGGAAAGAAAGAGACAATTTAAACCTGGAAACTAAAGTAAGAGAGATGCACCTGGTAGTTAGGAAAGTTTTTAGGAAAGAGGAACGAGAAACCACATGCTTGAGAGGGTGAGAACAGGTTAGTTACTGGCCATGGCAACAGAGCCAAGGACAGGTTTTCACACAGGAGAGAGGCCATTCAATGTGTGTGTGAGTGTAAGCAGAATACTGCATGAGCATAGGTAATGTCTGAAACATACTTTAGCGTTTTCCTCAGATGTCTGTCATTAAACCAGATGTGCTGTTACTCAGGTAGATAAAGCTTCGAAAATGTCAACAGTTTACCTAACCATAACTATAGTTGACCTGACAGATTAAAATGACCATAAAAATTGATGCTAAGTTTATGTTAACATCCATGCAGCAATATACACTTGTTGCTTGACACACATGGTACAGAAATGTCTTTTACTGTGTATATGTGTTATTATATATTGTTTAGTAAGAGAAAATGTGAACATTTATAGAATTTGTAAAACAAAATGTAACCAAATAACCCACTGTAGCATGGCAGATGTAGTATTCAATTCAATTCAATTCAAATTTATTTGTATAGCGCTTTTCATGATACATATCATTGCAAAGCAGCTTTACAC
>JAUCMU010000026.1:7348074-7364044 GCA_032275025.1 Enteromius treurensis | reverse complement strand
CGTACTACATCTGCCATATTGATGCTGTCACGTGTCACGCGTCGTCACACCGGCGCGACAATTTAAACTTTCAATAAGTCATCCGTTTATTTAGATTGTGTTAAACAAGTGTAATGTAATCACAATAAACAACGTTTTTTATCTGAGGTACGTAGACTTGAAATTAGCTTTCCGCCATTTTTCGAATATGACACCTCCTCTCCCGGAGCCTCATGGGATAGGAAAGTGTCCATGGTATGCATACTATAGAATTCGGCCGGAAGCAGTAGGTCATCTGGGTATTTCTCGCCTACTGAATTTCGAATGCTATGAATTCGGACATACTACTCGCCTCGCATACTGTTTTTCGCATACTATGTAGTAGGGTAGTAAGAGATTTCGGACGCAGCATAGGAATACAGCTAAAAAAAAAATCGGAAAAGAGGGGCGGGGTCAGTGGAGCTTGTGAAGATTTAAAGGGGAAGTACACAGAACAGAGTGATTTCTAAGGAGCTGTTTTTGACGGGGTGAAATGAGCATTTTTTTACACTATCTTTGAGAAAAAAACTAACTATATTACAAACTTTCCATTAAGACCCTAAATAATCATATTAGCTTGTGGAAAATCGGCTTTGTATGACCCCTTTAATACTGTACTTTTAGTTCTGGAACTAAAGCGGTGCGAAAGGCCCTTATGTACAATGTGGCCATATAATTGACCCTTCTCAAAGACCCATCCCCTTTCGTTACTGTTGCCAGATAAGCCATGGTGCTCTCACACCACACTTCATGTTCTCATGCAGCGAAAAATACATTGTGGAACAAAAAGGAAAACTAACGATCATATTTTCCTCTTTATTAGCTTGAAATAAACGTGAATGAACATCAGAAGTTTCAACTGTGGTAGATTGCCGTTATGACTGGCCAGATCGCCTACTCAATGCATCCGCTAATCTGTGTTTGCTGCATAAATTCATTAGGACAACAACTAAGAACAATATCCTGGCACACTAAAGTAAACTTATATGGTATAACCTACTCTCCTGTAATAACGTATTATCCAGGGCCCCAGGAATGTATGTGACGGCCCTGTGTGGAGCGTTTTTTTATTTTGGTCTACGACTGTCAAAATAGACTATTAGTACAGTAAACTCTGTTGATCTGAGCACTGAATGTTTGTGTTTATGTATCTGTGTGTTGTGAGAGGAAGAGGAACAAAGAGAGAGAGCGTGACAGGAAGTAGAAAGCAAGCAGACTGGAGCAGGCAGATAATGTGTAAGTGAGTAAACGAGAGAGTGTGTGTGTGTGTGTTACAGTGAGACAGAGACGGCGAGATGGAGACAGGCAGATGCAGTCTAGGAGAGATAAAATGGATTTGTCTCAGGAGATGCAGTCGAACCGGGCTGAGTGTGTCACAGACAGCGAGTGTCGCTCTGTGTGTGTGTGTGTGTGTGTGTGTGTGTGTGCGATTAAGATGGGGTGGGAGAATGCGCCGCTGCTGCAGTAGAAACCTGATGTTAATGATTAAATAGTTTGTGAAGGTTTGCTTCATTAACACACCACCATGTGACTGATTCCCTGAGCGCCACTGACCCCAGTGTTTGTGTGTGTGTGAGGGTGTGTGTGTGTGTGTGAGAGAGATCCTGCCATTCTGGATATCAAGACGTCATGGTCTGTGTGTGTTTGTGAAAGTCTTTTCCTACAGGGAAGAAAAGATATTCCACCATCTTCTTGGTCGTTAAAGTTGCAATATACTAATAAAGGGGTATATCCCCCAATAATGAACATCCTGTCATAATTTACTCAACCTCATGTCATTTCCTGTTGGGAAAATGTGACTTTTATTGTGAAATGGCCAAAAAGCACATTTTTTTTCTTACGTATGGTTACAAAAAGCAGTACACTGCTTTAAATATGAGAAATGGAGAGTGAGATTTGAAAGCTGTAACAGATGTAAAGATTTTCAGAAAATGCAACTTTTTTATGTTAGTTACAAAAATGTATCATATGACTTGGAAAATTGGGGAAAATATTTTCGATTTGAATCTTATTTCCTGCACTATGGGGATAAGTTAATTATAATGATAGATTCTGCCAAAAAGAGAGGTGTGCCAAATAATTATTTTATAAAGTCAAAAATGTTTGTTAATAAAATTTATATAATCTGAGACTTAATTTCCACTGTTAAACAAACTTTTTATTTAAGGGCCTACTGCTTGTCCGTCTCTCTCTCTCTCTCTCTTTTCTAAAGCAGCTCCACCTCATCTGTCCTCTAATATGAAAACAGCTGAGTTATGATCATGTTAAGTCTAACATTAAACTTAATACTCTCATATTAATAATAAACACTCATATTCCATCACTGAAAACTTACAATATTATGCAATGTTGCTAGATTATTTGGCTTTAGTTTAAAAATATTTTAAAAAAGATGTGTGTTTAATAAAATAAAAAAACAGCACGTGAGAGGCATGATGATGACAGAATTAATGACAGAATTAGACCAGTTACTCATATAAACATACTACGAAGCCTAAAAGCAAAGAGTCCACACAACAGCATGACAAAGTCCTAAAATGCAGGATTGATTCTCCGTACTCATTCTGAGCTCAAACTAAGCTAGCGTGACTCTGATCTCTATCAGCACGGCATCAGGCCTTTGGGCTGGGCTGGGATAGCGTCAGCCGTGGGTAGCGTTGTGTAAAGACGGGGCTGTGAGAGGCCATTGTTCTTCTCACCACAGTCCAGTGTGTTGCCGTGCCGTCTGACGGTAAATAAGGGCCTGGCTTTATTGAATTGGCCTAAAGGCGAGCAGGAGAGATAGGGAGAGAGAGAAAGAGAGGGGAGGAGGGGGTTGTCTGATCTACCGTGTCTGACGCTGTCACCTCTGCAAGCTAACAAAGTTTACAGCTTTATCTCTAATCAGATTTCCGTCACATACTCATCAAACACACACACACACACACACAAACTGCTGTTGGTTGCTGATGGCGCTAGGTTCATTACAAAGAGCACAAAAACATCAGAGAGACACCAATACTATCAAACACTTATTACAATGTTGGGTTTTTTCCCATACATGTCAAACTGGGGCAAGTTGTCACATGTAATTTTAATATATTGTATTATATAATATTTTACAGAACATTTGATTAATTGGCCATAACTATTTTTTTATATTTTTGTAATCATTTTAATAAAAGACTTAAAGAGTGCAGACCAACCATTTTTAAAATGTTGTATAATATATTAAAATTACATGTGACAACTTGCCCAAGTTTGACACGACTATGAAATGCTCACAAATATTTATACAAATCGGGGCAAGTTGTCACATTTTTTTAATGTTTAATATTTTTAATGTTAGAATATTATAATCAAATATTGTTTCGTTTATACATGAATTTAGTAATTTAGTATCAGCACCTTTATATTGTGACAACATGCCCCACTGTTAAATCAGCACGGCCAATAAGCTATATGGGCAATATTGATTTAAAATGTTGTATAAACATTGTATAAATGTTGTCTTTAATAATTGGCTTTCAATAATAAGCTTTTCCTAAGTAAAAAGTAAAAAGACAACTAACACTTCTTTATATAACTAATCCTCTTTATATTTTATGAATCTTGAGTCAGGTGCATTTCAAATGTTAACTTTTTATTTTTTCATTTTGTTGTATGACTTCTGCAAAAAAATATATACTTTTTTGAAAATCAGATGGTTTCTGGGTTAAAGCATCAGTATTCTGATGGTTTTCTAAACAATTTCTTTTTGGCAAGTGTATTTTTTAGAATATTCATCAAATACAGATTCCGCTTCAACTTTGAATCTGCAAAGTGGTTAGAATCTGTAATACTATTCAATCAGTCATATACTGTGTTGTATTGTATTCAGACCAGTATCTCTCTATGTTTTGCACCATCCATCCTTCCTTCTATCTTAACAAGATGTCCAGTCCCTGCTGATAAAATGCAGCCGTACAATATGATGCAACTCCCACTATATTTCACTCTTGGCATGGTGCTTTTTTTGTGCAGTGAGGTTAGATTTACACCACATAAATTGCTTTGAATTTTCGCTAAAACGGTCCATATCTTGTTCTCATCTGACCACAGAATCATTTCCCACATTGAAACCGGGCCACTATTAAGCTTTTTGGCAAACTCCGGACGTGCTTTCACATGGTTCCTTTGAGTAATGGCTTCTTTTGTGCCACCCTCCCATACAGGCTAGTGTCAGAGCGTTTGATATGCTTGACTGGTGCACCTTCACTCTGTTCTCAGCTGCTGAACTCTGTAGCTCCTTCAAAGTGATCGTTGGCTCCTCTGCGGTTTCTCTCACATGTGCCGTTCTTGTTCGCACAGGGACGTCTTTTTTTTTTTAAAGCCTGCAACTCGGTTGTTTGATCTGCTTGATAATTGAACAACAGCACCCACTGGGACATCTAACAGTTGGGTAGCCTTTTCCTAATTTATGCATTTGTTTTACTTCAGCGTCTTCAGAAGGCTTTTAGTCTTCATTTTCACAACCGGCCTTCAGATTTGCAACCTAAATAATGATCGCTTAACTGTGGGGTTTTTGTCCAGAAAATGTGGTAGTTATTTTAATGATTCTCAGGTAGACGGCATTTTAAGGCAGTTGTGTCCTTGTTAGGGAAATTGTTTTTCATCGATGTAAACTTAGAGCTGATGCAATGCAGGGACCGAAAACCTAAACAGTTTGTTTTTGACTTTTACTGATTAAATACTACATTTTTACACTTTAAATAGAAAATGCAAAAGTTAAATGCTGAAGCAATGCTAAAGTGTTGTGGCTGCTATCCAGGGCGTTGCTATGTGGTTGTAACCTAGATTCAAAAAACCCCACCCAGCATAAAGCAGAAACATACCTTTCCTTGGCATTTCTCCCCATAAATTTAAGTTCAGGAAATGTTTTCACATTTACAAAGTGGAAGTTTATGAAGCTGTCACATGCGTTTTATAATCTGATTTTATACTATAAATAAATAATATAATTATTTATAATTTTGTTGTGCATATGCAAATACAATAATATATTACATGCAGATATTTGTGGAAACATCTTTTGCTTTAAGCTATTAATAATATTTATTTATTAAGTCCAAAATTAAAAAATCTATATATTATTTTTTATTATAAATTTTAAATTGGGCTTTCACATTTTTTATTTAATCTTTGAATATTATACGTTTCAAAAACTATTTTGAATGCGTTTTTTCTGTTTAGCACAGAATTTTACAGTTAAATTTTTGCTCAAAAGATCTGTAAATTAAAATAAAAAAACATTGTGGAAGATGGGTATGATGTTAGTTTAGAATATTTTAGGAAAACAATATTCCACGCTTTATTTTAAGGCGTCCATGTTACAGTACAATAATAATAGAGTAATATTAATTAACTACATGTAGGCTACTTAAGGTTACAGTTAGTATTTGGTTTATGCTTACTTGTAATTACAATAAAATACATGAAATAAGGCATAATTAAGTGTTATTAATTGTAAGTTTATGTAAAGGGGCTACAGGGACACCTAAAAATAAAGTGTTACCTTGGTTTCATTTATAAATGTATTCAGTTTTTTTGTTTAGTTTTTTTTGTCAATGCAGCGAGTTTATATTGTGACACCATGTCCCGCTATTGGGTCGACGTGTTCAATGATCCTTATTTTTTTCTGGGCAATACTGGAGGACTGTAACATGCACCTTTTTTTCAAGGTTGAAAAACATGAGCAATTGACTGTAGCCTACATATAGTTCCTTTTAATGGCCATCCATTATATTTTTCACCTGTTCTATCATTGACAACAAAATAAACCTGAAGACTTTGATGCATCATTCATGTTTTGGCGCCAACTGTGCAGGATGATCAACGCTTCGAAGCTGATATGTTCAGATCTCTACCCCTAACTATGAGCAATAGTTATAAACAGTTCCATCGCAGAGACCTAAAATACAATATAGAGATTGTAATTCTGTAAAATGACAGAATTAGTTAAGGATCAAAATATTTGCAAGGGAATTAAACGTTCGTTGGTGTGATTTTGCATGTATCACATGAAACCTTGTGCTCAACCCTGACTAATGCCGTGAGATTTGATACTCCGGCACTCTCCCACAGAGCGAAAACGTGTTTGGACGAACAAAACCGCTCTGATGTACGGCGCCGAGAAAGACGCAGTTTTTTGCCTGTGCTTCTCTTGCCTTCTGTGCACACATCCCAGCATGCACCGGGCCTGGCTGCCTGCTCTTGGGACTGCGTGACCACCATCAGTCACGGTTCCGCGTTGTGCGCAAACACACACGTACGCGCGCACACACACAAATGCACACGCACACACATCTAAGCGCCTCTCCGTGAAATCCTACTCCCCTGAGCAAGGGTGAAATACAGGTCTAGCTTGCAGTGACCTCTCGGGTTTCCATGGATACGCCGCACTATAAATAAAACAGGGTTTTTCTTCTAGCGGTTTGGCAGATCTGTAGGGGCCTGCTGGTGGTACGGTTCCTTTCCTCTCTCCCCTTCTCTCTCTCTCTCTCTTTATCCGTTCGCTTGCACGTAGGTGTCTCTTGTATTTCACTTCCTCAGCGTCGTCCTCTCTTTCTCTAAAGTGGACATCCTTCCCTTCGTGACAGGATATTCCCATCAAAACAACTGCGGCGTAATGAGAAACAAAGAGTGCTTATCGACAAGGCCGCCGATGGTGTGTGTGGAGCAGCAGTTGAGTCGTAGTTGATGGGGATCTTAAGGAATGACTCATGATGATGCCGTTTGAGTGTGTGTATTTGCGAAAGAGCGCAAATAATTGCCACAATATACGCTTTCATAGCCTTTCTGTAGATTTAACAGCATTTGTCCGTTAAGAGGTCATGTGTGGCCAGAAATTGGAGAAAGGCAGACAAATAATTTGCTGTGTTAAGAAAGAATCAACACCAAAATTAAAACCATTAAACAATTTTTGTTCTTTGAAATACTGAAATGATGTAGGCTATAGTATAAGTATAGTTTAAGTATTACTTGTTTTATTTTAGCAATTGCCAAGGCAGCATTTTTTTTAAATTATTATTTAGTTTATCTTGATGTACTAGAGTGACTAAAAAAAAAATAATAATAATAATAAAAACGAAAAAATTCTAAAAATGTAACAAATTAAAATGTAACAAAATAAAAAGAAAAAATTATTAATATAAATTGCCCTGAACCCATGCAGTCACAAATGTTTGTTTATAATTAAATATTTGAATTAGTGCTGTCAAATTATTCACGATTAATTGTATCCAAAATAATATAATATATAATTTTCATTTATGTGTGCTATGTATGCTGTGTATATTTGTTATGTAAATACAAATACACAATAACACATACGGTATATGCATTTACATGTATATTTATATTCACCAGTATAATATAGAAATATATATTTAATATAAACATTTTTCTTAAATATGTACATGCATGTGCGTGTATTTATATGTTCCTAATAAATCTAATAAATGTAATCGTTTGATAGCACTAATTCCAATGCATATGACAATTGAATAAGGAATATACTGTATACATTTTGAACTCAATGCATTTAACTTTTTTGTTCTGATGCCAGACTTAACTAATTATTTTATATTAATTATTTCTGGATTGCATTTGTCAAGATTTAAAAATGAATATTGTCAAATTATATAGCACCATTTATTTATAAAGTAGCCTTTAATTTAGCAGAATTTAATTTCATTTTATTGCAGAATAGACTTTGGTCTATATTAAAATATAAATTACTCTTGGGTTGATTTACCAGCAAAATAACTTATTTTGTTATATTTATTAATTAAATAATGTGATGCAATTAAGTTGTTTCAACTTAAAATAACTTGTCACCCCTAGTTTAGTTAACTAAAATATTTCAGTTGTCACTTAAATTAATATAAAGTAACTTAAATTTTCAAGTTGACTAAACTAAAAACATTTAAGCAACAGTGTAAGAAGTTATTTCAAGTTTTATATTTTTATATTTTATAGTGTGCAATATTTGTTCATGCTGCCCATATGTGTCCAGCTAAACACTGGAAGCTCATGTATCGAGGTCACTTCTGCTGAAGTTATTGAGCAAGATGGGAGGGGCATTTAACACTTACTCTGCTGAGCTAAAATGGTTACACACTTGTTTAATTAACCTTCTTGGGGAAAAAAACACAAAAAACATGGTCTGCTGTGTTACAGTTTACAGCTTCAGTCACATGGTTCCCTCTTAAAGACCTGATCGTTTTCTTCCTGGTTAAATACCTTGCATTTCCTATCCAAAACAGGATTTTGGTTCAGCATGGCTTCTCCTATATGTTAAATCATCCAAAAGAAATCTATAAATACATAAAAATTGGATACACCCCTTTTTGATAAAAATAATTACACATTCTTCTTAATGTGACATACTTTTTTTTAAGCTCTGGAGAAGCTTTTGAACAGTGATTGAAGGGAGCAGTGCAGTGAACGCAGTTACATTTACACAGCAGCAGTGCTGAATATCCTTCAGTTCTGTTAGAAGACAGAAAAAACCCGATGGTGTTCACCCGCATTTTATCTATTAAAAAGTGAAAATCACTTCAATTAACCATAGTGGCCACCTATAATTTTCAAATTTTTTTTTTATATTAAATTGTTTAAAAAAGAGAATAATAAATTGCATAATAGCCCATGTACATTGTGTACTGTTATGATTTTGAGAATTTCTAATAAACATGTAATATTAAAAGATGCATGTCTAATTTTGTCTAGTCAAATATATCACAATGTTATAGACTTTATATCTTGAGAGCAAAATGTAGCTATTTGCTGCATGAACAAAGCCATATGCAGTAGTATGCTACAACATGGTATAAGAATTTTTGGAAATAAACAAACTAAAACTCAGCTGAAATAATATTTTTTTGTGGGACTTTTGATACGTTCTTCGTCATCATTTAATATATTAATATATATAGAGATAGATATATAGGAACTTCAAAAGAACAGCATTTATTTGAGATTCAAACGTTATAAATGCCTTAACGGTCACTTTTGATCAATTTATTAATCTTTGCTGAATACAATTATGAATTTAAAAAATCTTATTGGTAGGGTACATGTAGGTAAACAACAAAAGAGTGACCTTTAAAGACACAAAATCCCAATTTTGAAGTTAAATTTAAAAAGTGGGTCTATGTCTGATTGACAGCCCTGCACCCCAGTTTCCACCTGTGAATTTTCATTGCCGTTCTTGTGGGCTTGTGGTTGGTTTTCAGCATGATAGACATGTGATGTTTGTATTTGAAATGGTCTTTCTCATCTCTGTAGGGGATTTCTGGGTTTGTGCTGCATTGATGGTGTTGTCAGGTTCGGTTTTCCAGAGACTCAAGAGCAGATTTACACTAACTTCCAAAGTTAGGTGGTGTTTTTATTTATTTATTTTTAAGATACATTTATTCACCAATGAGGCATTCAATTGATCAAAAGACATTTATAATGTTTCGGTTTTAAAACAAATACTGTTCTTTTCTATTAATCAAAGAATCCTGAATAAATCTTTTATGGGTTCCACAAAAAATATTAAGCAGTTCAACAGTTTTCCATGTTAATAATAAGAAATATTTCTTGAGCTGCAAATCAGCATGTCAGATTGATCATGTGACGCTGAAAAATTATTAATTGGATTTCCATCCATTAAATATGTGTAGCCCCAACTCATAAAAAAGAAATTAATGCGATGAAATTTAATTGAGTTGGGTCAACTCAATTTGATCAAATATAGTTTTAATGAAATAGATACATTTTATGCTTGTTGAACTCAAACTAAAACATAAAAAAAAAAACAGGAAGACATCCTTCTACACTGAAGAAAGAAAAAAAAAGATATGTTTGATTTACTTAACTTTAACCAAACTTATTATGCATAACATAAGATGGTTTTAATACATCCATGGCCTGCCCAAAGTATTATTCTTATTATTATTATTCTTATTATTAATAAATAACTTTGATTTATGTTAGCAGGTCCCTAAGCACATGCTCTACACTTTACCACAATGGTAAATCTCCAAAATCACTAACATAGCAGAAAGTATTTTAAATACAAACATAAAAGATCATTAAACATTAACAAGTCTCCCAGTTGTATCATCTTCATAAAAATGCCTAAAATAACATTTTATTTCATGATTTACTATCCTTATCCTACCCTGTGCAAAGCATGATGGGAAGGGGAAATCCACTTCCTAGTTACACAAGTACAATTATTTATGTTCTTTCAAAATGAAAATATTAAGTTGAAACGAAAATTGTTCAAGTCAGTTTAACACAATACAGTTGTTTAAATAGGGAACCAAACATAATTGTGTTAAATGAAAATATGTTTTTTAAATAAACTGAACCGTTTTGAGTGTATGACATTGAAAAACAGAGTATTGACTGCTGAAAATCCAGCTTTGTTATTACAGAAATAAATATTTTAAAACAGTTTTTTTTTATTTGAAATACATGTGACAATATTGCTTTATTTTTGACCAAATAAATGCAGCCTTGACAAGCATATAAAAAACTTATTTTAAAGGCATTAAAGAAAACTCTTATAACACCAAAGTTTTGAACAGTAGTGTATATGCTAATAAAGGTTTTCATAACATTACAAGAAAGCATTTAAGTGTTTGTGCGTGTGTCATAGGCTAGCTATATCATATAGACTAGTGTTTTGGGTAAGTCTATATA
Organism: Enteromius treurensis; assembly: GCA_032275025.1. Taxonomy (NCBI): domain Eukaryota; kingdom Metazoa; phylum Chordata; class Actinopteri; order Cypriniformes; family Cyprinidae; genus Enteromius; species Enteromius treurensis. The sequence goes on along the minus strand of JAUCMU010000026.1, from coordinate 7,353,310 downwards.
TGACAAGCAGTTTGTGGTTTTTGATGTGTTTATTTAGACCTATGCAAAGTTTGCAATGACTAATCAAAGTTTGTAATGTTACTTCAATTCAGAACTGATTGGTAAATTCATGCTAGTAGTTTGTTGAACAATTGTTAAAAATAGAAATGTTAAAACCATTTTACCCTATTAGCCTAATCACTAATGGTGTTTGTGCTACAACCACAATAGTCCCAGCTAATTAGTTCGCGATCGTTAGAGTGTTTTTAATATTGCAGGTCGTTTTTAGTGTGAATCTCCAGTCTGCGTGTGAGTAGCCAGTAAAGGGTTAAGCGCGTTGGAGCTGTCGCAGTCCCTTCGGCCCTCGGCCTCCTGCCCTCGCTCTGATTAATCATGGAGGAAAAAACGCAGTAGACCGTTCACTGCAAGACACGCACGCACGGACACGCACACGCAGCCTCACGTATAGAGACGCACACACACACTCACACACAGAAGGGATTGTTTTCCCCGAACGGATTCGGTCACACACACACACGCTTTCGCTGCAGACCGTTTCGCTCTTGCCTGAGGGGGTGAGGCTATGTGTGTGTGTGTAGCCCTGTCACATGTTGCAGGGATACACTAACACACACACACACACACACACATACACAGCGCGCTCTCTCTCGCCAGGGGTCACTGGAGCCGAGGTTCAGCCTACACCGCTAGACCGCCACAACACTTTTTTCTCTCCCTCCCTTTCTCTCCCTCTCTCGCTTTTTTCTCTCTGGGTGACAGTGGTGGAGGTGGTGATGGGCTTCTCTCTCTTCCCGCGCACAACAGAGTCTTTTTTATCTCCCTTCAGAGAATCCCACTGCAGCAGGGAATTGTGTGTGCGTGTGTGCGCGCGCGCGTTTAAAAGGTTTACGATGCCTGAGTACCCCTGTCCTCCTCGCGCTCAGAGAAACCCCCCACCTTCCTCTTCCTCCAGGAAGCTTCTTCAGAGCATCTGAGTGTAACGGCAAAACAGTCGCGGTCTTTGTAGAAGCTTAGAAGAGAGAACGAGATAGTGGGAAGCAGGGAGAAATAGAGAGAGAGGGGGAATATCAATTCTCCTCTCATGTAAAAATTCTACACCGGTTTGGTCACTACAGAGGCGACAGACATAAAGTATCGACTGGAGTTACAGAGCAGCTTCCCCAAAACTCTGCAGCGCCTATACAGCAATGATACTGTTTATGAAATATTAATCCGTTCTCTCGCCATCCGCGCATCAGAGGTATTTCTACGGTAGGTAGCCATCATTAGTTGAGTTCTGAAAACACACACCCAGACGGGTTCGTTGCATCAGATCATTGACAGAATCGGCACTAAATCAAATATCATTCTATGTTACCTGGACACTATTACAGTTAGTTATGTTTGTACTCGCTACCTTGAAATGAAGTTAGTCACGCAACCCACAAGATGACACTTATCATCCGTTCTACTTGACTGCAAGCGGAATATTCAAATCAAAAGTGATGTTGCCCATTGGGAATTGACTGAATCATAAAAAGTGGGCGTTTCAGACCTGAATGCCTGTTTTTTAGTCTATGTGGATGACTAAATCTCCCCTCGAACGAGGTGACGTCAGTCAATAAATAAATAAATAAATAACATAAAAATAATTGTATATGCAAGGAATAATTTAAGACAGGTCGTATAATTAAAAAATAATGCACACTAGAGATGTTGATGCAGCCAGGACGCATCGGGGGACCAGATTAAATGGACCAGAGTCAATTTATACATTTATACACATTGTTCAGATGTTAAATTTTAAAACATTTGTCAGTTTTTTCCCCCCTTAAAAACACTTTTGTGTGTAGGACTAATTTCTCACCCACAACTCCATTGTTATTTCCAAAATGTCAAAACGTCAATTTAGACCTATAGTAATGGAGGCTTGAGCCAAAGACCCTTTCAAGGGAAGTCCATTCACTTGGCGGCCATATTTGCAATGCCTGAATGTGCAATTAAGTTACACATTTCAAGTCAGCAACAAAATCTGGCAAACCAAGCCAGTCAATTTGGTCCTTCAAACTTTTTCATGCATTTCTGTAAATTTATGCAAGTGCTTGATGTTGCTATGGCAACCAGATGCATTGCGTGCAAATAACTTATGAAGCCTGTGCCTAAGCCACTAGTAGGCAAGTCCGCAATCTTTAGCAAAAAATAAATAAAAAAGCGTAACAGCTAATGCTTAAGCTTTGGCAGTACATGCGAAAAGATACCAGGAAAAATAATTCCAGGGATTGTCTTACTGCGAGATACGAGGGTCTGTATTGCTTACTATTGTAGAAAGCACTGCAGTCAACCAATCACATTACAGCCTTGATGTCAGTAGATTTCAGGTGCAATATTAAAGAATGAGAAGTTACGTAAGCTGAATCCCACCTGTCGTAAAAAACAAAACAGTGTCTTTTCTTATAAAACAGGTTCTTGATTTGTGTGGAAAACTTTAAAAATAGTAAAAAAAAAAAAAAAAATTTGTTTAGTGAAAAACATGTTGAAGATTAGCAGATTCATTAAATGATGAGCTGTTTCCTCTAAAAAACGGTTCATTCAGCGTAGGGAAGCCTCTCCTCCACTGACCTCCATTAAAAAGTGGCCTCTGGTCGCTAAAGGTTGGCTAAAGGTTGCAGGCTTGCCTTTCCAGTAACTTTGATTAATATTTTATCCGTAAATGGCAATTGAGTGTTGTACAACTCTGACTAAATCTCAGTGACGTCAAGGCTGTAATGTGTCTTGCAATTACGACATGGCATGAAAGCATTATTAGTACAGTACAGACCCTCTGTATTACTCCCTATTGTAAGATCATCACTGACTGTGCTGTCTATTTCTGTTGCGCTAGCAATAATCACGTTGAAAAGAATGCACTATAGTTGATTGCTTGGATTTGGAGATCAACATTTGGCATTTTCATCTTTATTTAGGTTATTTCCAGATTCCTTTGCAGCTGTTGTAAAATGTAACAGGCTGTTATGCACCAAAATGCAGATTTTGCATTTCAACTTCTTACACAAATAAGATTAGGGAAGCCAATTTCTTTTTATTATATATATATATATATGTATAGCAAAATAGCACTTTACAATATATTAAAATAACTATATCATGTGCATTATTACTTTTGAAAACATTCTTAACAAATATGTAGTAAAATTTTTCAGATTTAAGGGCTGCCCATATTTGAGCTATTGATAAATGCAGACTAATGTTTTTTTATTTTTTAGACAATGATTTAGTAATCTCTCAGCTTGGCAGCAAACAAGAAAACAAAAGTAAAAGAATAGTGCAGTTATCTGTTAGGGGAAAATGGCGCAAAGTTTTGAAGTTGCTAAACCATTTCACAGAGCAGCGCTCAGGTAAGGAAAAATGTTTTTGGAAGAAGTTATTTATGCTCATTAAGGTGCAATGTTTTTGTATTTGAAAATACTTTAAAATGCAATTTATTAATGGAAAAGATAGATTTGCAGCAGCCATTACAATAATACTTTTTCAGGAATTTTTGATGAATAGAAAGTTCAAAAGAATGCCAATACATTTAAAATATATATGCATATTAATAAAAAAAATATACATAATAAAAAATATAAGATAATAGATATAATTTAAAAACAACTTTAAAAGTTGATGTAATTTTTTGTTGCTCAAAACTAGCCTACATGGTTGCATATAAAATTGCATATAAAATTGGAAGACAAATATAAAAAGTAAATAAAGTCAAATTTTATGTTTACGTGTGTGTATATACAAACTTATGATATTAGAATCTCTATATACTAATTAAAGATGGTCATGATCATATACATTAAATATATAAACATGCAATGAGAATTGAGATTAAAAGATATGTACAGGTGTATATAATGGATTTCCCACAGACCACCACTTAAGGATCTGTGCTATAACCATGAGGCCACAGCTTCAACAGAAGGATTCAGTCAGTACTGATGTAACTTTAATACCATCTTAAAGTAAAATCACCTGCAGATCAACTAAATTTGATGAGGTTGAGTGACCCATCCCCTTCAGATCATTTATGCCTCCTTTCATCTCCTTATATCCTTCTTTCCATATCTTTCCCCCTGTATTTATGCACCTCCATGTCTCTTTTTGTTCACCCCCGATCCTTCAGAGGAAACGCGGAATGGAGGGAGATAAGGGAGAGGTCAGTAACTCAGCTGCATGAGCTCATTTGAGACGAGAGGGTCAGCATGACGGCCCGGTGCTGCCGTCTGTCTCGACCGGTCAGATGCACAGATGATAACTATCCCAGCTGCTGTTGCACAGTCTGGAATGATGGACTGTCTCCATCGGGAACCAGATGCCGCTGAGTTACCAAACATGTGGCGATAATATGGAAATACATTTTACATCTATTCGTCCATCCATCCATTCCACCTAACTATCTATTTATCTAGACATTGGGGCCTGGAACAGCATTCCTAGTTATACTAGCATTCAGCTCACAAAACCAGTTAAAACCAGTTGTTTTATTTAATACAATATGACACTGTTATTCACAACCAGTCGAAAAAAAGATGAGCCATTGTCTAAAAAAACATTTAACAATAACTTTGGTCATTCTCCCTTAAGGAAACAATGTTTATATAAAAAGACAAAATCTTTGAGTCCTCTTTGAGACCACGTTTCTCTGTAAACAGTGTGAAAGCTGAAGACTCGAGCTGGGTCATAAGAAGTGTTTGATTTCCGTACAACGTCCGTCTCCAGCTGTGTCCACACCTGGATTTGCTCACACGCTCAGGTGTGCGCAAGTTTTTTGTCTTTAGTTCATTTTGCAGGTTTTTGGAAACACTAGGATGTTTTTGAGGTGTGCAGTGTTTATCTGACAGAGGGGGAGGTCAGTAGGTGAGCGGGCTTGCAGGGGATCGGTGGTTTGATACATGGAGCATTACTGCTGTTGAAGTTCTTCCTGAGCTGAGCCACACGACTGCCGTAAGTCAGACCGTTATCCTCATCTTTCGTCACTCCTTTAGAGAGAAAGAGAAGAAAGGTTGTATCATTAGACGTGGAAACAAAACGAGCTCTATTGGAAAACCTAATGAGTTTTTTGCCATGTTGCTATTAAATAAATAATATATATATATATATATATATATATATGTTAGTATTAAATAATATTAGTATAACAGCCATTACATATATATATATATATATATAGTACATATTTATAAATAATACATAGTACTATAGTTCTAATATT
>JAUCMU010000026.1:7314942-7325135 GCA_032275025.1 Enteromius treurensis | reverse complement strand
CAAAATAAATCCTTTAGGTACAAATATGAACCTTTTGAAAAGGTAATGCTCCTTTTGAATATATGAAATACGTACCAATAAGTACATATCACTGCAGTTTTCAAAAGAAATTAACAGTAGACAGTTAAACTCTGACACCTTTTATTTCTTTTAATTCGATTAATAAAGTGCAATTTCCACAAAATCACATGAAGAATATCATGTTATGACTTCAAAACAGTATTAATATGCTGGGATATTTGAAAGATTATACTTTTGAATCATAACATCATACATATCCAGCTTCATATTTCATGGACGGTAGATTTGTTCATTGGCTCCACAATTCGAAAAAAATAGTTCAGATCTGCATAAAAGGTGGTTGAAATAATTACGTGTTGCATTTGTTAACACTATAATTAGGTTTAAAGCTGGATTTGGTGTAGAGCATATTTCCAACATGATAGAGCATTCATTTTTAGCAACAGTCCACAGATATTTCCATTCTGGACCGCCGCAATATATACAAACGTAATAAAATGTGCCAGAGTTCACATATTGAATCTGAGTTTTAGCGCCACTCAGTGGGCATTTCTCTTTGAATCTGCGGTGAAACGTGTACAAATAAAACGGTGTTGCTCAAAAAGTGCACAGAGGTACATTTTTTTATGAGACCAGATTCATCTTTTCTATTGATCTTGCAGCAGACAAACACAGATTGCATGTGCAAATAAAGGGTGGCAGCAGTGGGTTCATGAAACATTATAGCAGACATCCACACTGACAAAACACCAAAAATGCACAGTATTATCCATGTTTTTGCTGTATCTTTCTTTTGTTTTAGCACAGTCAGCAGTCGGGGCGATGCACACATGTGCACAGAGGCATTTGTGCCATCTCACACAGAAGGAAATCACACGGAACAAAGCAGAACAGTGAGTGATCAGATGCTATTGTATTTGCCTAATGAAAGCGTAGAGATTGCAGCAGAGGCGGAGAGATAAACACTCAGGCCCCTTGTTTGGTCGGGTTCGCTCTATTACAGCTTAACACTCTGACATTTAAGTATGACATTTCTTTCATCAGACGTCCCCGCAGTAATTTGCAGCATATCAAGGAGGTGTTTAAACCCATTAAATCTAAATTTCTAATCCAAAACTCGTTAAAAGTGTTTAATGAAATAAATGTCCGTAAATACCTTTAAGACGTTATAGGGCACACTGAGCAGATTTGTCATACCTGATGGTGCTTTTGTTGATACTTTAAGGGTTTGAAGCTTTTCAAAGGAAATCATGTAGATTGTTCAGTGTGCTGTTACTGTTAAAAGCAAATGGACGATAAAACCATGATGGCAGTGAGTTCTGCATAGGTAAGCGCCACTTAGGTTTTCTTCAGATGATGTACACGTCTTCTAGACTTTAATAGATTGTGTATGTGAGATCTTGCATTAAACTATAGCACACAGACACACACACATTCTTAGCAGTGATGCAGATATTATGGTCTTGTCAGGCTTTTCAAATGTCAAGGGATGACCGTTTCCTGTTCACTGGGCTGACTCTGTACAGCTGAACCAAAACCTTCCCTGCATGAACCAGCCAAAATGCCAGCGCACCCCAGCAACCGTTCACCTTCAGCATCTCAACACCTCACATATCCTCCTCTCTCCTAAAAATTCCTGCAATTCAACTTCCCGAAGATTAAGGAAACTGATCATATAGATCGAATATAGTTTCAAAGCTATGATGCTGTTTTATTTAACTGAATCTTTGCTTAGCTTTGACATCTAACAATGCTTTGAGGGAAAAAAAGTATATTTTTAATAAAGCATATTATAGGAAATATAACAATTATTGAATAAGCATGTGTCCTATTCTGTGTCTGAAACATTTATGTTTTTTAAGAATTTCGAATATTTTTCACAGTTTTTTCAAAAAATATTAACCAGCTGTTAACTGTTTTTAACATTGATAATAATGCTTCTCGAGCAGCTAATTAGCATTAGAATGATTCCTGAAGCATCATGTGACACTGAAGAATGAAATAATGGCTGCTTTGCATTACAGCAAAAAAACATTTTTATATAGAAAGAAATGATGGTGAGTAAATAATTGCTCTAGTGTCATCATACTGTAACTACATTTATCATTCTATATTGTACCTCCCCATTTCTTCTCTCCCGCTGACTCAGCTTCTTTTAACTGCCTCCTTCACCTGGTCGTCCCTATGGAGTTTACCCACAATACCTTGCGCCTACACTCCAGCTCCTCCCCCCTTCCCCAAGCAACACTAACCAGTTCTCTGAACGCCCCCAGACATCTTTACATTCACCCCACTATCTCGCAGGCTCCTTCTGTCCAATGCGGGTTTCTGTTTGGACAGTCCTGCTGGCCTCCAGCCACTAAGTATTGTATGGTGAGAAAACAGTCCGTTGGGAGCAGTGGACCAGGAGAGGCCTCTGGGAAACCGGCTGCGTCTCTTTCATTCTCATCCCTGCACTGAAAACCCACAAATGACCAATCAGATTCTGTCCATGCCGTCCCCTGGCTCTTACTGTCTCTGCTTGCTAAGTATCCCTGAGGCCAGTCTCTCCCTCCTCTTCCCATGTCTCTCGTCTTTGTCACACTCTATTTTCTACCTCTGTCCATCCATCATTCATTTCTTTCCATCACACCCTCCATCCATCATACATCCATCACTGAACCCACCCTCCCATGCATTCCTCACCATATCTTAATTTTCTTTAAAGGAATAGCTAATGTGAAAATGAATTATTTAAATAATTATTTTGGTAACACTTTACAGCAAGGTTTCATCTGAAAGTAAAATAAAATAAACTAACAATAAACAGTAGCCTACTTATACAGAATTTATTAGTCTTTTGTACATTTTAACAATAAACAAATATTTAGGACAAAATTTAAGATCTATGTATTTGAATTATATATAAAATTTGCATCCATTTGGATTACAGTTGTAAAATAAACTTCATGTGATGCATATATGTCAGTCATGCCTAAGTGAGACAATTTCTGTAACAGCAACTGTTTTAAAGCATACACAATCAGGTTTATAATATATATATATATATATATATATTTGCTTATATTAAATATAGTAGGCTATATAAACACTTATGCGTGGAAACTGTATATGCAGTTAAATTGTATAAATATTACATTTAGGCATAAATAATTTAAGCAAAGTTGATTTTGTTTTGTTTTGTCATTTTTATGTATATATATGTATATATATATATATAAATTTCCTCCTTAGTATAGGCTAATTTCTGAAGCCATATGATGAGTAGTCTCACGGACCGTTGGCTGAACATCTGATGCATATGGCCCACTTATTTGGAAACACTTCAGGACTTTTAGTCATTATCAGATTGGTTAAATTATATAGGATTTCTGGGAGACGTGTTTATCGTGTTCTTTAACGTTCCGTCTGGAAGCAAAGATGCCGTCATGATTGTTATTTCTGGCTAAATTTTACATTTATAAATGTACATTTTCAAAGAAAACACCTTACTTTTTTGTTTTCAGGAAAGATTTGGATGTATATGTAAGAAGAGTTTTAAGAAACTCTAGAAAGTCTATTGCATGTAAGACTCTTTCTTGGTGTAAGTCTTGTAAGCTAATATAGTATGCTGTGGGTGTTCTTATTTGTCTTTGTAAGTGTATTTGTTGTTCTTTTGTTGCATTAAAAAAAAAAGATGCCGTGATGCCAACGTCCCTCACGAAAGAAAAAAGTTGTCATATTTACAACTGTGACAACTGACAAGTTGTCAGGATCAACTAAATGCTGGATTTTCAAAAGTATCTGAAATATTGAAAATTCGCCCAAAAGCAACGCAGCCCGGAAACATGATGCTGAAATGAAACAAACTGACTGGTTGTTTGATATGTCGGTCAGACGATCTCATAGGCGGGCCTTGGTCAATGAACAATCCAATGTATTCCAGACCTTCAGCCGTCGGTCTGAAGGTCTGGCTTTGCAAGACTATATGATGAGTAACAGACTATATATATATACACAACTCCAATCTGCTGCAGCTTTCAAGTCTCACACAACATTCTATATATAGGCTATATTTAAACTGGTGCAAAATGCTTCTTTACATCACAAGCAACAACCAATGACGTTTTATAGTTCATGTGTAAAGCTATTTTTATAATCTGTATGCATAAGTGAAAGATATTTAAGCACTTTGGTAAAGCAGAATATTGTTAATCATATTTTAATTTTTAATCCACGGTGTAAACTGTACAAAGCCATTTCATAGCTACATTCAAGAGTGTTCCACAGACAAAATAAAGGCATACAGATAAGAAATGACATCAGGGTGAAAAAACAATGACAGAAGATTCCTTTTTTGAACAATTCTGCCTTATTATTTTCAAATTCATTTCTAACTGCTCATTTCACATCTCTCTTCCAATCTGTCCATCCATCCGTGGTTCAATAATTTCCATCTGTTTAAGCTCTATAACACCTTTCTTCCATTCTCACCCTCCTCCCCCAAAAAACACCTCAGTTTCGTCTCCTCTCATCCCCCATTTCTGTATAGGACACTCCACCTTCCTGCGACATTCCTAACATGGACACTCCATCAGGATTCCTCCTGCTGTCGAGCCAGGATGTCCCACCCACCCCCAACCTGCCTCTACTGGATCCCATGGGATGAAGGGATGGCCGAGAAAGTGGGTGGAAGTCTAATGAATAAGTGATTAAGACTGACAGTGTCTGGGGTCTGCTGTTGTAGTGGTCCTGATCCCACAATTTTCATTTTCTCTCACTCAACTACACTGGCAGAGCCCATAAACCCTCCCTCAGGTCTCTGAAGTATCGTTAGCAGAGGTGAATGGTGTTTTTCTTTCCCTCTCTCTTTAATGTCAGTTTCCTTTTCAGTTTCTTCTTGGATGAACATCAGGATGACAGTGTGGGTGTTCATTGGCTCATTTTTTGCACTGGCGTAAAATGCAAATTACACAAACAGAAGAGACCTGTCCATTAAAATCTAATGTATCAGTTCATCAAAAATTGACAGCCCCCAATCACTAGATTTTATTGAGTTGGTGAAAAAGCAATGGCAACCCCATTCCTTTCTCTTAACAATGCAGAAATACAGCAAACCTAAATTTAATTTCAATTTTACAGTTGTCACTTTTTGTAGAAGTATGAATGAACAGGGCTAGTAAGGGCCATGTTAGTAATGAAGCTATTTTATGAATATTGTAAAATCGTCATATATTTGTAAAAGATGTTTGCTACACCAGTGAACAGAATGGAAAAATCTGGTCACACCACAGGACAGTAACAGTGCTAACATTAATGGTCAAGTTAAAACTTGTTTGGCCAAAACAACTCCAGGAATCCATAAAAATCTGATGAAGGAATTTTCTGTATTGATTTATCACAGATGTTTCTCCATATTTTGAATCATGAAAATGATTGTGTTGTGTTTTAGAGTGTAGCATGTATTTTGTGCGTGTGTGTGTACACATACATTTCTTGAATTGTACAGTAAAAAACGTGTCAGATCAACTGCTCATTTTCCAATGTTCTAAATTTTGTTGAAATGTAAGACACCATTATTTGAAAATGTCTTTCTCCCCTGTCATATTGATTTTGAATTGTCATGATGGCTTATATAAGACGAATGAGTCTGAATATTCTCTTAGAACCCCCCAGTGAGCGTGAATTGTGCTTTATAATGTAATATTGATGAGGAAAGACTGTGAGCAACAGACTGAAGTGCTGCTCGTCCAGCGCGTCGCGGGGGCACGAGACAGCCGCCGCAGCTCGCGCGCTCACTCTCACACACAGCCGAGCTCTCGCGCGCAGCCGGTCGGTCTCTCTGTCGCTGTGCGCTGTCCACGCGGTGGCGAGAGGAAACGGCAGGTGTCAGACTCGGTTCTGACAAGGCTTTTGCACAGCTTCCTCCTTAAACACAGCAAATCCATCCGCTCGGATGATATAGGGAGACAAGACGCGCGCGCGCTACCAAAATTGCTTCAATTGCAGGAGGGATTGTATTGCAATATTTTGATGGTGAGTATATTTAAATATATTATATATATATCATAAACTCATCTTATAATTGGGTTAACGCATACGATGCATCACAAACGGACTGTATGGCTCACTCCACTGCTTTTGCTCTTTGATGCACATTTAAAGCTTACGCGTTAAGTTGCATGCGTTTGCAATGCCGGCAGTTATTTTCTCAGTGGTATGCATGAAAATGCGATGTGTTCTTAGGTTATATGTGTGGCCTGGGTGATTTTAAATGCTAGAGAGAGAGGGACCCCTTCTGTTTTATATGGAGGACGAGGTGCTCTTGAAAAGCTTCTGGGGTCTATTTTGGAAGGAAGAAAGCACCAGCCGAAGCCTTTTGAGAGAGCGCAGTGTCTCCCAGCCATCCTGTTGTCATGGTTACTGCACTGGGAGGCTGGGGATAATATGGCTGCGATTCAGGCTCTCTGTGTATATATATGTGTGTGTGTGTGTGTGTGTGTGTGTGTGTGTGTGTGTGTGTGTGTGTGTGTTTTACTCCACGATGCCTAAAGACAAGGGCCCACTGTATGTGTTAGACACAGGCTGTATTTAAAGCAAAACCTGCGCTGTGGTGCTTTGAACAGCTGCAGAGTATATTGCTTTAATAGCAGCCTCATGAATACTCTCTGGTTGCAAATGATGATGAATTTTAAATGCATGCAGTTTTATGTCTGACGATGCAATGCAATAGCAAAGCTTATTGATCTATTGTTAGGCCATAAGGAAAACATAAATCATAAGGAAGCAGCGGGGATATTGGCGTCAGACAACCAGACATGCCAGTGCCAGACGAGACACAAGACGCCCTAAACGATCACTTCTTCTTCTTCTTCTTCTTCTCTCTCTCTCTCTACCTGTTAAAATGTGTGTGCGTGTAAGCCTGGATGCGTTTAATGAGATTTATATCCCTGGTATGAAGTGAAGACGTTGTAAGTAATACGGTGACATGATACAATAGGACGTCTGACCTTGACAGCAGTGGAAGTGACAGAACGAGGTGATTTAAATTACATTTACGCACGGCTCAGTTGTTCACACTCGTTTACTCGGCGGTGGTCTCCTTCACAGGTTTTCTGACGTGTCAGGAAAAAACCCAGTCTGCACTTACTCTGTCATCTTGAAGCCTCTATTTTGATGTCCCGTAACCCGTTACGCACGGAAAGGCAGCGTTACGCAGCCGGCTGTGGGTAAGGTAGACAGCATCGATATATTTAGCGCACTGCAGCTCCCGAGAGAGTTAATACCGCGTGCTGATCGTTTGTAACGGTCAGTCTTTGTGTGTCTGCGTCCTCGGTGTGCGTGTGCGGCGATGTCATCCCGCGTCTGAAGAGGGTTAGTGGGTCACGCCGACATCCTGTCTCCAGACTACATAGAGATGAAGAAGGGATGAAGTGTTTGTTTGTGATATATTAGCTCTCTTTTGTGTTAATGGTCCCAGACAGGTAGATTGGATAGGTCTGTTGAGAGCAGGTAGGACTATGAATAGATAGTGTTTCATAATTGTGAGAATATTTCTCTTATTGTTGCACTTTGTATACGTATTTTTATCTATGAACAACCTTTAAATAAAGTTTTTTTTAATAAGAATCCCTATGATGTGTGTGAGATGTATTTTTTAAACATATTTTACATACTAATTTGAAAAGTAATTACATTCGTATTTAAATATGTAATATTTGTTTTATTTATGCCTCCACCTGTGTGTGTGAGATATTTGTAAAATATGTAATTTAGATATTTATTAAAAAGTATGCATGCAATTATACAGAGCAATACTAGCAAATAGAATTGTAATTGCGTAAAATATTATATTTATTATTTATAAACAAATTTCGAGAGAAGCACGTATGAATGATTAATCACGGCTAGTTCCCCAATCAATCAGCATATTATCTGATTACCCTATCAGAGCTAAGATGTTTTCTTTTAAATAGAGCGAACTCCCCTTCTCTGGTATCTCGTTCTTTGCGTCAAAATCCCTCAAAAAATGTCAGACTCAGAGTATTCCTCTCATAACTCAGAGCCTGAGGACACCGTTCCTCTGGCCTGCGCCAGCCGCCAAACAAAGTGCACCGGGAGGAACTCCATGAGAGCCCGCGGCTCCTATCTGAGGCTGCAAACCAAAAACCCTCTCACCCAGATGGCTCCGTTCTTGCTCACTGCGACTTCAAACACACCCACAAGGCTCTCCTGCTTCATCATTTACTTCAGCCCGTTCATCTGTTCCTGTAGCCGAGAAATTGACCATCCCCACCCTAGGTCAAGCATTTTCTAAAGCCTGTGTCCCATTTTACCCGCCGATCAAACAAAGAGAAACTACTCTCCCTCTTCACAGCCTACCAGTCAGCTCAACATCAATCAAACAGCAGCAACACGCCTTCCACAAGCCTCGGCAGAGTGAATCCTCAACAACCAGTTCATTCAGTCAACCTCCCAGTTCCTCCAGCCTCCATTCCATCTATATGTCATCCGATCAACCAGCAAACCACCTCCACTCAACAGCCCTTCACCTGGCCTCCAGCACCCTTCGATCCGCATCCTAGCACAAGCCAGCCTCAAGTCCAGTTCGCCACCCCCGGGACTAGCTTCTACCCAGCCTGCTCAACCTGCCTCTGGATCCAGACCTCCCCTGCGCTCATTCATTCCCCAGCTTCAGGTTTTTGGTTTCAAAAACACCTCAAATCAGTCCTCCTCCAGTCCGGCAACAAGAAACATTTCTTCACATTCATTCAGAATTGGAGCAGCTACAAGTGCAGCCAAAAAAGGACTGTCGCAACAGCAAATTCAAACCCTTGGCCGTTGGTCTTTAAGCACTTTCAAAAGCTCAATCCGCTCAGATCAATCCATGATCAAAAAAAGCTACCACCCAAAGCAGCATTCCCAACAGTGGCCAGCACAATTCCCACTATTTTTGCCAGCGCTGTGGCCATCCCAATCCAGAATCCCACATTTTGTTCAAACCGAAATCAACTTTCCCTCTTCTCAGCCTCTGCTGCAGGCAGTTCAAGCCCGAACACTAGGTCAGCTCGAACTGGAGCATTGCACCCACCACGTGAACCGCTTCAGCAAGAGTACCCCATTTATATGTGACAACACAGGACAATTCATTGACTAGTGAAAGGCAAACTTGAATTCAAATTAAATGGTAACACAGGCCTAAACTCCTGTATGTGTGTGTGTGTGTAAATTATATTTAAGACAAAGACTTCTAATTTTGCAGGAGTTTTTGGGCTGTGGGTTTATGATGCTTTTTATTGCACTGTAAAAGCGTTTGGAAAGATCCTTCAAAACGTGCCTCCTATGGTAACCTGTGAATTACCTGCTGTCTTCAAGTCAAAATGTCATGAATCAATTGGATTACATGAGGTTACACCATTGGCAGTAATTTTTAAGCATAGCTGTCAATGTCAATAACTGCAAATTTTCTAATTTTTTTCCGTGAGAGCAACTCTCTCTTTTTCTCTCTGCCTCTTTGCACATTTTGTCAAGCCCCTGCTGCATGGCCAACCCACGATCCCTCAGGAAATACTGGCTTATTTTAATCCAATCAATAAAGATGTGAGATTAAGCCGAAGCTGTCGGAAGGAACTTGCTGAAAAACCATCAACCATCAAAATGTACAAATTTCACCTCAACATAACACAGGACAGCCAAAAGGTGGTGGCAGATCTCTCTGAAAAGCATGTTGAAGGATTTTTCGGTGGCAGTGATTGAGTAGAGGATTGTTGATTTGAAGATAAGGCCGTTATCTGTGAGGGTGTGTGTGTGTGTTCGTGTGTGTTTGTAAAGAGGCCAGAAGGCGTATGAGTGTCAGTGTGTGTGGTGTTAAGAGTGAAGGTGACAGACAGGTCCAGAGAAAGTAATTAAACAGAATTGATCGCCCTGAAGACCCTACTGTTCTGCTGACAATACTGGAAGTCTTTCAGTCAATCAGTCAAGTGCACACACACGCATACACAAACACATCTAAATGAGACATGCTGTAGACTTCTAGTCTTTTATATGAAGCTAATAGTGATGACCAAACATCTAACTCCAAAGGAAATCCTTTTGGAATAAAAGTCATTATATACTTATAAATCATTTTGCACTTGAGGACATTTGTTATTGTTAGATATAATGAACTTGTCCCTAGACTACTAGATAGCCTT
>JAUCMU010000026.1:7303207-7314542 GCA_032275025.1 Enteromius treurensis | reverse complement strand
ACAATACATTGATAGAATGGAATCTTGAACAGAACATTTTTATATTCATTAATCTTGAACACCCTTGTAATTGGGTTTTTTGGTTCTGTAGTTAACAATTTTGTGAGACAAAGCTGGATTTTAATCATTACTCCAGTCTTCAGTGTCATATACTTTAGAAATCACCCATTGTATATCAAATACTGATCAATTTTTAAAACATCATATCACTTCATATTTTTGCGGATATTTTTCTGGATTCTTTGAATATAAAATTCAAAAGAACAGCATAAAAATCTTTTATAGCACAAAAAAAAACAAAAAAAAAAACCTTCAGTGTGCAATAAATTAAATTTATTTATTGATATAGATCACTGTCGATCTCTGCATGTTGTTACTACCAGTACAGGCATATCTTGACACATACACAATCACACGTCACACTCATACACCCTCAGTGAATGATCTGTCATGTTGTTTAGTGGGCGTGTGCTGCCGCTGTAGGAATTATGGGTATCTGGCAGTTACAGAGCGCAGAGGCTCTCAGGAATAGCCAACATGACAACAGGGTACTGCACAGCAGCTGAGCCTGAGCATGTGTTTATGTGTGATGGAATCATGCATGTGAGTCTTGATGGGCTTTCCATGTGAAAAGATCAACTGCAGCTGGGATGGACTTTGGGTACTGAGCGCCCATGCAGAATGTCAAACATTAACCACGTGTGTTTGAATGAAGAGCCGAGGTCAAAGGTAACTTTCTTAGAGCCTCTTTTGCTAAATGTCACATCAAAATGTTCTGGGTGGTGTGAGGCAGTGTGATTTTTTTTAATTCCCATGTCGCTGGCGTTTAGGGGGAAATAGCTAGGGTAAATGTTACAATAATGTAACTACACACAATCCAAACACCGTTGACCTAATTCAATCCAAATAATGCCCAACTGGTACGATTAAGATGAACTGGTGTGTATTCTGTCAAACAGCACTGAATATACACGTGAAGAGATTTGATTTGTTGCCTAATGTAATGGCAGTTTGGGCCATAGAGCTTTAATGTAATGGAAACTTGGGTTTTACTGCGGTTTGATTCGATTAGATGTTCGGCATTAGAAAGCTTTAAACAGCGCCGTCTGAGTCAGAGCTGCAGGGGGAAAAAAGCGGTTGAGCGTCACATTTAACTCAGAGGATGTTAGACTGTTTCTCTGCCAGAGAGAGGGATTTTCTGTACATGTGCTGTTTATATTCCAGCCTGTGTTTGTGTGCCTGTCCATTTGGTTTCATCTGGTAATTTAGTCCATAAAAATGTCATGATGTGCCAGTAAGCATCTGTCCTGTTCACTGGTTTTAATGAAGAGCCCTGGAGAAAATGCTCCGAATGTGAATTTGGTCACATATCAGTATACGTATCAGTTTAATACGCAGAGACAATTGCATGCTACACTATTGTTCAAAAGTTTTGATTTTTTTGAAAATAGTATTTTTATATAGTAAGGATGCATTTAATTGATTGAAAGTGACAATGAAAACAATAGATTTTAAATAAATGTTGTTCTTTTGAACTTTGTATTTATCAAAGAATCCTGAAATAGATGTATCTCAGTTTTTGCCAAAATATTAATCAGCATGACCGTATCCAACATGTTTCTTGAGCATCATGACACTAAAGACTGGAGTAATGGTGCTGAACCTTACCTTTGTATCACAGGAATAAATTACATTTTAAAATATATTCAAGTAGGATTTTTAATCAAATAAAGGGAGCCATGGTGAGCCTTATAAGAGATTTATTTAAAAAGTTTTGATCGACCAAATGGTAGTGTTCTGGAAATCTGTGAATTTATTTTTGACATTGTTTTGCTATTTCTTTTGGTGACACTAGCAGCAGATTTCATCTGTCGATCTTCAAAGTCGATGTGAAATTTAAATAGACCTGACTTATTTTCTTACAATATATTCCTTATCCTATTACGCCAGATTCCTTAAGGCACATTATTCTAAATAAAGATTGTCCAAAAAAGTTAGTTTTTTTGATAACGTTTTCCACTTCTTAAATTAATTTCCTTTTAGGCTAGTGATGGATTCCTCATGAACTTTTCATTTTTGCATCTGTCACATGAAAAACCAGTGAAATATTTGGATCAGAAAATGCAGTAGGGCCTAGGAAATTATTTATTTTGTTAGTCTTTGGATGCATTACCTAATTGGTGTATCTCAGGGAATTTAGATATTAATATATATATATATATATATATATATATATATAAATAGTATAATTAGTATAAAGATTAGTCTATTTTGCTAAATGAGATTTAGCAGATTTACCAGTCTTCCCATCGCTATGTGGTCTATTGATGATTAATGTTGGGCAGATGCTATTTTGCCCACTTTCCACAATGCAATTAACATCTAATGGATAAAGTGTCTATTTGTATTCACTGAATATCCTGTTACACTTGGAAATGTAACTTTACAGAAGTAAAATGGGCTAGTGAAAGTTGCTGTTAATGTGGCACTGAACATCTGTCCTGTCCGGTGCTGCCGCCGCCCAGGAGTTTAGAGAAGATTCCCCAGAGCAGATGTTAGAAATCAGAGCAGCATTTAAAATTAGACTCAGACTGACCCTTAAATTCACCCTCAGCAGACCGTTCTGGTCTGTGTATTGCAAGTGCGTGTGAGCCTCTAGCATGTAAAACATCAGTGTTGCTAGAGGTTTGCTGAGTCAAAGATAATGCATTCTCACTGGCTTGCATTTCCGCAGGGCAGATAAAACACAAGGATGACAGCAGATAATGGAGTCTGAATCGCTGTTTAAACTTTTAAGATCCTGCCATCTGACTGCTTCTGTCTTCAGAATGCTTAATGTCACCTGTAATGTCCAGTGAGCTGTGGTTTACACGCCGGACTGACACATTTGCTCCTCGAGTCTGATTTGATGGACTGCAGCAAATGGGAAGGAAAAATCTCAATATCAATGTTATTTCAGTTACATGATTTCCTAGAGGTTTAACGGAAAGCAAAAGATGACTTTTCTACACTCGTAAAAACAAAGGTTCTTTCCTGGCATCTATGGTTCCATGAAGAACCTTTAACATCTATGGAACATTTCCATTCCATAGAAAACCAAAATGGTTATTCTATGTCATTGCTGTGAAAGCCACTTTTGGAGCCTTTATTTTGAAAAGTGTTTCGGAAGAGATCTCTACTTTGTTCACAGGAGATGTTAAAACGTGCAGTCAAATATCATTCAAAGACTTTTTTTTCTCATTATTCTTTTTTCTATCTATTCTTTCTTTTCACTTTTCATTGTATTTTTCCCAACCAGGCGTTATATACTAAATCAACAACCAGTTTATTTGTTCACAGCCTAGTACATTTGATTGAAAGAAAATATTTGATCAAAGGCTATAGAATATACCCAAGATGTGTCACTCGTATAGTTTTTAATGGGAAAAAATGGCATGGCTACCATGAGTGACATCACATAAATAAAAGCCAAACGACTAACAGAATATCTTGTGGCATCAAGCCTGTTTAAAGAACAGTTTTATTCATTTTGTTTTTATTTTGCAACTATATGTGAGCTATTGTTTGTTTGTTATGGTTGTGTTGTTAGATTAACCATTTAATAGCTCTTGGACCATAAAGTTTTTTTCTTAAGGTATATAAATCATGTATATAAATCCGATTGCTTGGAACAGTTGCAGAAATATTTTAATCACAGTCTAATCAAACATTCTATATTCAAATATGAGCAGTTTTTTTTTTTTTCAGAATCATTATGCTCTCTATGTTGGTTAGCCACATGTACCAGTATGCTGTGTTTAAAAACAAAACATGCCTAAAAACACCCATAACTTTGAGTTATGAACTATTTAAGCAATATTTCCTTGGAAACAGATTAGCTTTATTGCATTCTTTGCCATGGTGGTTTTTAATATATATTCAGTTTTATACATACTAATGATTGTGGATTTTGAATAGACAGTTTTTCTCACTAGGTTCTTATCCTTTCAGGGCTCACCTTTATCAGAAATGTCATTGCACTGTCTCACCTTCTTTCTTAATAGGTGTGAACCCTACCCCGTCCCTTGTTCCTGACCCTGACCTTGTGACCCCAGGCTGCCAGGACACCGTGATTGAGGAGGCCACCATGAGTCAGGGGGGGCAGCATGACCCCCTCCGCACAGACACCCCACCTCCAAATACACCCCCAGCACCTGAGGGAGAGGAAGAGTTTGACAGCTCTACGACAAGAGATTTGGAGCCCTGTAATGGGACAAAGACAGAGGAGGAGCAGCAAGGTGAAGCAGAAGACAGAAATACAGAGAATAACAGAAACAGCGCAAAGGAGGATGAGAAGGTGGCATTACAAGAGGAAGGTAGAAACGGTGAGATTGAGGGCAGCTGCTTAGATCCTGTAACAGAAAACGGTAATAGGAACATCCGTGAAGGTGAAGACACACAGTTGCTGCCGCCTCAGAGCCTAGAAAAAGACCCAACCAAGCCCCTGTGTTCTCTAAGGTTAGTGAAATAAGATGTACTGTACATTTACAAACACTTTAAAATTATGATTTCTGTCAGACTGAAGGAGTAATTCTTCCATTAATCCATTTTTCCTTTTTTGCACATTCTCTGAAAGATGCTTTTATTTAGCCGGGATGCATTAAATTGGTCAAAAGTGACAGTAAATGCTTTTATATTACTACAACAAATACATTAATGCTGTTATTTCATACTTTCTGTATTAATCAAAGAATACTGAAACATAATAAAAATGTTAAGAAAATATTAAGCAGCCTTGCCATCAAGGAATTAATTACATATTAGAAATCAGTTATTCTAATATTATTTCAAAATATTATTACAGTTTCTTACTGTATTTTTTATCAAAATTATCCAAAATAATATCCAAACACACATTCTAATGATCTATTTGGGGGGGGGAAAGGTAAAACAAAAGCAAACCCCTAAAAGATCAATTAAACCCCTTGAAAGGCTTCCATCTTTTTACAGTAATTTTTACAATGCCTGGCCTGTCATGTCTTACAAAATATTTTGAATATGAAACACATGTATTACAGCGTTTAGCTGTGCAATTTTCAATGTCAGGCTTCACAAATGATGTGGCACGCATGTTACAATGAGGGTGGGGAGATATTTTGGGCACCATACGTGGCAGGGGAGCTGTCCTGAATGATGCTTCTCTGTGCTGGGACTCCTCCAGTGCAGTCGTGCTGAAGAACTGTGACAGCAGCCCGACTAAAGATAGGAACTCGCACAGCGCATGCCAGCCAGCCTAAGAGCCTTTGTGTATAGTCTAAAGGAAGACCTCTTTAGCCAGGTGTGTCTCTGGGATGTATTTACGTTTGGGAATGCATTAACTGGCATCTTTGGTATGACAGGTTTGAGAATGGGACCGAAGATGACAGCGAAGGGCAGGAGGATGAGGAGGGAGTCCTGGAAGAGCCTCCAGCACAGGGGAACCTAGACGCCTTTAGCTCCACGTTTGAGCTCTCCGTAGAAGAAGCAGATGCTGAGGTAGAGGACGAGGAAGAGAGGGAGGACGGCGGAGAGGAAAGGGAGACCCGAAATCAGGACAGTTTCAGCTCTACATTTGAGAGCATTGTCGAGCAGGTCGCCAAAATCACAGCTGTGGATGAGGAAGAGGACGACGGAGAGGAAGGGTACGACAGAACAAAAGAGAGCCAGGACGGCTTCAGCTCCACGTTCGAGCGCATTGTCGAGTCGGAGCTTCTGAGAGGCGGGACTTGCTACAGCAGTCTGGATTCACTGGACGTGCTGTCACTCACTGACGAGACGGACAGCTGCGTCAGCTTTGAGGCGCCCCTCACCCCTCTCATCCAGCAGAGGGCCCTAATGGGCCCTGAGCCTCCAGAGCTGGAGCTGGAGACCGTGCAGGAAGGGGCTGAGGGCGAGGCTGAGCTGGAAACAGCAAGGGCTGAAGCCTGCTCTGCAAGTCCGCTACGGACCACTATTCCAGGAAGCAGGTCGGAAAATGTCTTGAGCCAGCCGGCACAATGGAGCATCCCTAATGGATTCCATATTGAGCTTCCTGGGAATGGAGAGAGCGGAGAAATGATGCCAAACTCAATCAGGTAAGGATGCAACTAAATTCCCTGCTTGATCTGCCCAGTAGATGGCATGCAGCACAAGTTAATAACATGGTGTCAAACTAGTGAGCAACAAGTTTGACCATCCCAGAACTCATCTGGAATAGAGTCAAGATTCAGTCCACAGTCAATAACTGTTTGCTATTTGTTACTGTGATCTAAACTGCATAGAAATGAGCATTGTAGGCTCACTGTGGAAAAAAATATTCAGATATTTTCACATAAATGTATACCAACCCATACAAATCTAAATGAAATGAGCTGGAGCTGGAGCAGAAGCACCAAAAAAAGTCATTATAATGGGGGCAGATTATTGATTAGTAAGGTTATTTTTGCACATTTTCACACACATTTGCATGATAAGATAGTTATAACCTCAAAACACTTTTACCATAGTTCATGATTTTTACATTAATACATTATGGCAGTTGCGTGACAAAACCATCTCTAAACGTACGTTTTTTTAATGTAGTAAATTTGCTTGGAAGCTCACCTGGTACTCACTTGTAGAAGTAAGAAAAATGGCTTATTTACTTAAACATGTATATTTATCTCACGTTTGCTTTTGTTTACACTAGCCATTATGTTAAGAGTCAGATTTAGTGATTTCAAACAAGAGCATTAACCTTTTAGAGCCACTAACTAGAAGTTTAATTTCCAAATTTACACAATAAAATCAACAACAAAACTTTGGTGCAAGAAGCACTGTAAAATCGTTTTGCAGAAATATCTCCATCTGCACGTTTTCTAATGAGCCTGGGTTGAAAATTAGAGCCTATCGTGTCTGTTTTGAAGGGAGTATAACACTGACTGGAAACTTTTTTATATTGCACGGATCTGAGCCAGTATCCAAGAGGAAAGATTTCCACCTCTGGGAGCCAATGAACGATTGGTATAATATTGCTGCCGTCTCTCTCTCCCTCTCTCTCTGCATCCATCTGGACTGGACGCAGTAGCAGATGTTGTCGTTTTTTTCCTCCCCAGTTTTAAATGACTAGCAGCTTCCTGCCCCCTAGTCTGCCTGAATGAGGCATTGTTTTTAGGGAGTGACATCATCGCCTTTGGCTTTCCTCTTTCACGACAGGAGCCTTGCTCTAGATTTTAGCCACATTGTGCTTTATCCAAGTGCCGCTTGTCTACACTTCCCTTCGTGTCCTTCTAATACAGTTAGTTTTTAGTCAATGACAGGGTCAAGACTACATTTGGTCATGTCCAGTTGACCTCCATATTGCACACTGTTCATTAGCACTACCCTCTTTTAGCATTAGAGACTAACTTTATTAGCCTGTGGTGTACCAGAGGATGGTAACGCTACACTAGCCACATGTGGTTTTCATTTGCAGTTCTTTTGAGTTGCATGGTGGTTAAATGTGGTTGATAAACTCATCATAGAGAACAAAATGAGTGCTGCAGTGTCTACAACCACTAACAGACGGAAAAGAGCATATGCTGGTAATTATCAAATCCTCAGAGCCTCACAAGCATCATGATTGCTAGGGAGTTACTTAAACATAGTCTGCTTGCATTGAGAATTACATTGCAAATGCATTTAACATTTCAGTTCTGTTTTTAAAATTGCATTGAAGTAGCAAACAGAATGCAGAATTTAAAATTTTAGTTAAAACAGGTATTTGCATTTAAAAGGGCATTTTATTGGCATTTTATTTTTATTATAAAAAAAAAAAAGAATGCTAGCATTTCAAGGTCTCACTACTGTAACCAGGACTGTAACCACCATTGAAGGGCACACATTCACTTCAGTAGTCAGGATTTCAGTCAACAGAGTTCTTGAATTATTATAATATTATATAGTCAGTCCTAATCCTATCATTAACTAAAAGCCATAAAACGTGGATGATGACTTTTATTTAAAATACATTCCTATTAGATTAGTGTTTAATGAAAATCCCTGTTTACCCCCAAAACTAGGATATAGCTGTGAATTAGAGAGGCAATGCAAGCGAATCCCAAACTGTTCATCAACAAATCTCTCAGTTGTTCAAAGCGTTCTTTGCTGTGCATGAGTGAGTGAGCGAGTGAATGCATGCTTTTATGTACGATAGCAATGATTTTCTATTAGAAATTCACACTGCTGAAACATATAACACTCTCTCCTGCCATCTCAAGAGCAATCTGTTCATTTTCAGAAGGTCCATGCTTCATTACCTCTCCACTGAGACTGACCTGAGTTTAGACACGATTAAGTGATTGATCTGTCTGCTCTGACTGCCTTACAAAGGTCAACATGTGACATGAAATGTGATGCATTTTTATGTGTTGCACTGCAGGCGGTCGCTAATTTGTGGAGGTTTTTTCACCCGTTTGGTGACATAGGCATAGAAACAATCATCTCAGCCGTGACCCCGCCTCCTTTACCACCCCCACGCCTTTCTAAAAGCCTGCACCTATCCACACAAAGGAACACATTCATTTATTCTGTCTTTATCAGACACTCATAATCTCCTTCTTTATCTTTAATTGTGACACACATACCCAAAAAATCCACACGCACCCCCATCTCGCACACACATGCAAACTTCCTGTCTGGTTCCGCTCCATCCTGGTTGTGTGTGAAGGAGCAGCGGGTAAGTGCTGTCTAGCTGATGATTATCCCTACAGGATGCAGGAGAGCTGCACACACACACACACACACAATCTCTCTCTTTCTGACATCTACACACTGGTTGTGATAAACATTGCTTACACACACACTTGCATACTTCCATACAACAAAGAGAAAGGATTACTATTGTAATCCTTTGTTTTTCTCTAAAAACACAGGCCTTTTCTTTTTCAAAGGCATCTTGCTTATGTGAAATCAATATTATTTACTCAGTTACTCTTGCAGGTATTGATGTTCACATCCTTTGATAACAGTGTTTGTAGTCTGTTAGTGTTACACACTTACTGAAATATGTTTTCAACCCATGTAGAATAAAATATAGGTCCTCTAGTTGTGAAAAATGTAATCCATACATTGCAAAATGATAATAATAATAATCACTATCTTTGTCTTGTCGCACTAAATATATTTAAACATATTTTAAACAGAATAAAATTAGTGCATATATATGAATTTCTTTTTATGTATTTATCTGTCAATTTGGCACTTTGATTTCATTTAAAAAAAAAATTATTTTAAATCATCAATTTATCAAGCAGTAATGTTTGTATTAAGAAAGAATTATATAGTAACATTTTCTCTTTATTTTATTAGAATATTTTATATACATTTTTTTGTTTTCTGAACATTTTAATGAGGAAAATTATTTTTTTATATAAATTAACAAGTGTCTTAACAAGTCTGTGTGTGTATGTGTGGGTGTATATACATAATACGTACTGTAATCATAATAACATTTAACAATACAAAACAAGAGGTTTTGGGGTTTCATGTTGATCTAAAGCTGATTATTTATGCTTTAGCAGGATAAAAATCTATAACTTGTGTTTGCTGCACACCTATAGAGCATATAGAGCATGCTCAGGAAAATGCTGGCTAGAACAGAAAGCCTCTTTAGCATCACATGAGGACCTGCTAATGGAGCGTGGATGAGCTGAGATGAAAGTGAGCTGACCGTGAGACTCTGTGTGTGCTATAAGAAGCACAGATGTGAAGAGATAGAATAATCTCTCCTTGCTTTGGAGACAACACCGAAAAATAAGGAGAGAGGGGAAAGTTATTACTATAGTAAGTGTGTGTGCATGTGTCAGAGTAAATCATGATGGCTCTTTGTCATTCGCACTGTGCCGTGCTGTTAAATCCTCGCAGGTCCATATCACAGAGAAGCTTGTCTTTACTGGGTTTAGACCCAGTCTATAATTAGCTCTATCCTGTCTCTATCTGACACTTCAGTACTGCTGTTGAGTTGCTCAGCAGCTTAAAGTGAATGCGAGAATGGAGAAGAAAGGTTTAAAGGCATAGTTCAGCCAAATATAAACATTTTGTCATTGTTTACTCACCCACTATGACTTCCGTAGATGACTTACTTTCTAATGTGCAACACAAAAGGTGATTTCTGAAGAATATCCTGACTATTCATGACCATAAAAGCAAATGAGGACTGGATCCATCAAGCTTCAAAAACACTCAAAAGCACCATAAAGATAAATGAACAAGAGTCCAGATTTTCAGTGAATAACCTTAGTTTCAGTCTTTTCCTTACACTTGCTATGCACAAGTCATAAGAATGACTTTTATAATAATTTTATGCATTTTTGTGATTTTGGAGCTTTTAGGTGCAATGGAAAAATGAATGTTTAAATGAAATCTCAGGCCAAGGGCATTCCAAAAAGGTTCAGAAGGTTTACGATTCTTTTCATTTACTTTCCACTAAAGGTCCATAGAATCATAAATGTTTCAGATGCTATTATGTTTTATGGCTATGGAATGTAAAAAGTCTTGTTCATATCATAAATATTTACTCTTAACTTTTAAATTGGTAGCCATAATATCCTGTGAAGGAAAAAAATAATCCTAAACATTCTAAATAGTCTCCAAACATTGTTTTCTTAAGCTATTCAAAATTGATAAAACAAAATGTTAATGTTAAACTTAAATGAAAATAAATATTTTGTTTGTTTGTTTTTTTATTATTTGAAATAAGTAATTTTACTTTGGCAACTAACAAAGATTGCTACAATTTCTTTAACTACATAAACAAATGTAATCTCTCTCTTTGTCTCTCTCTCTCGCTATATATATATATATATATAGCGAGAGAGAGAGACAAAGAGACTTTACATCGTGAAGTTCCTTTGTTTAAATATATATATATATTTAAACAAAGGAACTTCACGATGTAACCTTTACAAAGAACCTTTTGTCTAAATGGTTCCATAAAGAACCTTTAAGATCTGATAAACCTTTCTCTTTCACAAAAGGTTCTCTGTGGTGAAAGAAGGTTCTTTAGATTATAAAAAGGCATCAAAGAGGTGGATCTTTAAAGAACCTTTGACTGCATGGTTCTTTGTGGAACCAAAAAAGGTTCTTCTGGTATCACTGTGAAGAACCTTTTTAAGCACCTTTATTGTAAGAGTTTATATATAAACTAGGACTGGGACTTTAACGAGTTAATTTACATAAATTAATGACACAAAAATAACGTGTTAAATTTTTTTAACGCATTTTAATCGCACTTATTTTTAACTTAACGTTTCTCACTGGATGAGTTTCGGCGGACCGATTATACTGGAGCACCAACTAGCGTTTCTAATGTTCTGAATGT
>JAUCMU010000026.1:7279859-7292351 GCA_032275025.1 Enteromius treurensis | reverse complement strand
CATGTGATATTTCAGTTTTTCTTTTTTAATAAATCTGCAAAAATGTCAACAATTCTGTGTTTTTCTGTCAATAAGGGTTGCTGTGTGTACATCAAAGAGTAAAAAACAATGAACTGTGAAAATGAATGATTTTAGCAAATGGCTGCAACATAACAAAGAGTGAAAAATTTTAGGGGGTCTGAATACTTTCCGTACCCATTGTATAATAATGCTATTTTGGGGACAAATTGTGCTGCCCTACAATCACAGAAAATCTGAAGCTTAAAAAATATCCATTTTAAATTGCAATCATGATCTATGTTCATATAGATTTTTTCCTAAAATGAATATAAAATGTAGCCATGAAAGCTGTTGTTGCTTGTACTGAATGTCAGACTGCACTAAATAACACAATAAAAGTACATTACTTTATAATGGACGCTTATTTAGTGAATAAGTTCCATAAAGAATATATATTCTGTATATGGTATATTTTTGTAGCAGTACTAGCATATCTGCTCCTTCTTAGCACAGCACTGTGATCACCTTCCTGTCATTGCAGGAACTTCCTGAAGGCGTTTCCTCTGATGGGAGAGACTCAGGAGAGGGAACGTGTGCTGGTGCACTTCTCCAAACGCTTCTGTCACTGTAACCCAGAAGCACTCACTTCAGAGGGCAAGTGCATTTCTCTAAATTTAGTTCATGCTATGTAGCTGAAAATTGATGATGGCATCTCATAATGCATTCCAATGAATTTTTATGGTACATGAATGAATTTACATCTACATCAAGATGGCCTTCTAAGATGATATCTTCACTGAATTGTAACCTCATGAGTGACTTATTGGAACATGTTGAACATGTTAGCATGCCTAGCAAATGATGCTTATGATGCTTTAAATCTCCTGTGATGTGTAGCTATGCCGCTGGTTTGGTTTCGAAGCAGTGTTTTAGTTTCAAATGTATGATTTCTTGTTCTCTAACTCTTTTTTTAATAGATGGTGCTCACACACTGACGTGTGCACTTATGCTTCTTAACACAGACCTGCATGGACACGTACGTATTCAACTCTTCCTTAGGTCATATTCCAAACATGTCTGCCACTAACAAGCTTATTAGCATCATGATTTCAGGTACTGCATTACCTCGATCTACTAGTAATTACAAAGCAAATATTAAATTATTCTGGAAACAAACCAACTTCAGTCCTGTCTTATATTTCTATATTCTGCATTCACACCAAAATGTTGTCTAAAAATGTCTAATGGTCATTATCCAAAAATATTTGACAGAAGAAAACCAAGACAGACAAAAATGTAATATAAAAATATAGTATTTGAGGATGATGCTAGTGACTTAACCTAAAAACCTCACCCTATGCACTTCATAGTGTCATTTTTCTTTACAAGCTTCTTGTTGTTATGCTTCTTAGTAATATTACAGTACTCTCTGACTTTGACCTAAACATGTCTCTCTTTCTCCATTTCTTCTCTAACTCATTTTGCGGCAGGTGGTAAGTGCTTCTCTCTCCTCCTCTGTTCTTCTTTGTGTTTTTCTTCTCTTTTAATGGCTTCGGCTTTAATGTGTTTTCAGAACGTTTTCATCCATCATTCGTGGAATATTACTCATCTAAAGTAGATCTCTGTGGTAGGAGGCAGACAGACAGAGGGAGATATTGATGTGTGAAGTTTAGAATGGTTGGTCTGGTTTGATACTGCCATCTGCTGACAGCTTTGTCAACTGCATGGGGTTAAGAAATGTGTGGTTCTGAATAGAGTTAGTTATGGTTTGATTTCTGTATGGGAACATTTGCATTGTATATTTACAAAAAAATGTGCCATTGGACCATAGATTTTGCCAAAAGACTACATTAAATGCTAAAATACAGTTATTGTTAATGCTGTAAACCACAATGAATTAATATGGTATCTCCTTCAAACTCTGCAAGAATCTTTCACAATCTTCCTGTCATAAGTCTAAGGATCACTATTAATATCGCTCATGAATCTGAAAAACATCATTTATGCTACAGACATGAGCGATGCATCAAATCATCCAGTTTGTTGAGGAGAGGTTTATTATTGCTTTTCTAAATAAGCAGGCATATTCTTTCTGGCAGATGATACACAGGGTGAAAAATTCACACAGATTTACACTGAATTAGATCTCCAGTCATATTAATTCTAGTCATTAGCTCTAGAAGAGTTTTTTTCCATTAATGTTTGTTGATCGATAGATACATAGAGAAATAGAGACAAATGTACAGACATACAGAGAGACAGACAGATATGTACACAAACACACACATTTTCCCTCTATAAAAATAAGTTAAAAAGTGTAAACAGGTGGCTTCATCAAAAGGATGGACCATTGCTTAACAAGCTTGAAACTCACAGTAGGTCTTTCTTTAAAGGGTTATACATTGTTGTAACGTTATTGTTTCCTTGTGGAGAAAATTAATTTAATTTTTACTTCCAGAACCAACTGTTGCACTCTATACAACATCCTGGCAACCACATGCAAGAATTTAGTATTGCAGTGTTTACTTGCATGTACAAGCATGACATACATTTAATAAATGCAGTCATGTTTAATGTTGTGCGTTATGGCTAATGGTAACTGACCTCAGTTTCTTCTTTTAATCAGTTGACCTTTCGCTAAGCGCCATCGTAGAGATATTACTGACAAATACTACTGTATCTTTGCTTGTTATTGTTTGGCATTTTTCAGACAAGCTTTTGCTCTTTTCTAATGTACGTAAATGTAAGGATCTTGTATGTTTGGAGAGGTTTTACAGGAATTTAACAAAATATGGTGAAATATTGTTGGTGACGTTTTTTTGCAAGTCATTAAATAAATCTTAAAAAGCGGGTTAAGCAATTTTCTCAATTGCGATTCACAGTCACAGTTTTAATCATGTCACTGAAACATGTATCAATTAAGTTTAAAGACAAATGTCATAATGCATTCCTTCCCTGTTAGAAGAATAATATTCAATCAAAATGTGTACACTTGTCTTAAATGGCAACGGTTTTGAGGGATAGCTTAGCAGTGGGTCACTTGTTTATGTCAATGATATGATGATACTAATTGGCATATATGTCATTATTGTTGTAACACGGTTTTGTGTTAATGTATTGCAGAATATTGGGAAAAAGATGTCTTACCAGCAGTTCATTAGTAATCTAGACGGCCTCAACAATGGCAAAGATTTTCCCAAAGAATTGCTCAAGGTAATTATTTGGAAACACAGCAGACGTGCATTTGCTATTATATTACTATTATTATCGACAACCAGTGGTACAAAAGATAAGCATCGCTTCAGAAAAGCATGCATCTCTACTGATAGAGTGTGATTTCTCACCAAACCTGACTGATTACATTAAAACACACTCGAAATGCAGTAACCACATAATGTAATTGCATTTTTGAATGCAACGGAAGACACATTCATGTTTAAATTGAATTCTAAGCATATTGTTTCATATGCTCTGTCCCATAAGCCCTTCTTTCTGTATTGGTGCAGTTGTGGTGTTTCAGACGTACAGTATTAACAGTCTCATATGTCTCTGTCCTGGTTTAGGTGCTCTATAACTCAATAAAGAACGAGAAGCTGGAGTGGGCGATGTGAGTATCCAATATCATCCCCAGGAGTCAAGTGCGCTCGTATTATCGTGTGACTTCTGGGCCTAATCTGCGTGCAACGTGCACAGTACCTGCACATGTGCATTAATGCTGCTTAATCTGGTCTGTTTCTGCAGCGAGGAAGAGGAGTTGAGGAAGAGTCTGTCGGAGCTGGTGGAGGAGCAGTGTGAGGCGGGTGGGAAGAGGGTTGTCAGGGTAACGGACAGCAGTAACCCTTTCATTGCCATTCCGCTTTTACTGAACGCTGCGACATACAAACACGGCATTCTGACACGGAAAAGCCACGCAGACATGGACGGCAAACGCAGTACGTGTGTTGTTTGATTTTTCTGCAATATCACGCTCTTGGTATTAGTTTTTTTTTTTCTGTCCTGTTTTTTCTTTGTCTGTATCGATATTAGAAGCAAACTACAACAAATCAGTAAGTAAACACGAAGGTAAATACCGTCTCGGTTCCAATTTCCAAAACCGAGTGTGCTGCCTATTAAGGCAACACTTTAAGGTGTCAAAGATGTGCTGCCATTATTATTATAATAATTTGCTTCTTCATTTTAGCCAAAATTACAAAAACTTTAAATCAAAATCTATCATTTTTATCTATAATTTTTATTTCATTATTTATTTATTTATTTGTAAAAGTGCTTCAACTTTTAAAGTTTTTCATCTAAAATGTATGGTTAGTTTATTTCAGTGGTCACATTTTACAACAAGGTTTATTTGTTAACATTAGTAAACTTTTTATTTAATTTGAGCATTTTAGTTTTAGTTGTATTTGACAATAAGCTCAGAGAAAAATAAACAAAAGAGCAGATGAATATAAAAATACTTTTATTAAATCTTAAAAAAGTTATATACAGATTGTTTTAGAGACTGTTTTTACAGTATAGAGTTAGATATACATTTGTCAGATTATTAGACGCTTTTA
Source organism: Enteromius treurensis (assembly GCA_032275025.1). Lineage (NCBI taxonomy): Eukaryota > Metazoa > Chordata > Actinopteri > Cypriniformes > Cyprinidae > Enteromius > Enteromius treurensis. The sequence goes on along the minus strand of JAUCMU010000026.1, from coordinate 7,287,801 downwards.
TCCACAGTGACTTACTAATGAGGAACATTGCAGGCAATTTGTCACAGAGCCAACAATATCTGTAGCATACAATGCCAACTTTATTAGTTTATTGTAGAGCTAGTTTAGAAAACAAGCAAAAGAGTTATATATTTTATTAGTAATGTATCTTTATAAATATATAACTTGGAAGTATTTTAATATTGTATATGCGTGTTGTGTGTATTTATGTTGATTTGAGTTTGGGTTATGTATAGCAGTGCTTCTTCTGTGGAGCACTCCAAATATGAGGTTCTGGTTATGATGTTGTCTTTTAAGGTAGCTTGCTATGTAGGCAGTAAACAGCAAGATTTGAATGTCAAGGAATGCAATAAATCAGCATTATTGAGGGCCTCCAAGATTTCCTTCTCTTTAATAATTCAGCTGCTTTAATTAAAACAATAAGGTTGTGTCTTTCATTGTGATGGAGTTCGTTTGTGAGCAGTGAAGTTTGTTCTAGAGATTTTCTTTCCTTGACTTGTGTTGCAGCTAACAAGAGCGGAGCTCATTAGTGAAGTGTGTCTTTATTCTGTCTCTCTCTCACACACACTTTTCCTCTTTTCTTCTGTCTCTCTGCAGCCCCGAGAGGACGCAGAGGCTGGAAGAAGTTCTATGCCGTGCTGAAGGGGATGATTCTCTACCTGCAGAAAGTAATTTAAATCTACTTCCCACACACTCACACACACCACACACAGTCATACTATATTTTGCAGAATGTGTACTATAATATGTGTAAGGAATAGTCAGATAACAAACTGCATTTGCCAAAATGTCCAACAATAGCTATATATTTAGATGTTTATAATCACTTTTTTAAACACAATTAAAAAGGCTTTTAAAAGGTAAGACATTTATTACACAAAATTATATTAAGAATGTAAAAAAAAAAGGTTCACAAGATTATTACTCGTCACCCGTATTACTTGATTACTACTCAGCGTCACTCATTGAATTAAGTAACCTACTGAATTGAGTAATGGGGCATCAGTGAAGTTACAATTTGAGAAAATTATGACACACGGTATGCTGAAGGTGTCTACTCTTGTAGTCTAGTCTGAACATACAGTAGTCATACAGTAGACTCTTTTCTAAGCATAATGAGCTGCCCTGCGCTCTGCTACAGTATCTACATAAGCAGCTTTCTTCTAAGGTGGCATGCTATATCTCATAATCAAACCTCAGCAGTGGCTAATTAGATTTAATTACTGTTTTATACTAATATTATACTATTTTTTATTTTATTTTAATTATATTAATATATATTATACTTGTAATTGTGGTGTCTGCTTTTATCATTTTTAGATTTTTTTTTTTACTGTTTGTGTTTAATTAATTTTTTTGTTAATTGCAGTTTTACTTTACAGTTCACAAGTTAATCCTGTAGGTAACATTTTTTACTTTCATTTAATGTTTAGAGTTATTATTTCAATTAATAATGTTAATTCAACAAATAGTGTGTAACCAAGTCTGTTTTATTAGTACTTTTTAATACTGTATAAAATTAAAGAAATTCTTCTAATTTACACTTTGCTTATTTTTTCACCTTGAAGGAAACAGTATGTACTGATTTCTTGTACACCAGCATAATTATCTGATCTATTCCTGCTGCTATCTAATCTAGTGCTGCTTACTTTTAGAACTGCCTTTGTGGTGCCCTAAAACGCCGCCTAATTTGGCAGCTCAGTAGGGTTTTGGAACGCAGCCATTGTCTCTCCATCATTTATTTTCATTTTTGCATTCACTAATTCTTCTCTCTGTCTCCCCCGTATGGTCAGGATGAGTATAAGCCTGATAAAGATCTGTCAGAGGTTGATCTGAAAAACGCAGTACGGATTCACCACGCTCTTGCTACAAGGGCCTGTGACTACAGCAAAAGACAGAACGTCCTCAAACTCAAGACTTCGGATTGGAGGGTCTTCCTCCTGCAGGCCCCGTAAGCATCAAACCTCTTCAACTGCTCTGAGAATCTTTTTCATGTTGCTTTTACTGTAGTCGGCTACCCTACTATCCACTATGTCACAGAGCACTTGGGTCAGCTAGCTTTCATTATTTTCTTTGTTTGACTTTCCCTTTAAATGTGTGTGTGTAGGAGTGAAGAAGAGATGATGTCATGGATTTTCAGGATTAATCTGGTCGCTGCTCTTTTCTCGGCTCCTGCTTTTCCCGCCGCAATCGGCTCCATGAAAAAATTCTGCAGACCGTTGCTGCCTTCATCCACAACGAGACTCAACCAGGTGCACAAATATAACTAGAAACAGTCTACAGACTAACTTTATTACGTAATTTTAGAATTTAGAAATTGATTATTATTAATGATGAATAAAACGATTTAATGTTGTCAAAGTAAACATTGGTGTTAAAATATTGCACAATAGTCTGTAAGAATACTGTATAACATGATACTTTGGGGTCAAATTGACCTTCCTTTTCCAGTTTGACAAATGTGCTTGGAACAATAACAATACATGTTTTTTTATTTACTTCTTATATACTCATTCCTCATTCGATTAAAAACAATAGAATAAAATAGCAAAAAGAACAGATTTTTTCCAACCTGATTTTATGTAATTATAAAATATTACATATACTTGTTAAATATATAATAAATTATAATAATTCAATATTAATGTGTGTATATAATTCTTAATATATTTTTCATAATTATTTTTTATAAATATTTTCCTACTGAATTCAAGAATGTAATTATTGAAGGTTTGGGGCAATGGTAATATTTATGACAATGGTAATAAAATGTATGAAATATTGCATATAATTGTTAAATATATAATAAATTATAATAATTATATATATATTGATTTTATTTTTATTTATTTTTTGTAATATATTTTTCATAATTGTTTTTAATAAATATTTTCCTACAGAATTTAATAATGTAATTATTGAAGGTTTGGGGCAATAGTATAAAATGTATAAAATATTACACATAATTGTTAAATATATAATAAATGATAATAATTATATATATATATATACATTTTTTTTTTTTTTGTAATATATTTTTATAATTATTTTCCTACTGAATTCAATAATGTAATTGTTGAAGGTTTGGGGCAATGGCATAAAATTTATAGTATAGTAAAAGCCTATTGTTTACTTTTTTTAACAAAAATTGTAGGTTTTGTACAGTATTTACATAATGGTGGTTCTTATTTATACAGGAAGAGCAACTGAAGTCCCATGAGAACAAACTGAAGCAGATTTCTCTGGAGTTAGAGGAACACAAGAAGAGCCCACCTGATCTGACGCCCAAGAGCAAAGAATCTGAAGAGTATCGAATCAAAGAGCACTATTTAACCTATGAGGTCAGAACAATACAAAGTCATCTGTCTCAGAGCTCGTATGAATGCTTTTTAGATATTAGAATTATGCTGTAGCCGTTGTATAGGCAGGGTGGAGAGGAACATGGGTTTGAGTCAAACCTATTAGAAAACTCACCTTTTAACCTTTGTTGTAGTTATTAAATGATTGGTTTTAGCTGATTAAGGACTCATTGGTCGTAAAAAATAACATCTGTAAAACATCTATATGAGTGGATCCCAATTGGTGACCAAAAAAATAGTAGACGAAAAAGTCTGTTCTGATCATGGTCCTGGTCAACAGGGAAAATAATGCAATTCACAAAAAGTAAAATCCAGCTAACCAAAACCATTTTCATTTAAAGAAATTCTAATCATTTTTTTTATGTCTGCAGAAATGTCGCTATGAGACGTACGTCAGCCTCATGCAGGCCAAGTTTCGCGCAGGAAGTGATGATTTGGATAAGATTGAAGCCAGTCTATTCACCGGGGAGGGAAAAGAAGGTTACCTGCGCAAAACTCAGTCCAGCCCGTCAATCAGTCAAGGTCAGGGGGTCAATGGACGGGCCGGTCATAAACACGCCCCAGAGCACAATAGCTGAAGAGCCTTGTTTGACCTCTGAACTCATGTGACACGCTCACGTCTGAGCCTGACTGCAGTGGGTTCGAATACGTGAGAAAGAGTCAAGATAAACACAAACGTAGCATTATAATTATCCTTATTGTTTCAATGTACAGTAAATTTATTATGACCATTATATGTATTATTACCACAACAATAAACATTGTTAATAATGCTATGAACATTATGTGCCAAAAACGAAAAATGAGGAGACCAAGACTGTATAAGTGGGAGGAAATGACAACACTGCATATAAAGTCAAGAGAAAGTGAACTGCGGCATCACAAATGTGTTGCAGAGGATGCACTGTGACATGCAGCCACGTTGTGATGTCATTTAGAATTTTACTGTGACATTACAGCGACTTCATTTAGATTCCATTAAAGGGACAGTTCAGCCAAAAACAAAATCTGATCCTCATCTTGTTCCAAATCTGTACGGTTTTCTTCTGAGGAACATAGAAGAACATTTAGATGAGCACTATGGCCTAAACAACATCAGACCTAATGTACTTCCACTCTAGGGGGAAAAAAAACAATGTCTGAGACATTTACCAAACTATAAAAAACAGTGACATTTCTCAAAATATCTTCTTTGGTTTTGAGCCATAGATGGAAAATTTTTTGGATGAATTGTTGCTTTCAGAAGTGTTATGAAGGCAAAAAGCATCACATCACATCGACAACACAATGCAACAATCCAATGCTTTGGGATACTTGGTGAAATGTCTCACATTCACAAGAATACCACGACGCATGCTTGTGTTGAATTGTTGAATAAAGTCATTGTTTTTGTCACATTTGCAATTCCGCCGTGGACACATTTCACCTTTAAATTCATCATGACATCACTTAGCAGTGTTTGCCATTCTTTACGACATCACAACGTGTGTCTATCCCGAGGCTGTGTTCGGTAACGGCTTCCTGGTTTAGATGTAGCAGTTGATGTAATTGTGAGACGCTCACAGCATCAGCCTCATGAAGTAGCCAGTTTAAGGGCTTCGCCGCACGTTGGGGTGCATGTAAAGATTCATGTGGGCTGCCTGTAGTGTTATACAACTACCCCCTTGTAATTATTTATTGTTATATTTATTAATTGTAAATTTATTTTCTCCTTTTGGAGCCAATATAGCGGGAAGACGCTTGTAAAGATGACTATGTTTGACCCTCGATTAGTTTAACCCCCGTTATTTTAATTCTCTTAACTGAAGAGCTGACGGCTGATTAATGGATCCAGGGATATGTTGGATGTTGGGAAGTACAGTGTCTTAACACGGGACAGGGTATGGGACATTGTAATGTATGCGCACAAGCGAGTTGAGTTGAGTCTGAGTATGCAAAACAGTGACGAAGAGGAAAAACATTTCAGACTGAAAGCGACGCCCTCATTTTCTCTATTCAATGGACCACAAAGCCTCTATGTGTCTCTATGTGCCTGCAGAAAATTCAACCTGGACTGAATATTGAGCAGCAGGACTGCAAACAACACACCATGAACCTCCCTGCCTCTTCATCTGAATTGCTGTAGCGAATCGAAACGTCTCAATCCTGGAAAACGTGTCACTTTTGTTTTGAGGAAGATCATTGTTCTTGAGCCACCGAATAGGACTCAGAAACTTAACGGTACAAACTTTGAGCAAGTGCTAGTAGATTTTTATAGTCCTGTTGTAAAGCATGAGGACATTGAAAGTGAGAGAATGAGCTTTTGGCTCTTTTATGCTTTATGGATGTGGAATGATGTAAGAGCTGCAATTTTATACATTCTTAGTAATGGCTTTCTTAAAGGGACCTCTATAGCCTACTTTTCGCTTTGGCTGTTGTGCTAACATGATTTTCCCGTTTAGGGTAGAACACAGATGCTGTTGTAATAAAAGATTGTGATGATTATTTCACCATCTCTCCCTGCGTGGAAGGAGTCTGTATGTTTCATCTCATTTAAAGTCCTTATTTCTGCCACACAGGTTAGTATAGGAGCTGATTTGCCAAGTGTTGCATTAATCATTTCTTACAGAACAGCACTAGTACATCTTTCTTCTCATATCTAATGTCTTTATTGTAATGCAAAATCATACATTTTCTTGGGAAATTCTATTACGCACATTATTATTAAGCCGGTATTATTCATTAACATCCAAGGCAGCATTTCTTCCCATTTTATTCCCGCTTGGTGACATTGGTTAAAAAAAGAAAGTCAGTTTTGTGGAAGCAAGTCTCCTCCAAAATAACATGCACTGGATAATCACCCACGATAAGACAAAGTTTTTGTTTTTCTTGTTGACTTATGTTTAAAAAGTCAGTTAAACTATAGAGCACTGAAAGAATTAAACAATTCTGTATTTTTTCTACTTTATTGACATTTTTTTAATGAGTTTTTGGTTAAATGTCTTGCTCAAGAATATGAAATACCCTATTTATCTTGATGTTTGTATTTCAGATATTTCTATAAAATGTAACCTCAGATGTAGGACAGACATGACAACACTTCAACGATTTCCAGCCACTTTCATATTATACAAGTGTTTTCTAATTACATATCAAGTACATTGCCTGTGATAGCCTTCAGAAACTGCAGTGAGATCATTGGCATTGATGGCTTTCAGTAGTTTTTTTCAGTAAAGTTTCTTGGGCAGCTGCAAGGGACAGTTCGTATATTACCAAACCTGTAACACCTTCATTAATCTTTGGAACACAAATTAAGATATTTTTAGCTCTCTGACCCTGCATAGACAGAACAATGCAACTCAAATGGTCCCAGAAACAGAGCAAAGCCATCAGTAAAATGTGACACCAGGGGTACAATCTTATTTTTATGAAGCCAGAAGAAGCTAATGGCTTTTCCACTGCCTACTATGTGATCGGCTCACTTAAGGGGGGTTACAGTGGCTACAGTACCTGCTCTATATATATTTATTTGCTATATATATATATTTTTGGTACCACCTGGGCTGAGGTACCTTTAAAGTTAACTATTTTAACCCTAACTTTGGTACCGTATCTTTACCAAAACGTGACCTGTACACTCTGTTAAACACTGATTGGCCGGAAAGAATCGTCACTACCTGCGTCATTGAACTTGCGCGAAACACATACCCGCTAGATTTAAATCAGCACAGCCAGCGAAGGAACGAACGCAACTCTTTTAAATGAGCGCACATCTTTTAATAAATCATGTTTCGTGGTCTGCTGGAACGTACAGACATTCCTCTCGTTGATAGCCGAGGAGCGGATGGTGGAGTGACCCGAAATGAAAGCGTTTTCCAGGAGTCGAGACAGCAGAGGCGGCGCGACTATAAAGAAACCCGGATGATCCCGTCCACAAAGCGGGCCTAAAACTGCAGTGGAAACGCAAACCGAACTGTACCGTGCCGAGTACTGAAAGCGCCATTAGTTTCTGAGCCTCGGAACATTTAAGCTGCGTTGCTGTTAATGGAGGGTGAGAGAGCTCTCCGATTTCCTCACAAATATCCAAATTTGTGTTCTGAAGATGAACCAAAGTCTTTACAGGTTTGGAACAACATGAGGGTGAGTAATTAATAACATAATTTTCATACAGCATTTCATTTTTGCAACATCTGTTACATTATGAACATGATACAAAGTAACTATGTACTTTTTTTAGTAGCTATAGTAATAAAAAAAAGTCCAATACAAATCGTTGCAAAACAGCTTGACAGAAAATGTCTATTGTAGAAACTTCATGTATTTAACTTAGCAAAATGTGTTAATTCTGTATGTTGTCTGAGGGTTGGCATCATCTCTTCTCAGGTGTTTGGTCATCTCAGATCATTTAAGGGACCTAGACTTACACGCTTGTGTAAACGTTAACTAGTGTTAATAGTTAAAGCTACTTAATTTAAAAGTGCCATAGAATGATTTGAGAGAATATTTTAAATTGTTCTCTGATATTGTAATTTGACCCTAGAATGAAACAGTCTGTATTTGCCTTATTTGGAAGGTTCATGAATATTAATGAGGAGGTCTGCTCT
>JAUCMU010000026.1:7257454-7279759 GCA_032275025.1 Enteromius treurensis | reverse complement strand
TTATGTCCATGTACTGAACTGTTATTATTCAACCATGCCAAAGTAAATTCAGTTTTCCATTCTATGGCACCTTTAAAGAAAAAAACATCCTACACAGTCCAATCAAATGCTCTGTAGAGTGAAAACATCCCTCCTGTCAATACGACCTAGTTCTGACTAGCAATAGGCGGTTACATGTTTCTTGGTTCTCAAACGTGGCATAAAAAACTCCAGTTTCAATTGTATGTACATGGTTAAAGTAAGTAAATGTTAGTTTTATGTTAGCATGTCCTGTAGCTCGAAGCTTTGAATGTGTAATTTACCCAACCTGTTTGACACTTTGTCGTTCGCAAAATAAGATATTTTAAAAGTCAACGGGGTCCAAACAACTTCGATTCAGAACTGTAATTTATGGGTCAACTATTTTTCTAAAGCACCACTGGAAGTGGACGTAAGAATTCAAGAGCACAAAAACCAATCATTGCCAGGGAGGAATGGATGATTTATTGCAATTAGTCATTTTCAGACACAAAGGCTTTCCAACTCAAGAACAACATACGTACCTGTACAAAAATACACTTGTTACCAAGAAACGTAAATCTGAATAAAGTTGTGAGAACACACAAACAGCCAAGGGAACGAACAGAGGATGCAGAGAGATGGTTGTGGCAATGATGAAGAGTAGAACACGATGGACGTCTAAGCCAATTTAAGCACCATATTCATGTTATAGGAAAGGCTGAACTGAATACCTTCGAATGTATGACTTAAGTTTAACATGGGTACACACATGAGAATAATCATCACAGTATTTTTTCATTAGACATTTTTAACCAACTAAAGAAAATAACAGTTGGTGCACTACTTAGTCATCATGCAATTTACTTTAGTAAACCTTCTGTAACACAGACAAAATAGACTTCAATATGTAGAAGAACTTCATAGATTTCTGCCAAACAGCAATTGTCACAAAGCCTGGAAAGTAATTATAGAATCTTTGAATGTGAGGTCACCTATCAAAAATAATATGCTGATTTTTTTAAATTTTCTTTATATATTTAAAGTGCAAGTATTTTATCCATTTGATTCAATGCTTTCTGTAAGTATAAAATACAAAGGGAAAAAAACAGCAATATGCTTTTTCCTATATACATTTCCTATGCATGTAGGAACACATATATAGGAATCGTATACATATTTATATATTTTTTATATATATATATATATATATATGCTATCTTTTTTAATAAAGAGGAGCATCATATGTAACAAACCATATATACACACACATCACAGGTCATATATATATATTTAAGTACAACACATTTGATAGGGGATAAAAAGGAAATGGTTGGTGGGATATGTGAATACCCTCCTTGTGCATTGACCCTCGATGCAGGACCCCTCCCAGACAGTCTGCTTAATACGCAAAATGCTCACAGTTACATGCTAAGCAGGTCAAAGCCTTGAGCTTGTGAGACCGAAGGAACGTGAAGTATGAGAACTAACCCAAGTTGGTGACTGGCCGTGGTTTAACAGGGAAGGGGAACCGTATAATCGCACACACACACACACTCTTCATGAGATTAACACATAGATCAAGTTAAAAGGCTGCGTTTCGCACTTCGTATTGGAAACCGCAGATACGTGAGGGCTTTAAGGTGTCTGTGCAGCTCCGTTAGTTCAGTTATGCTCATTAAGGACAGGTGAGGTTGGAATCAGCACCTGGAATTGGAGAAAAGCCTGAAATTGCTCTTTCAGTCCAGCATGGAGTCAGAGTACCGTCTAATTTTTTTTGTCCCCATAGCCTGTTGTGCATCAAACCAAAACTGGTCTTTGCTGATGGAGAGCTCGAACACTATCACAAGAGAAAGTCTGCCACCTGGACAGGACTTAGTATCCAATAGCACCTTCACGATTGACTTAAAATGTGCGTATTCGATCGAGGGTCAATTTTTGCATCGTTTTGCTCTAGAAAACACCTTTAAATGGTACTTCCAGTTTCAATTTCGAACTGTGGCACGCATCGAGCAGTTTTCGTTATCGGATCCGGGCAGTGATAGGAAAAAGATTTGCTTACCGGCCTCAAGAGGAAAAGAAATATAACTGTGTACAAATAGACCTAAAATAGCCCCTACAAGAGAAGCATGCCATTTCAGATTGAAGAGATGCGAGGGCATATCGAGCGAGACAAAATGCGTATGTATGCTTTAATATTGTGCAGTGGTAAACAAGAGACCAAACGCTCTGCAGGAATAATGTCAGCCTTTATCCCCTATAGACTTCCTCATGTGCTTAGCACATAAATTGGCCTTTAGCATGGGAGTCTGTGGCTAGAAACCCCCAAAACTGTCCGTAGGCTGGTGGCTTTAGTACAAATAAAGGTCTCATTTTTACAAAACCCCACACGTCCCGAGTATTTGTGACGTTTGGGTCCGACAGCAACAGGCTTTTCCCTACAACACTAGTGAGCTGGCTTTTGTCGAGAGAGGGTTTGAGATAAAAAAAAGGTATTTTTTTTAACATTCATAAGAAATTTAATCAAATAAATAGTTATGGATATCTCTAACTGAAGCATTGTGCATTTAACATTGGCTAAAACAAACAATGTACATACATATTAGCAACCGAGTATTAAACTACTCCAGCCACCGAGAAGCTTTTTAAGTGACTAGATCGCTATATTTTTAGGTCACACAGGATTGCATCTGATTGGCAGAGTGCAGATTTGCCGCCGTATATTTCAGACGGTCCCCGTATGTGGTTTAGTTATTAGAATAAACTCTCAACTTTGACTTGGGCTGTCAAAAAGGTTCGTTTAATACGCCGAGACGTTTTTCGTTTAGAGAGAGCCTCTAGGGTACATTTTTTGTCATTGCAGGGGACGAGTATCCACACACACAAAATGTCGACGTAATGCAAGATTCGATCATCCCACAGAATCCGATCCCCCCTCGGGCCCCAAGAGGTAGCCATCAGTAATTCCTTTTCAAAAACATTGCATTATTGTCTTCTGGATACACAAAGTAGCATTTCTGGTAATGCTTTTGTAGTGTTAACATTCATAGATTGGATCGGATGAATAAAACCAGAATGTATAGCTTTGATGACTTTTTATAGTTATCACACCATCTTTCAGCGATTTTTGTAGGATTTCTATTCAGGCATTGAATAGAGTACCCATTATCCTATGATCTTTTAGGAAATAGTTTTACTTTGGGGGTCCGAAGAGGAATGTGAACCTGCGGTGGAACTGAATTTTGGGCAACGCCGCCATTAGCACGCAGCCTACAATATATTGCACACGATACTGAAATGTTAGCACTGTTACTTTAGTGAGAAAAAGTTAAATCTCAAGGTGCGATGTGACGAGGTTGACAACGAATTCAGCAACTGATAAGACCGGCAGAAGTAAATCCCATAAACAGGGATATTAGCACCATACAAATAAAATCATACAGGCTACTGCCTCGGCCGTAAGTCTACTAATATAGGCCTACATTAGCATAATGCTGGGCTGTAGCAAGAAACATACGTACAACCTTATCAAGCTGTTTTTGTTTTGTTTTTTACGCAGCTTTTTCTTTTTTTAAACCTGTTACTTTTTTTTTTAGTTAATTTATATATATATATATATATATATATATATAATTTTTTTTATTTTTACACAGAACATCAGGAGCAGACCTCCACCGCCTTTAGGTGACTACTGCTGCATTCACGTCGCACCATAATTACCAACGTTTTTGACAAGCAAAAAAAATTAAGTTTAAAAGTCTTATTCATATTTTTCACAAATTTGCAAAGGCTGGGATCAAGGACAAAACCGCACCTGGATGGATTTTGCCCTGAGCACCGCTACAGAAAACCAAGTAATTCTGGTTCGACTTGAACGCAGCACATCCATGTTTACGTCATCGTTCTTTTCCCAGCAACTTGGAGGGCCAAGAGCCCGCATGCCTCTTCCTTTGATTGGCTTGTCGAAGAAGCTTCACGAGTGGTACAGCAATTACGCCGTTGCGACCCCGAACAACAAAGAAAGACAAACAGCGATCGGAAAGAAAATGAACGAACACGTAAAGCATGTAAACGTGTGGAGAATATAAGGCACCAGAGTTGTTTTTTGACGTTGTAGAGGATGCTCCGCGCAGATATTAACGCAACTCGCACTAGTGGACAGCTCCTTTTTGAGTACCCACCCCATCCCCAAAAACAAAACAAAGAAAAATTCCCACAGAAAACGTGGGCAATTTCATAAGGATCTAAGTACATCTGATTCACAAAATCATAGTTTGTATATCTAAGTTAGCACTTCAATGAAACCGTCTGCCCAAATGTCGGCGGGCAATGGTGCAACAGGGTTCTTATTTAACAGGAACAAACGTCATCCGGTTGATTTAGCAATGCCTCCGCTGTGCGGCTACCGAAGCACACATTGCAATGACGTGTGCAAACAAACAATTTCATTTGCTTTGTGTATAGAGTTAAAAGGCAAATGAGTAAACGAAATATCTAGATTTCCTCAGATGCATTTCAAGGTGCACTTGGTCATTTTTGGTTTATGTGAAACATGAAGCAAACGAAAGTGATTAATAACATTGAGTTTATGTTGTTAATTGGCTGGTCACGTGTTCTCAACTTAGAGGCCCCCATGATGCAACCAGTGAAAAATTTTAAATGATGGAAAAATGACCAAGCGCACCTTTTTAAGTCGAACCAGAAGGGCTGACATCCATTCATATAAATTGGATAATCTAACAATAGTGCATGTTTAAATATTCACAGCACTCCCGCATCACTGTTCCTTCATTTCTGATGTTCGTTGCATGTTGAACCTTTGGTTCAAACGGTTCCTAAATAAAAGCTTTTGTGCTGGAAGTCAAAAGTGAGCACTAATTATATATTTATTCCTCTTTTTTTTTTAATTTGCACCTTTGGAAATAGTATTGCACTGCAAAAAATGCCCATCTTGTTTTCCAGTCGAACACACAACATCTTTTAAATAATTTACTTGACCAGCAGAACTGTAGGAGTGGGGTCAGTTCCTCCAATATGCCACAAGCCCTAGTGACGTCACTCACTTTGCGTGCTCTCATTAAAAACCCAAATGTACATGCTGAATATCAGCAGCATTTTCACGGTGCTTTGTACTATTTTTAATTAAGACATTGCATTTTAAAATCAGTAAAATTCATTAGTTTTTACACATGAAGCTGGCAACATGATTGAAAGGTGTCAGTGCTGAAGAGTTTAAAAAGCATACTGTATCGTATTACAACTGACCCCACTCATGTGTTTTTATATAAAGTGTCATTTTACCATTAACTAGGCATGTTTTTTATTTCCAGTATTGACACTGTTTGCTGTGTGTCATGAGTTATCTGAATAAAAATTGTGTTGGACTTTTCTTATAATTACTAATATATTTATATTAGTTCTCAAGATGTTCGGATATTTGTACTGAAAAACAAGTGGATTTTTGCAGTGCATAAGAGCTTGGATGTGTCACACACGTGGGTAAAGAGGGATATACACACACTCCCGCACCATCCTGGACACGGTTCATACATCATGTTGTCGATAGCAGCGTCTTACTGTTAAATGGTGGGTAAGTGGGTAACTTCCGGCGATGAGTGAAGAGATGCAACTGTTTGAGTCTGTGAGGGTTGTGTTTGTGTAGATCGATCCAACATTACAGTAACGTCTGATTATCATGTCATTCGTTCTGTGCACATATATATATATATATGCATTAGTCCTCGTCCCCGTCGTCCCCGTGCAGGCCCTCCGGTTGCATCTCGCGCGCCCTCCGCTCCCGGCTTCGCTCCTGGATCTTCTTCATCTCGTCCGCGTACTTGCAGAAGGTCGTGCCGAATTTGGACCACACTTTGCAGGGCACCGTGATGGAGTTGCGGTAGGTGGGCTTCACTTCGCTGACCCGCATGAAGACGCCGTACTTGTTGGAGCCCACGTCGAAGAAGAAGCGTTTGTTGTCCACCGTCAGCGACGTGCCCTCGGGCAGCTCCGCGGGGTCCTCGTCCACGCCGAAGTCGTCGATGAGTTTGGCCAGCGCGTCGCGGAACTCGATGAGTCCCTGTGCGGGAAGCGCGATGGTCTGGCCTTGCGAGGCTCCCAGGCCGGGCCCGCGGTTGACGGTCTGCCGGATCCGGAGAAACCGCCCCCTCTGGTTCTCCTTCAGATCCATGTAGTACTTCCGATTCTCGCGCACCAGGAACTCGCTTTTAAGCGCCCTCCTGGGCTCGTCCTGCACCGTGTCAGGGTTGCTGGGGCCCAGCTGGGCGTAATGCTCGATGAAGTCTCCTAGGTAGTCGCGGAACTCCACGGCGACGGACATGGAGAGAGTCAGGCGGCTCTTGTTTCCCCCGGCCCCGACCTCTGCTATCTTCAGAAAGCGGCCTTTGGCGTTCTGCTTCACGTCCAAATAGAAGCGTTTGTTCTGGATGTCCACCCGCTTCGAGGCGAGCTCCTCCGTGTCGTGCTGGAGTCGCGACGCAGCGCCCTGGTGCATCGGGCCGGGGCCTGTGGCGAATCCACCGTGCTCACTTCCACTGTCTCTGTCCGCCATGATGCAGCCTCCCCGCTTACCTTCTCTCTCCGTCTCCCTCAGCCCTGCTGCAAAAGCAACTGCTGCCGAGCGACCGCGCAACTCTCGCGAGATCTGGCGCCAGAGACGCTTCCTGAAGGAGGAGACGCAATCTCCGCGACCAACCTCAATTTAGATCAGATAATCCAAAACACAAATCAGAGGGTTTCAATTGTTTACATAACATTATGAGTTAGCCAAGCCACTGCAAAGGATCCAAATGTAAATCAACTTCGTACTATGACTTTGGAAAGAATAGTATTAGAATCCTTAAAACTAGTAGTATTTTTTTAAACCCTAAAAAGTAGCCTATTAAAATCCTTTACATGCAAAGGGTCTATTTTCAAAAAATCACTACAAACAGGTTTTGAAGTTCTATAACCATTTGTGGATTTATGATGCCTACAAACCTGGTTGTCTTAACATTTTTCATTGTATTTTTATTTTATCTTATTTATTACTATTATTATTCTTATACTAGTTTCTTTGTCTATACATACCGTTCTGGAGCATCAACTTGATCCACTGACTTCTGTAGCCAAACAAGCAATGGGTTCTTACATGCGTGGCGCATTTTTTAGCTCATCTTGAAGTCTCCGTCTGGTGGAGGGGCTCTATTTCTGCAGTCCGTGAGATTCTTCAGATCAGGAGTGTGTTGGTATGTCACATCCGCGTTATGATTGCGCATGAAGCAGTGAAATTCTACATGAAGTCATTTGGATCTTTTTGTCTGTGTTTATCACAAGATACATATTATCTCATATTACCATGACTCGTGTGCTTGTGTTTAATAAATGTGTGTGTGTGTCTGTGTGAGAAAGAGTGACAGGGAAAGGGAAACTCGAAAGAATAGACTAATTAATGTCAACAAGATGGTGTTTTATTTTACTTTTAGATATTTTCTCACATCCTCTTGCATTTATCTTGTTGCAATATTTGTAATATATTGTAAGTATTGAAAGAAGTGACCGTTAAAGTAGATTTAAGTGAATAAAATGTACAATTACATAATCACACACAAAATGAATGGGCTTACGATAAAGACACGCAAATCTGTTCAGCACCACGGACAGCGCTGCACCCACTACAGACCGTCAACACGTGATTTTTTCCCACCTTTATCATGAATGGGTGAATGAATTCTGAGTTTGTTGCTCATTAAATGTTTTGAGATAGCCTAAAAACAACAACAGACCTTATATACTCAACATAGATAATGGTTTTTCTACTGTGAGTTGTTTTCTATCACTATACACCAACCCTAAACATATTTTCAAAAAGCACAATTTAATAATCTTTTTAAGCCTTTTTAATTAAAGGGGACATAGGTAGTGTCCTCAAAAAACACATTTACATTGTAATATATTGTCTAATACCAAATTTGTGATCCCCGTAAACCACCCAAACAAGAGCACATATGTGCAAAAAAAAAAAGGTTTTAAACCATTTGACTTCCGCTGTAGTGTGTCTGTAGGAAATATCACATTTCTAAAAATTCCTTTTGCCATTAATTGTATAAATCAAGTCAGGATTACACGAGGAATCTGAAAAAAACTGATACAGACTAGAACTGTGGCAAGATGCTTCAAGAGGACCTTCCTGCAAAGCTGCCTGAAAAACTATGTGTAAGTGCATCTAGGGCAAAGAGACTTTAAACACAAAGTTTAGTCAAAATATATGTTAATTTGATGTAGTTAATACAAGTAAATCAGTGAAATCTATTCATTATTTTTGAAAGCATCTTCACTTTACAGCATTTTTACACAAGTGCATTAAACCTTTCACAGTACAGCTTTGCAGCTTTTTTTAAGTGTCTTGGAAAGTTCTTCTGAATTTAGTCTGTCTCAGTTTTTTCTGTTCCTTCATGTCTTTGCAGACAGACTGGATGATGATCAGCCAGACTCAGAAATCTCATTGGTTTATTACAATTAATGGCGAAAGAAATGTTTGAAAATGTAAATTGATATTTCCTACTCACACACTTCAGTAAAACGGGCTTTAAACCTTTTTTTTTCTTTTACTGTTTAAAAATACTAATAGTTTAAGACTTGTACAGTATGTGTGTGTCCATTTATTAGGTAACTGTGTAAGTAAAGAGTTGATTAAAAAGATAAGAGGTGATCGTTTTAGTACAAAACATGACAACGCATTCTTAGAAAGGTAATATTTGAATTGATGTCGATTATATAAATTTTTTAAAAAATGTATGTAACTTTTATTTTAGAAATAGCAATGTTTTCAAACATATTTTACAAAAGTTATATGATGAGAGTCCTTTCTTGTCACATGACAAAAATGGCTCCTGCAAGTTGGTTATGCAGTTAATTTTCATTTGTCAGTCTAAAAAAAATGTTAAATATTCTTAAAATAAATGTTTTATAAGTAGTGCGATTGCTACTTTTTAATGTAATAATGGCAGTCATTAAATAATTTTTCTGGCGAAAATGATCCAAACGTGTTTCAAAAATCCAAACTTAAAGGTTAGATTAAAAGAACCTGGTGCCTGAGTTCTAAACTAGGTTTTTATCATCTGGAACATTCTTGTTCGTCATTAACCCAGTAAAGCAAAAGAGAAAACATTATCGACAAGGGTCTAAATCGAGACAGTTGTTCGCAGTGCACTTCTCTGTTGCGTTACACGCTCGCGTTGTGACTGCAGATGTCGCCCTACAGCAGCCTCAGGACAGGACGGCAAAGGCACATTCGTTCTCTCGCGACGCATTTACGCATGATGTAACCCTAATGTCCAAGTTAAAAACCCAGTCCAAACCGTGCACAAAATAATCCTCCAGACTGTGGCGAATCATTCTGCTTATTTAGTTTGACTTGTCATGACGACGCAATGACCGGTTCTCTCCTCACATTATAGAGCCCTGGGTACATGGCAAATACCCGCAGGACCTGTTGCCGGGGTAAATATGGCTGATAGGATGCTCGGTGGTTTGCTGTGTATCTGTCTTCTAGGCGCGTGGCGGATCGCTTTTTGGGGCAAAATGGTGAATGTGACCTGAATGCGGATTGTTCTCGAGTAGAAAATCACGGCAAACGCACTTTTCACCAGGCATCGATTGCATATCCAGCTGCTTTTCGCAGCGTTAGTCATCGCGTCAGCGGTCTGCCGCGGTGGCCCGACTGCCGTTTCTCTATTAGTTGATGTCGCGCAGCGTATTAACACAATTTACGCACATCTACGCCAGCAGGTCGCCTACTTTCGAGGGATTTCTTTCTACGGCTGGCTGGTCGGTCGGACGCTTCCGTGTCATTAGTGCACATTTGCGCCAGAACTTCCAGCAGACGGCACGTAAAAATCGCTTAGCGGAGGGCGCGCGCTTGTTGCATCGCCCAGCAAAGGAGTAGAGCGTCGTTTGCGCGGCGGAGCGCGTCTTTGGAGCTTTTTTGCATCTCCACATCTTTTGTGTGCACGAGCGAGGCGTCTTACTGCCCGTCCGAGCGATGTTGATGATGGTGATGATGACATTGGCTGGATAGATAGATAGATAGATAGCTACAGAGAGAGAGAGAGGGAGAGAGATAGAGATAGTGAGAGAGAGAGAGGGGGAGTGTGTGCGCGAGGAGCGTCTTGCAGCAAAGGAGCGTCATTTATGCATGCATGCTTATTGAGTTTGGGGATTGTGCTTTGAAGGAGAATGCAGCAGCCTAGCAGTGACCGGGGCTGATTCCGGTTCCTCAGCGGCTGGTGTTTCCCCGTCACCAAGTGCATGGGGAAAGCGGCACACGCAGATGGCATGGACACTTGCGCAAGCCCATTCGCACTCAGTCCCCCAGCACCTTCTGCCCCGAGAGCACTGCAGCAGCGCCGCCGGCCGCCCCTGAGCCACAGCAGACGGCATGAGGAGGCTTGATCCGGTGCATTTCTCCATGCTCGTCATCGGGGTCTCCTTCGCCTGCTACGCCCCGAGTTTGGATTCGCTGCAGGACCAGGCTTACCGATCGGCCGTGGTGATCGAAGGCGAGGTGAGCTCGCTTCCCGAGAACGTCTCCGTGGAGCCCTACAGTGTGAATGTCAAAGTGCTGGACGTGTGGCCGGTGAACAGCGGCGGGCTGGAGCGCGAGCAGCTCGTCACCGTCGGGGAATTCGGCTCCGAGGCTCCGTGCGTGGCGGTGGAGAAGCACCACAGATATATCTTTTTCATGGACCCTACGGAGGAGCCTTTAGTATTCAAAGCGTCGTTTGCTCCTCTGGACAGCACCGAGAAGACCCTCAAGAAAGATGTGGAGAGCATATTGTGTGAAGACTGCGGTAAGTTTATTCACTGTGACTGTGGTGGCTGTGGCTCTTCATTGTTAACGAATAAACGGCTCGTTCTCGGAGAGCATCACAACGTTGCGTTTTGCTCTTGAGGAGAACGGGAAGATGGGTCGCTTGTGTTTGGGCGTCTCTGCAGTATTGTTCTAATCACCGTTATAAACATTTAGGTGTACACCAGTACACACTCACACACAAGCATACAAGTAGAGAGAGAGGCACTGACCACATCTGTGGCAAGCCGCTTAAACATTCCGTTAAACCAGCGTGAACTAATTACTAATAGTGACTAATGAGTTCTTCTCTTTCACCAGTTCAGTAGATGCTAGAGATACGTTTGTGATGCGCTGTAAAATAAAAATCTATCTATCTATGTAGGCCTATTTTGAAGATTTTTTTTTTAGTATGTTTTACAAGAGAATATTATTTCAGTCTTTCTACTTTAAAATGTTTTTCATTAGTGTAGTGACCAGTATTCAGTTGCGGCTTTGGCTTTGATTTGCACTGTCCCAATGGCGACATACTGTAATTTTCTTACTTGGTGATGCATTTCACTATTTTATTCATTAGGATATGTGGTTTAAGATATCAAGCATCTGCTCTTAACCAGTACGTATTCAAGTTTTCACTATCCATCTAGTTTTTCAAAAAAGTATTCTTTTATATCCCATACTTTTAAAGTAACTTTTTAATGTCATTAGTTAGAAGTGCATGTGTTACTTGTATCATATTAATTAGTCTCATTTTATCATATTCATTTACTACCAGTTTCTGAGTGCAAATTGTTTAAAAGTAAATTTTATACCAGTATTTTCCCCTGATATTTGGTATTAGGAAAACTGCACTAGGACTAATTATTGTTATAGTTAACTATAGCAAATAAATAGCTGCTACACTGAACCAGGAACCAGCAATAAATTGAATACATATTTGTTTAAAACTATTAGTTGATATCTCAACCTAAGATCAAAATGGAAAAATTAATAAGAAAAAAAATTCTCTAAAAAAACAAACAAACAACCAAAAAAAAAAAACTCAAAAATTGAGTTCAGTAGAATAGGAATAAGTACTATTATAAAATAAAATAAAAAATACAAATAGGATTGTTTCTAATCACTTCTGGAATAAGTATGCTATTATAATATATATAGAAATAATACATATAAATAGACTAGTTAGAAATAAATGTTAAAACAGTTTGCCACAACCATCAGCTTGACATGCATTAAATTACCAATTATTCTGTACTCTCAGGCAATGGAGTTCAATCAATATGAAGCAATGTACATGAATCTTCAGGCTAAGATTCGCCCATGTTCATCTGAATCACGTGATTTCACGTAACTCCGCATGATGTGCCATGATTCACGCAGATCTCTAACCTTCTCATTATGTTCTCATAAGTGTATGTATGATGAGAAGCATCAGATGTCTCTTGGCCATTGGGATATGTGAAGTTTCATGCCTCGGAATTGTGTGTAAAATAATGCGGACAGCAGCATATCAGTTAGCTTTGAGTTGGCATCAGGAAACCACGTGATGGGAAACTGGAAATCTGCTGCTTGTGGTTGGTTCAGGATCAGGTGGCAGCGGCAAGGCCCCTACAGTAAGGGATTCCCATTCAAATGCAGATAAGCTCGGGCTTCACAGTCCTTCTCCATTATATTGCTAAATGTTTTATTGCCTGCAATGACATGCACGTGATTTAATTTAACATGACTTTTCGTTTAATGATGTTTTCATTGTGTTCGATTGACATTTTATGTATTTGAAATGAGCATGGTCTCAAAGTGCTTTAAGAACGGCGTGACTCTCTCTGAAACAATAGCTGTTTTACTGCAGATATGTTTTATTTTTACAAATTGCTTGCAGTTTGCCTAGTAAAAGAGTTAAGGGTTTTCAGGTGACCTTCAGAGGAGGTGTGGTTAAAATCAAAAGTGTTTTACGTGGAACTTGATCAGTCGATTTGTTTGCGATATCAGCCTCTGCCTTTTTACTTATTTGCTGTGATTTCCACTCCAGTGGACATCTATGCACAAATGATTAGTTTTTGCTGGAATAACTCCAGCATCCAGAGACGGAGCCTTAAGTGTTCTCTCTCTTTAATTCCTGTGTGTCTTTTCTTTTAGTCTAATGGCATATTATTGGATTAGTAATAATGTTACCCTAAAATTATATTAGGAGGAGGATTTTTTTCTGTCCTGTTCTTTACAGACAGTCATGGTTTTAGGAAACACTATATCTGAGACCGACAAAAATGTGTAGTGCTGTTAATAATGCATTACATTTTTATATATGCCCACTTCCCCACTGTGCAAATGACCTCTTGTTAATATAATATAATAGAATAACATTTAATGTAATGCATATGCAAGCATGAAAATACAAACAGGTTGGATATGCAAATACAGTCAGGTTTTGGGATTATCAGCGAAAATGG
This sequence comes from Enteromius treurensis, assembly GCA_032275025.1. Taxonomy (NCBI): domain Eukaryota; kingdom Metazoa; phylum Chordata; class Actinopteri; order Cypriniformes; family Cyprinidae; genus Enteromius; species Enteromius treurensis. Next base: position 7,266,469 of record JAUCMU010000026.1, on the reverse strand, counting down.
AAGCTAATGAATAAAAGTGTCTTTTTATTTAAATTTATTTAAATTAGTTTAATTTAAAATAACATTTAAATGTAAAAATATTGTTTTGAATGGCATTTATAAATATTAATTCCGTACTGAGAAATGATATCCAAGCCGGTGAAATTGGCTCACTGTATGTGTCGCTGAGCCGATATGAATGAGTTGACTTGTGAATGAATGGAAAATGGCTTTTGTTTACTCTAAAAAGTTTGGGGAAAGCGAGAGAGGAAAGAAGTGTCATACAGATAAAGTGCATGTGAAGGAGGTCAGGTGATTTTAAGAGGATTTACCCAGTGAAAGCTGAAAGCTTAATGCAGACCTTTAGGAAAATGTGCAGTGCAAAAGCCTGTCAAATAGTGAGGGTTGCTGTTTGTTAGAAAGAAAATGAGAGCAGTCTTGATCCACAGAGACTGGTGCGCTCAGAAACACAATCCAGCTCTGAGACTGAAAGACGTGGCAGATGTAGAATCCAAAAGACTTTAGAGAAGGACGGACAGACAGGGTTGGAGTGAACATCTAGCCCAGTGTGACCGAACTAAAAGTGACTGATCAGAGTGACCATACCTTGAACTCTGCAGCAGAAAGTGAGACACACACACACACACACACACACATACAGTCTGTAAGTTTGAATGTACTTGCAGGAGAGGTAGAGGATTGAGTGTGTGTGTGTCAGTGCCGATGAGAGAAAGCGAGAGCGAGAGATCTGGAGCTCGTATGAATTATGCAGGCTGCAGTCTAGAGTGCAGAGTTTTAGCTGACCGTGTTCCTTTTTCTCTCATTTGCCTCTGATTTATATTTCACAGTAACTTCTCCATGCACTCTTTCAAACACACAGAGAACAGAAAGCCGAGGGCAGTTGAGCCAGATAAAAAGCAGCCTGCATCAAAGGCGCTCAGATACCAAATGGGAAAAATTAATGAACGTATTGATTGTGCATTGTTTTAGTATTCCGTCGCAAACAGTGGAGCATTTACGCATGCAACGTTATCGCTTTTTCCTCCCTGCAGTCTGTTAAACATTTCTGCACAACCCCTGAAGCCATGAAGACATGCAGAACATCCGAGGCGGCGTCACTGAAACAGTCCCACCTCCTGGTCAGATTATGGTAATGCAGGCAAATCTCCCACCGGGGGGAGAGCAGCCCATATAGAGGAAGCTGCTGCTTTTTAATCTGACGTGTAGATGCTTTATGAAGTTGTGTTAGAGGAGCTATGGAGCTTCATAAGGAGCTTATAGAGACAGTGAATGTCCTTTAAGTTGCAGAAGGACAGCTTAGGTTTACCCAGTCACTGAATTATTGAACAGCACTTTAGTTTATCTTCAGTCCTTTGGCCTTGACACATGCTGACAAACTTCTACGGTAGTCCAGTGACTTTAGTTTGGTACACAGACGCTAACTACGCAATCCGTGACGCTGATTCTTTTTTGCTGATCGTACTGGATGGAGGAATGTAATTATATCTGTGATGGAAAAGACTTCCTGTTTGGGTCATGGGGTACAGAAAGGTCCTAATGTATCTGGAATTGTTTTATTTATAACATTGTATAACAGTTGTCACTGCAAATGAATTGGCCAACATTAGATTTTGAGTAAAAATTAATTAATATTTTGGGCTCGACTGCCATCAGCTTTCTGGTCTCTGTGTGTTTCTCTTATGACAATGCAGAAATCTGAAAAATGATGGTTAAAATCTGCATTTTCTTGATTGAGCAAATTATATCATTATTGCAAGAATTTTAGTGAAAATGAATCATTTTTTTTTAAATAACCAGAATTTTTAGTTTTAACAACAAAAGTTCAAAAGTCTGCAAAAATGCTTCTTTTTAACATTGATATTATGATTTTTGTGAAAATTAATCAGTAAAAAAATTAAATAAATAATTTGTAATATTATATAAATAATGTCACACTTTTTCAACGACAGAATTCAAAAGGCTGCAAAAATGCTTTGATATTATTTTTGCGGAAAAAAAAATAATTCTGTAATATTATCTACTGTCACTTTTTCTTTAACGAAAGAATGCAAAAATGCAGATTTCTCATTAAAATAAGCATTAAATACAATAATTAGCATAAACATTTGAGTGACAATAAACAAATTAGTTTGACAAAAATAGGGTTAGGTATATCACAGTTTTTTTTTTGTATATCGCAAAACATTTAACATTAAAAATGAAACATGACAATCTGAGTGAAAATTAAAAACATACATTGCTTTTTGCTTTAATGAAAGCACTTGAGAAGCTCTCAGACTTTTAGACCCCACTGTATGCACACTAGATTGAAGAATTTGTCTGTCCGGCTCTCCTACTGTTATTCACAGAGACAGAAAATCAGATGGATCTGTCACGAATTTAGCTGAAGCGCACGTGAAATGAAAATAAAAGTAATATATATTTTGTTCTATAGCCAGCACTCTCCTGATATCGCAAATCTGTGGGAAAGTAAGAGGGAAGGGAGCGCGGGAGAGATGCTATTGCGGAAAAAACGAGTGGAACAGGGGAGAAGGTAAGCAAATGAGAGTGGTAGAAAGAGAAAACCAGATGCACTGAAGGGGGAGGGGGGCTGCACACCAGAAAGAGAAGGAGGAGGGAGAGTAAAAGAGAATAGCTTTCCCCTTTCTGCTCTGCCTGCGAGCATCTCATCAACTATTCATCACTTACTGTGCCCATCTCTCTCTCTCTCTCTCTTGCTCAGCCCTCATTCACGCTATCCTCAGCTCTGAGAGATGTGTCAGGAATGTCTAATTGAAATGAACTGATAGAAACACATTGACTCAGGTAAGCAGGTCGACTCAGCCGAGGCTCATCACACTAGGGCCCATTTCACACATGCTGCGTCTGTTTATTTTTTTTTTATGGCGGCCATATTAACTAGGGATGGGTCATGATGCCCAGCTATTCAATTAGTGAGTTCTAGATTTTTTTTGATAGTTTTAGCACTTGTGTTGGAATAAGCACGCTGCACTTTTGTTAGTTTACACTGCAAAAACCTGCATCCGTGCTTCTTTTTTTTTTTTTTTTTGAGGTCCTCAACATTGCCGTTTAATTTTTAGTTTAGTTTTTTAGTAAAACCTATTAAAAAAAAAAAAGGATTTTGTGATCTCTGCGCTCTGTATGGTCTTTTATACATTCCATACCACATATAAAAGAAAATGTGAATGGAAATGTGGGGTTTATGGCAGTATATATAGAGAGGAATGTCACAGAATATTTTGGATGAATGAATCAATAGGGCTGTACTGCAGCATGGACTATAGTGTCTTTGACTGTAAAAAGAGGTTTAAATGTGGAGTATGCTTGTATCTGTGTGAATGAGTGGTTCAGTTTCATCTACTGCGCATATTTCATCATTCATTGTCTCACTATATGAGGACATGCATGGATTTCATCTCCAGGGCTGCTTCAAGAGTCACTTCACCAGCATTTCTCCATTTTGTTTGAAACTATTGTCAGATAAAAACAGAAATTCATGAAAATGTCTTCATATAAAACTTTGGTTTAAATTGAAGAAATTATGAGAGGAATATATTATTAGTGTACAGAACTATGCATTTCACAAAATATTATTAATTATATTCATTTATTTTTGAAGGAATGTCTCACAATGTTCATTTCATGTTTTAATTTGAACAATAAACATCTTTTGTGCAGCACTTTGTTTGCCAACAATGAATATGTAAAAGAAAAATGTTTCATTTTAAAAGATTGTTAAAAAATGGTTAATTGTGAAACTGTTAAATGGGATGTGATATGATGTGATAATTCCTGATTTCATAAAAATTTATTAATTAAAACAGCAAACAGAAGGTTTCTTTAAAAACAGTTCTGTAGACCTATTGTAAAAATTGTATTAATATAAAACATTATTAAATGGTTTTATAAAGTAGTTTAAATTCAATTATAAGTTAAATTTAACCATTAAGAGTCCATATAAATAAAAGATAAGGGGAAAAAAATAAAATTATATATATATATATATATTTATATACATCAAGGTGAAACTTTAAAAAAAAAATAAAACAGATTTTGAGGAAAAAAATACTAAATACATTTCATAGTTGTTTTTGTATATGACCCTTAGAAAAGCATCTGATCAACATCCAATAGTAGATCAACTAGTCAATTCAATCATTTGAACACATAGTTATTGCAGGGTGAATATAGTGAAATATAGTAAATGCTGAAAATGCAATGTAAAATGCTTAACCAACATGATATGTTAAAATACTGTCAAAACAAAACAAAAACACAAATTTAGAAACAAAATGAACTGGTTCGCTGCATTGCATGTGGGTCTCCTTCTGTGGGCGTTTGTTGGCTGGAATAAAATGTTGTTTACTAGATCTTTTTCCGTTTGTTAGAGGTCTGATTACTGTAGTGGTAACAGACCTCCGTATTGAAGGGGGCGAGTTTCTTTTAAATGTCTGTTTTAACAATAAATATGTAAATTTAATGATTATTTGGCTCAACAGCAGTTGCACAGAGAGCCCTTTCTGCAATACATGGAGGTGCAGTCTGACACATTTTAAAATGCATTTGAGCTTGTATAGTGTATGTTTGTGTTTATGTGTTGGAATAGAGTATTTTTCAGGCCTTAGTAATTCATGTAAAACATTGTTTGCCTGGGTGTATTTGCCGATCTTAAACTCAGGTAGTGTTAATATGCTGTGATGAGGTGCTCATGTAGTGGAGGTGATGCTAATGTAAGCTCTTCTCGTTTGGCGCTGATAGACCTGCTGTGTCAACTTTATTTTATTTATTAATTTTTTTAATTAGCAGCTGGTTTTTCTCTGCGGGCTCCGTCGGGATTCAGTGTGTTATGGAGTATAGATCCCATGTGTAAAGCACACGCTGTACCCCATCTAACAGTACTGTACAAAAATAGGTCCTATAGTTTCCACCAAAACACAACAGTTACTACAGGTATCTGTTCTCTTACTGCCGTAAAATTATACAGAATTCATCAAAAGTGGTTCTTTTCTGTATTTTCTGTAAGATTTTAAAAAAATATTTATATCTATATTTAAAGTATCATATTATGTCACAAAAGATTCATATTTCAAATAAACTGTCATTTTTAAAATTAAAATAGAAATCTTTTACTATTTGCTATTTTTCCTGTAAAGTGTGTGAAATTAACCAGCATTGTATTACTGTGGTACACTGCAAAAAAAAAAAAAAAAAAAATTAAGGTAAAAAACGATCGCTCTGGGTGCTGGAATTCGACTGCAAAAAATACAGTAACAACTTTATAGGTTTTACGGTAAGTTAAATTTACAGTTAAATACTGTAATTGCATTAACAGATAACATGTTATTATACCAACCTATTAAAGTACTGAAATCTGTTTTGTACCTTTGAAATACCTTGATAAGTACCAAATGCAGGTGATGATAAGAAAGTCACATGATGAACCAAAGCCCATCACAAGCAGCTTTTAAACTATAACATATATAGAAAGTGCTCAGTGTCAATGAGTGAAACTCATTAAACTGAAATATGCATTAAACATTAATTTAACAACATTACATGTAACAACACTAATAAACATAACTGAAAAGAATGTCAGTTTACGGTTTTTCCCTGTAAATTTTAAAGGAATTTATCATTGACCATTTAACAGGTTTTTACTGTAGCATTTTCACATTTTTTACCGTTAAAATCACAGCATTTTCCATTTTTTACAGTGGAATAATCGCAAAGCTGCAAAAATAGCTGTTTTCAATGTCTACACACACACAGTGTTTTGCAGATACAGGCTGCGCTGGAATTTTCTTCATAATGAAACGGGAAATAGAAAGCAAAAGTGTGCACATATGGATGGGTTTTGTAACATTAATGAATGCGGTGTGTGTTTTTTTGCGTGTGTGCATTTAAACTCGCAGTCACGAGGGCTCTTGAGCGAGATTGTGTGCTGCCGGTAATATCGAGTAGTGAACTCTTATTTCCTCCACCCTGGAGAGGTGGCAGGAGACGCAGAGAGACCAAAAAGCCGTTCGCTGAGCAATGTTGGTGTCAAAGGTCGCAGTTACAATCATTGTTCCTTTTAACTGTGGGACGGATGGAGCTGCAGCACAGGTGTCCGCTGGAGAACGTTTTAGCTGCTCCTTTTAATTGTTTAATTGTGTAATTATTCTGTCTATGTCTCTCTCTCCCTCTCTCTCTCTCTCTCTCTCTCTCTCTCTCAAGAGTGGTTACCATGGCGACAGCTGCGTGCTGCAGATATCACACTGATCTCACGCACAGATAGAGGTGTTTCTGTCTTAAAAATGAAATCGCAATATCATAATAATAATAATAATAAAAAACAGGTGCCAACTGTGATGATTATATATTTTGTGCTGAACTGTAATGATTAATTGCATTTATATGTGTGTTTCAGTCAGGTCTGTGTCACAGCGTTTGATTTGAGTGCTTCAAATAGCACAAGCTGAATAACAGCACTTGTTAAAGCAGACATGAGCGATCTGTTCATTTCTAGAGGGCAGAAAAACCAAGTCGAGGGGGAGGTGAGAGAAGTGTGTGAACGATGGGGTGAGAGTGTGTGTGTGTGTGTGCATGAGAACGGAGGAGTAAGTGTGTGTGTGCGAAAGAGCAAGTCAGCTGACCTTCAGAGCGCAACCCTTGATGGAAGGCTGGAGGAGATCGGACAATCTGATTGGTTGACAGTGTGTGTTCGTTTCCAGCAGGGCTCAGAGTTCAAGCATTATCCTACTATCACATCGCATGCAGCCTCTCTCTGTCCTCTTCCTTTCAGGTTTAAGAATTTGTAAAAGTCAAAGAATTTCAGCTGCATACAATTTTTGTGAAATAACAATAGTGAACAAAGAATGCTAACAGTTTCTTAATAAAGCATTTTCCAATCTGACTGACTGGTTTTACGCAACTTCATTTACTCACAATCGAGCAGTTCCAAACCTGAATGGGTTCTTCTGTTAAACACAAAAGAAGATATTTTGAAGAACGTTGAATGCTGTGGTCTCAAGAATATTGGAAACTTATCAGTTGCTGTTAACCATTGACTTCCATATGAATTTTCCACGATATTAAAGCCAGTGGTTTCCGTCAACTGTTCAGTTACCAGTTTTCTTCAAAGTATCATCTTTTGTGCTGAACAGAAAAAAGAAACTCATGAGGAGAAATATCCCTTAAACTAAAATTTCCCTGGTTAGTGTCCTTAAATCAGCAGTACTGAACGAGTTTTCTTCTTAAACTATTTCACTTTGTTTATGGGTCTCTATGATGAATCAATCACAGTTAAAACAATCTGTCATTCCACTATATACTGCATTAACGCACAGCTCCATGCATAAAGCTGGATATCATCCGTATACATATAGTATATTCTTATAAATGACTTATGAATGCAGCAGTAAGATATGTAGATATTACATTAACCACACGATTCTCTGTAAAGCTGCTTTGATGTAATTATGAAAAATATGGCTCTGCAGTTATTTGACTCATTGAAGTATGATCTTGGGCTGTGCTGTATGGCCAAAATATCGGCTTTGAGAATGAATCATGCTAAGTTTAGGGTCATGTTTAGGGTTGTTTTTGGTATGTGCTTTGGGCCTAAATAATGCTCTAATCAACCTACAATATCTCTGTGATTGCATTGGTGGTTAATGAATAAGGTAATGGTTGATAGCGTTAACCAAGGACTTTGACAAGCATACCTTGCTTGGCAAAATCCTGAACATTCATAACCAGCTCACTCGTATGTATGATGCACCATGCCCCAATTTGATATTCAAAATATAATATTCCCACTTTCCAGCATTCCCCATGTGAGGAATGAACTGTGACAAGCAGCGCAGCTCCGGGAAAATAAACCCTGTCATGGTGCCGCGGATCTCACATGAAGAGGTTTATTTTCATATGTGCCTGCATGTCCCAGAGGTTGCCAAAAATAATCATTTTTCCAGCTATCTTACTTTTAGTTTAGGTTCTCTTAAACTACAAATATCAGTGTTCCAGTAAAGTCATTCTAGAGCAATTTGCAGTTTGTTGGTCACAACTTTTGTTGTTGCAATGTGCATTAAAAATGACTGCAGAAATGTAACTGTAGCTAGTTAGTCACCTAAAAAATCAATAAAAAAATACACCGAAGAAGAGACTATGATATAATCTAAATCTTGGAAGGTTGTTTAGACTTTGTCTTTGGTGGCATGTTTTACATGGATAAGCACAAATCATTTTGTATGGTGTGCTTTTACCTCTGCTGTCGTGAATGTGAATTTCCAAATGGCCACAAATGTAAAGGCTTGATATGCTTTCAGTTCCCACCTGACAGTGAGAGGGCACATGTGTAGTGCTCTCTCAAACACTGTAGGCGGAAGGACCTGTGCTGAAGAGTCATTTCAAGACTCTACAGTCAATGGGCATGTTCTGAATGGCACACTGCCATACTACTTATTCTGTTTTGCAATTTGCAACATGCACACTGTGCGCAGTGTGACATAATAAATCTGCCAAAACGTACACGGTACAACCGGTACACTGTGTGGAATAGTGTATCCTACAATGCTATCAGCTTGGCTTTATACTTGAGAGTGATGACTAAAGTACTAAGTGATAATGGCCATCGTTTTCATGCATCTCTGTTATGACTCAGTGTTTGATCAGATGACATGTTTAACAAACTATGAATTTTTTATACATATGCATATTGATGATAATAAAATGCAAATAAATAATTTATAATAAAATTATTCTTATTATTTAATATTATAGTTATGTATTTATATATATATATATTCCCAGAATTAGTTTGTTTGTGTTTGTGTGTGTAGAGGAAAGAAAATACAGTTTGTACAGTATAAAAACCGTTATGCCTATTAAAAGTCCCCATAAAATATGTGTGTGATAAAAATTATAGATTTATTGTACAAGTACAGTGCTCTTGGTCAATCCAAAATGTTAACAAACCCTCAAACCTGAACATTTAAGCAGTAGGGCCCAAAAGTTCTCAATAGGGTTTAAGTC
>JAUCMU010000026.1:7246989-7257354 GCA_032275025.1 Enteromius treurensis | reverse complement strand
CTGGGCATTTTTTCCCCTTACCTAAGCTACATACCTTCTATGTACATATCAGAGAACAATTTAAAATATTCTCTTAAAGCATTCTATGGCACCTTTTAATATTACCTGCCCATACCAGTATCCCGCCTCCACCTTGCTGATCCAACCACGTGCCCATGCATCTGGTTCATCAAGAGTCACTCTCATCTAATCAGTCCACAAAACCTTTGAAAAATTTGTCTTCAGATATTTCTTGATGTTTCAACTTATGTGTCTTGTTCAGAGGTGGTCGGGTTTCAGCCTTTCTTACCTTGGCCATGTCTCTGAGAACGGAACTACTCGTACTTCTTGACACTCCAGGTAGGTTGCAGTTGTGGAATATGGCAGCACTGGAGGATAATGGGTTCCTGGTAGCTTCATGTTTTATTCTTCTCAAATCTTTAGCGGTTAATTTGCGTCTTTTCTTCTCAACAAGTTTCTTTCGACTATGTTGACTATTTGCTACAAAACGTTTGATAGTTCTGTGATCACGCCCCAGTATCTTAGATATTTCAATAGTGTTGCATCCCTGTGAAAGAAAAAAAAATACTTTTTTTTATCCCTGTGAACTGACTTTTCAGAGTCAGATATATCTGTCTTTTGGCCCATTTTTTCTGAGGAGAAGAATCTGCATAATAATTATGCACACCTTGATATAGGATGTTGATCTCCTCAGGCCACACCCTCCCTCATTACACAAATACACATCACCTGATTAAATACAATAAGCATTCAAGTTTATGCAGCTTGGAGTTGGAAATTACGGATAAAATTATGATATGGTCAAAATACTCACTTGGCTAATAATTGTGCACACAGTGTATAGAGTTGTTTGGACTTATATGGATATTATTTAATTATTATAATTAAATTTTAGTTTATTATAATATCAATGTGTTTGTATATGAATACTGTTTAATATTATATATGACAATAAAATGATATCAGATATAGAATAAAAATTATGTTTGTGCATAATATAAGTAATGGACTAATGTAATATATTTAAAAGTTATATAAATATATTCCAATATATTAAAATACATTTTAATTATGTTTGTACATGTTTGTGTATAATTTAATCTAATATATATATATATTAGTGCTGTCAAAAGATTAATCGCGATTAATCGCATCCAAAAAAAATTTCTTTTTTTCTTTACATAATATATGTGTTTATGCTGCGTTTATTTATTATGTTTATATTAAAACACACACAAACAGTATATATATTTTGAAAGTATTTACATATAAGTGCATTTATACATTTATTTTCTTATGTTTGATATTATATCTAAATATATTTAATTTATAAACAAAACATATTTTCGTTAAATATATACATGCATGTGTTTGTATTTATATATATATATTTTATATATATATATATATATATATATATATATTATGTTACATTTTAATTTAATATTTTAATATCTGTGTTTATATATGATTATTGTTTAATAAAAATAAATAAATAACAGGATAATTAATTAATTATATTAAATTATGTGAATTATAATTGTAATAAATTATAGGTGTCAAGTAAATTATATTAATTATATAATGTATCTATATTTTAGCTTGTCATTTATATACATTTTTAAGAGATGATGTTTTATACTTTTCTTTTTTTTTTTTTTTAGGGGATGTGGTCACTTTTTTATGGTTGGACAAATGTTTAATTGGTGTTTAGATATTTTGTAGTGTGCCAAAAATTATTTCCCTTTTCCTCTGCTTATATGTGATATCATTTGAGAACACGGGCAATGATTTTCTTTTTCCAGTATGTTCTCTGTTTGGTGGAATTTTATTAAGTCGACTTATTAGGCCAGGCTCTCTCTCCCTCTGACACATAAAAGCAGTCTGTGGTTTCACATGTCTTAATGCTGTCTGTTTCTATTTCGCTGTGGGCTTCCTCTGCTGTCATATCCAATCTGTCCAAGGACATGTATTGTATATGCATTTAACAGTACCTTTGGTTTTGAAGTGAACTCTGTGCTAGTGTGAATCAGAGTCTGTCTGAGATTCGTAGACATCTCACCGTCTGTATCATAAACCCATGCCAAACAATGATCATACTTGTGCATGCTCAGATGAAGAAATTCAACCTACACTACGCTTTAACCCTTTCCTGCGGGATTTAACTTCCAGTGCTTTTTGTGTTTGGAGGAACAGATAGATACAGATTTGCTCTGACACAAACTGACGGAAAGAGTGAGGGAGAGAGAGACATGCCCTCTTTTGGCTGTCAGTATCATTGTGCACATTCATTCTGGTCTGTTCTCTATGTGACAGTCTGTCTCTCTCTCACACACACAAGTGTCACAGAAAGCTGGCACACAATGCAACCAAGTCACGTATGCACATATGTCCACTTTATGTGTGTGTGATCGACTGGAAGTGAACCGCTAAGATCATATGCCAGTCATATAGTATTGCCCCCAAATGAACTATATGAAAAATACAATGAATGACTGTATTTTTATTAGCTAACATTAACAAAGATTAATAGTGTAATAAATGTAGTGTTTATTGTTTATTTATTTTACGTAAACACATTAATAATATAAACGAATGTCACCTTATTGTAAAGTTTTGCCTTTTTCCCCTTTATTTTGCTCTTTTTTTTTTCCATTTTATTTTATGTGAGAGCTGTTGTTTTATTGGTTTGGCTAAGGTTTAGCCAAGTCAGTGATATTTACATTAGCTTTACATAAAGTATCAGTATATTATATAAATAATCAGTTATATAATTACAAAAAAATTATTACCTTTAAACAATATAATTGTGTGGTATATCTTTCTTATCATAAATTATTATTAAATTGATTAATTATTACCCTATTAAGGTATATTTAAAGGCACCTATAAAGAGATAAATTAATTTATTTTTAGATTTATTTTTCGTTTTCGTGTCTGGTTTTTGGAGTGCAGAAATTAAGTTTGGTGAGCTTTACTCTTCCTAGTCAATTATTATTATTATTCAATAATCAAATTACATGTAAAAGTGTTACTATGACACACACAGTACTATTTAAAAACATTTGTGGTTCAAAAGGATTTTTTAAGAAGAAATTATTTATTTTCTTCAGCAAACATGATATTAAATTGAATGAAAGTGATTTTGATAATATTACTCAATGTATTTTTCAATTAAATGTTATTTTCTACTTTTCTAAATTTCCTTTTTGTCATTGTATAGTACATTGTGCAGTTTTCTGCATTAATCATAATTTTTGAGCATCAATTCAGCATATTAAAATGATTTCTAAAGCATCGTGTGACAATGATGCTGAAAATGTAACTTTGCATCACAGAAATAAATGATATTTTATTGAAGAAGAAGAAAAATGTTTAATTATATTAATATTTGACAATATAAGTCATAATGAATTGGAGATTGGGTCTTAACCAGTAAGAGACCATCTAACAAGCTCCTGGTTTCTTTAGGAAATGTACAAATCTAATTCTGCTTTCTTGTTCTCTTGTTTTTTTGTTTATTTTCTCTCTGTAGCGGCTGCCATTCTTTCATAAATGCAGTTGACAGAAAGGCTGTGTTGTAGACTTGACCCTAAACTTCTCACACACACACACACACTCACACTTTTCTCAGATATTAGCTCTTTACTGCTGTTCTTTCAGGCGTGTCTCAGACAAGCTTTCATGTTACTCTTATCAAGCTCACTGTTCACTCGCTCTTTCTGTTTCCTCGGAGAAAACGAGTGTGTACATCAATTGTGTGTGTGTGTAAGCGTGTGTGTGTGTGCGCGCACTTGCATGCACACTCGGGTGAGTTTCACTTCATCCAAAGTATTAGTGTCAGTATGGCCCAGGTCTTTTCTTTGTAGATTGAAGGAAAAAGAGAGAAACAGGATCTCAGGAGATAGAAACTATTCTGGTGATAGAAAGAGTGGAAATCTAAACAACTCACTGTATCAAATATGTAAACAGATCACAATGTAATCTCTTTTGCTTTGGATGGCGTTACAGGGATGCTATTTTCTATTACATTTTCAATAACCTATTATCTAATATAAAATTAGCACAAGAATTTTTATAGTTCCTTAAAAATTATGATTTTTTTCCGTCTCACCTTGATCTTCTCGATCTTGTAGCTTGATTTATGTCAAATTTGCAAGCATGTTAGCTACACCAATGTTACCTGTTACGTGTGCAGAAACAAAGTTTTAAACTTGACACGTTGCTTTAAAATAGCAATATTTTAATCGTGCAAGGTGTGATCCAATGGCCAAAGACATTGGATTTATTTATTTACTTTATTATTTTCACTTTTGACTATTTGTGTGTGTGTTTAAATTAGTTTTTTAGTTAAAATATCTAAACATCTTTGGAAAAATGCATATCTTAAATCTGAATGTTTTTTTTAATATAAATTTTAATTGGTTTAATTTTATTGTGTGTGTGTGTGTAACTACATGTTTTAATTTTATGAACATTTTACAGTTTTTAGGCATAAACTTCAGTCCAAAAGTTGCTGTTTCTTTCAAGAAGTGCACACTTCAGGACAGGATACTAAACCCCTCACTGAAAAGTTGTATCTTGAAATAATATCCCATTTTAAGCACCCTTGCGAAATGTTAAAGTTGAAGAATATATGAAAATATCTAGATAAACTCATGTTTTTGGACTGCTAGTTTACTTCCCCCACCCGTAGTTTGCATCTCTTTCTGTAACACTAATGGAAATTGATAGCTAAATCGCTGAATGTAATGAGGACTGCAGTGATTTGAGATGAGATCACAGATGTGTCTCTGCAAGGTCGTTTAAGGGTTAGCGAGGATAGGGTGCTTTTTTAGCAGATGTATGAGGGTGACCTCCGCACACTCTCTGGGTTAAAGAAGCACTGTTAACCCGCCTGTCCTGTTAGGATCAGACGTACTTCCAGATACAAACCATGTGAGGATTTACAGAGCTCTTTTAATGTTTTTTTTGTGTTGGTCTCAGTTTGTAAATCCGGTTGCATTGGTAGCAGGTTTAACGTTTCATTTGATCCTTTGACATGTAAGATGTCATTGCATTATAAAAAAATAATGTAAGTTTCCAAACTCAAAACTTTGTTGTTGGTCTAAAAACGACAGCTTGTGGAATGTGCCACTCTATGATGTAATAGTGTAGCCCCGCCCACCAATTTGTGCATGTAGTGTAAACAATAAGAGAAGCAAATGCAGGTCTATGCAAACGATAAAGGTCCCGAGCTACCATTGGTCTGAGGTTTTTCCACTGGTCCAAGCTAAGATTATCAACTAGCATGATTATCACTAAAGTGGCTCAAACCCGCAAACAGTTTACTAGCTTCGATTACTTAACCGGTGAGCTTTACAAGCCCAATCTTGTATTATTTTGTTCAGACTCGAATCCAGATCCATCTTCAGGGCGTTACGGCTGCTTCTTTCCCTTAAGGGAAAAATACATCTAATGGTCCCTCTTTATCTCTTATCAACCATGTTCCCTTGTCTACTTATCATACTTTCTCTCTGCAGCTTAGCTCTTTTTGTTTCTCGCTCTTTCTCTGTTTTTCTCTCAGTACTCAGTCTTCTCTTGTGAGCTCGTAACTTGTTTCCCTATTTTCCAACAATCTTCCAACACTCCCCACCCATCAGTAGGTGTATCCCTGCTGAGTGTGATGAGGGGTGGGACTGTCCTACACAGTTATAATGTGGACACACACACACACACACTGACACGCTCACGTCCCGTCTTCATAGCTTACTCTTCATAATCCGGTCTCAGCATGAGAGAGATCAGCCACCGCAACTGCGGGAGGATGAGAGAGAGAGAGCAGCAAAGGAGAAAAAGTGACAGGAGAAGCAAAGATGGACCACGGGAGGGAAAAAAGAGGGGTGAGATGTCATGCACTGCAAAAATAAAAATTAATTAATAGTTCTGTTTTGATTTGCAGTCAACATATCTGAACTTGAGATGCAGTGTAATACTTGTTTTTTTCCCATATAATCTAAGATTTATGCTTGAAATACAGTAGGATGAAAATGGAAATGGGGTAAGATGAATACACTTAATTCAAGATTTATTCTTTGAAAGTGTTATTGCATTACTCGAGTACTGTGTGTGTTTGTGAAGGAAAGAGTAAAGATGTGTGATATCTGGGTGAAAACTGCAAGCCGTCTGAAGCATGTTAAATTTGACCTTGTTTCCAGAGATTTTATGGAAACTTTCGATCACAAGCTCTGCGTTCTCCATCACGTTCTGGAATTTCACACTATAAGATTAGTTCCTAGGAAAAGTTATCGTTAGAGATTTCTCTTGCAACTTGGATTAATGAAGTTCTGTTTATATGAAGATATGTTTAAAGGTTTGGGGTTCGTAAGATTATTTTAAAAGGTCACCAAGGCTGCATTTATTTGATTAATAATACAGTAACAATTTTAAATATTGTGAAATATTATTACAATTTAAGATACCCAATTTTTCATTTATTTAGTGTTAAAATTATTTATTCCTGTGATGCAAAGCTGAATTTTCGGCATCATTACTTCAGTGTCAGACAATCATTCAAAAATCCTGATGCTGATTCTTTTCATTTTTATTTATCTTTTGCAAAGAGTGTGATTGGTCATCTCTGTATCATTTCTCTATGTCATCACAGAGAAAAAATAGAGCTATGTAAGAGAAAGTTAATATTCTTTTTTTAATGGATGTGTGTTTTTTTCCTGAATTTGCATTATATGGACAGGTCAGAAGTTTCAGAAGTACAGAGCTGTTTGTCTTATCACATTACATTTCATATTGCAACATGAGATTTGGCTAATCCAATCAAAAGTGTTTTATTCTTATCTTTTCTGCCACATCTGGCAATTGTGGGAAATTTCATCCATTCGGTTTTTATTTCTTTAAAAGTTCATTTATTTTGTCCCCGTGACAAAGGATTTATTTATATCTAACTGTTTGCTTTCTATCGAGTGTCCCAGCGGATAGTGCTGTGTTTTATATCACATTTTGTTTCATATTGCAACATCCGGTTTGTTTTCAGATTCAGATTTCCTCTCCACCGCTGGACAAGTTTAACAGTCGCTGCTTCGCCTCCATGGGTTTGTTTTTAATAAAAATCTGAAGTGTCTTTTCTGGTTTCGTTCCAGCCGGGGGCCGTCTGGAAGAGAGATGTGGTTATGTGATGGTTCCCAGAGATAGCTTAGAAAGAGTCTGTTACAGTAGTTGTCCGTTCTGGTGTATGGGAAGCTCATGATAAATGCTCTTGCATGCAGGTGTTAATGTGTGTTAATGGTTTTCTGTGCCGTGTCATATGGGCTTTATTCAGCCTATTTTTACAGTTTTCTTCTTGATAATGTCTGTGTGTGTCTGTGTGTGTGTGCGTGCTCAACTGGACAGATGTACGTTTGAACCTTGAAGGAGAAACAGAGAGGGGTGGTCGGTGATAAAACTACATCAGAAAATGCTGATTTGAGCAAAAGCATTCATGCACAACTGCAACCTTGTGCAGCTTTACATACACACTCTTGGGTGATCTCAGAGACTCTTACAATAACCTTGTGCCAGCCATTTTTTTAAGTTGAGATGTATGACAACAAGGATGTTAAATATTCCAGACTAGTCATTGATATATTGATTGATTGACCAATAACAATCTTTTCTATATAGGGTATTGGAATCTTTCATTCACTGAAACTTGATAGATATAATTGCTTTTATTTTATTTTTAATTCGCTGCAGTTTAAAGGGTTAGTTCACCAAAAAATTAAAAATAGGCTGTGTTTTACTTACCTTTGAAGCATGTTCTTTCAGACAAATCCAATATGAGTTCTTCTAAAGTGTTATATCATTTGATAATATTACTGTTTTTACTGTAGTATGTGTTATGTTTTTGTTCAACTAAATCCAGCCTTGGAGACTTGGTGAGGAACCTTATAATTTTCAACAGTATTGTACATGTTGCAGTTTTATAATTGTGAACTGTGCTTGATATGTGTTTTTAGAGCTTGATTTTTTTGTTCATATGCTTGATAAGAAGTTTAACTAGTTTTAAAAGGGGCAGGCAGCTCTTTTACTTTAATATTTGCAGAAACCGGTCTGAACTTGTATTACAGGGCAACAGTCAGCTTCATCTCATAGACCTTGTTTCTGTGGAAATAGAGAGAGAGAGAGAGAAAGAGGAAACAGGGACGGAAATACTTTTTCTAATAAAAGACTTCCAGGACTATCAAAGCGAGTGGAAGGAGCGCTGGGCAGAGAGAAGAGAAGACATCTTTCATGTGCGCTGTCACTATTATTAGTGTGTGCGTTTAAGCCTGTGTGTTTATACTTGGATTTACTGATCAAGCAGAAGTCAACTCGATGATGAACATGAAATGCCTTCTATTCTTTCGTCCTCTGGACAGCTGTCCCCAATACTTATAGTTTCTTGATTTATACAAAAGAAACTCCTGATATACAATCTAACTGTAGTACATGGATTTAATAGCACACAATTCTGAGTCTGGTTGGGGTCCTTGTGTATAAAAAGTGGCAAAAGCAAATAAAAATGAGAGACTAGCAAACATTGTTTTAGAGGCAGAGCCAGTTTTAATTTTGAAGAAAATTAAAAAGACGTTATTTATTTAAAATAATGTGCATCAAATAAAAGCAACATGTATTATATATTATTTAAATATAAAGCATTTCATGCAATGTAAATTGCTTATGTGGCAAATTGGAATACTGAAACTAAATATTATTTGTTTGAACTGAAAGCTTGTTTTTTTATATTTTCAGTTAATTTAAAAATTATGTCTTACTTTTTAATATTCTTTCATTACTTAGAATTATGTATGTATTTTATTTATTTTTTTATTTAACTTTATTTTATTCAGTTTTTGCATGGCACCAATTCTATTTTTTTAATATTTATGTATATAGGCTATATAAATATTACAGTTATGTAAGTGTTTCAGCTTTTATTTGTTTAGGCCTGTTTTTTATTATTATTAATTATTTATTTTATTATTAATATATATATATTTTTAAGTTGTCCCTCTATGTTAAGGTGTTTTAGAATGTGTGTATGTCTTTCTCCAACTCTGGTTTTTACTCTCTGGTCAAATTAGGTGATCTGAAGTGGTGGTAGATTCATGGTAAAGTGTAGCTTGAGTTGCCGAGGCAGCAGATTGGCTGGTATTGATGAGTGAAGCTGATTGGATGGATTCAGAATAAGGTTTTTCACTGTGCTGTTTGTGAGCTGGAGTTGGGGGGTTTCTGTTAACAGAGCAATCAGCTGCAAGTCTCTCTTGGTCATGTAAAGGTTTCCTCTTGTGCTCCTGAGTCCACGTGAGCAGAATTACAACGTGCAAGAATGTGATAAGGGAAATGTGTGTGTGTGTGAGTGCTTCTGTACATGTGCATTAATTGTATGAGGACTGTATGTGTGTTGTAGTTGAGGAGAGGTGTAAGTGTGTATTAAACATTTGGAGTGTGTGTGTCTATGAAAATGAGAGAGAGTAGAGTGTGTGTGTGTGTGTGTGTGTGTGTGTGTCAGAAGCATCTGGAGACGAAAAGGTGTGATTTCACTGGATGTGACAGAATGAAGTATTGCTCTGAAGAGAGAGAGAGAGAGAAGGAGAAAACCACAGATGGAGCCACACTCAGTTAAACAATGAACAATCGCCTATAACATGTTGTGTCCAAATTTGTACCTGAAGT
Source organism: Enteromius treurensis (assembly GCA_032275025.1). Lineage (NCBI taxonomy): Eukaryota > Metazoa > Chordata > Actinopteri > Cypriniformes > Cyprinidae > Enteromius > Enteromius treurensis. The sequence goes on along the minus strand of JAUCMU010000026.1, from coordinate 7,247,664 downwards.
CCTTTGTTTCATGAATATTCCACTTACAGGAATATTATTGTTAGGTTTTTGGAAATTCACCTAAATCAAAAAAAAAAAAAATGAAAGCAAATTTTAAGGGCAATTTAAGATTAAAATCTTTGAAAAATGACATATCTTATTTAATGTTTTGAATTATGCAACTTTAAATCATTTATAAGGTATGTATTGTATAGTATAATTTAAATAATATATATCCTTAAATTATAAATTATAGTATTTTAATAATTTAAATTGTTGTAAAAAAGTTGTAAATAATACATACATATATTTTTCAAACTGTACAGTATGTATTTATAATAGTATTTTTATAGTATACATTCAGTGGGAATGGAAAGTATTCAGACCCCCTTAATTTTTTCACTCTTTGTTATATTGCAGCCGTTTGCTAAAATAATTTAAGTTCATTTAAGTTTTTCCTCATTAATGTACACCCAGCATCCCATATTGACAGAAAAACACAGAACTGTTGACATTTTTGCAGATTCATAAAAAAAAAGAAAAACTGAAATATCACATGTTAAGTATTCAGACCCTTTGCTCAGTATTTAGTAGAAGCACCCTTTTGATCCAATACAGCCATGAGTCTTTTTGGGAAAGATGCAACAAGTTTTTCACACCTGGATTTGGGGATCCTCTGCCGTTCCTCCTTGCAGA
>JAUCMU010000026.1:7163440-7224189 GCA_032275025.1 Enteromius treurensis | reverse complement strand
TTTAAAAGCATGTGATTGGCTGCTTATTGCTGATGTCACACTTTCATGTGCACGTGCTACATTAACTCAGGATCAAGTCTGAGTTGGCTGAGAAAGTTGATGACTAGCTCCATGGTACCAACAAACACAGATTGGAGTGGTTTGGTTTTGTCAACTTAAAACTAATCCTGTAACTCTGAGTTTGTTTAACCCCCATCATGGTACAGGCCCCAGGGCCCTTCCTAATAAAGGAAAAGATACATGATTTTAAAAATGCTACATCGTCAATGTTAAGTCACTTCGCTATTTGTTACAACTGCGCAACACTGCTAAGTTATTAATTTTGTGAAGTTACTTTTTTTAATTTCTATTTAGGATTCATAAGCTGACGATTGATGACGTAAAGCCAGAGGATGAGGGTGACTACACCTTCATTCCTGAAGGCTATGCCTTTAATCTCTCTGCCAAGCTCAACTTTTTAGGTACATCCTTTTAATTATTACTGAACAATATAAGTTTAAACTGCTCTTTAAAAAAATAAATTTTATTATTTTAATTATTATGTTTAATCATTGCAGAGGTCAAGATCGACTTTGTTCCTCGACAAGGTAAAAATAAAAACATCATTAATAGAATTTATCATAATTTTAAGCATTTCTGGTACAGAAAAGAAAGTAACCCTTTTTGGTAACATTTAATTTTTAAAAATGTGTCAACGTTTGTTTTAAGATCCTCCCAAGATTCATCTGGACTGCATGGGCCGCACCGCTGAGTCCACAATCTTGGTTGTGGCTGGAAACAAACTGCGACTAGATGTACCAATTACTGGAGATCCTGCCCCCACTGTGGTTTGGACAAAAGGAGAAAAGGTTGGAGCGATTCATTAAATTTTGTCTGGTATCGATTTCTAACAATCCCCATCTGAACCAAGAGATCTGAGCTGTGTTTCCCGAAAGCATTGTAAGCCTAAGTAGATTGTAGAAATCTGCTTGAGAAATGCAGCCCTGTCAACAACAGCAGAATACCCAAACCTACACTAAACTTGTCCTTTAGAATGGGATTTAGTTAGTATGTCTTAAAAAAATATTTTCTATGTTTCTGTATTCACTTGCAGTTAGTGGTATGTTTTATGTGTACTGTAATTCTTTATGATTTGCCATGTTGTCCTACAAATGTAACAGGAGATCCATCATCTGGGCTTCAGAAGCCTTGACAGGTAGGTACAGTAACTTCTCCCAGCCATATCCAGAAAGTCTTGTCGAGGCTCACTGGGACTGGGAGTTTTGTGCTGAGATGGAAGGTTGACAGTTTAGTTTTCTCACACTTAACCTCTGACCTGGTTGCCATGGCTTCACGGCTTCTGCTCTGCTCGTGTAGGGTAGCTTTAAGGAGGGAGAGTCGCGACCTGAACCAAGGCATACATGGACAGTGAAGAACGGTGAAGTGAGTTTGGGCCTTAACAATCCCTGACTACTTGTACACTGCACATGTACAATCATGTCTTATGCTTCTTGCTCTGGCTGTGATGTTATTGACGTATGTTGCATGATTTTACAGTCTTGATCAATTTATCCAGGAGCATATATGTGCTGGGCAACGATTAATTGCATCCAAAGTAAACATTATTGTTTATATAACATATATGTGTGTACTGTGTATATTTATTATGTATATATAAAGACACACAATTGAGTATATATTGGGAAAATATTTATATTCATATAATTTACATTATGAATAAATATTTCATATATAAACCAACATATTTTTCTTGAACATATACAAATTAATGTCGGTGTACTTATATAAACATGATACATACAGTATACACATGTTAAACGTGTTATGTACAAAATAACTTTTATTTGGATGCAATTAATCATGATTAATCATTTACCAGCACTAATATATATATATATTAGTTATTTATATATATATTTATATTTAATTATATATATTTTTTTTTCAGCATTGATTTGCCATAAAATATATATAAAAAAACTTGAAACACAAATAACATCAGAAAATTTTTTCTTCATTCTTAGAGTTACAAATAGCATGAGAGAGGGTTATCTTCAATGTTAGTCCATTTTTCTGTCACACCTAAGGACACATTGATACGTCAACTACCCATATATATATATATACTTTAAGTTTTTATTTTTTTTATATAGTTTTGAAATTGTTCAAGCATCTTTTTTCTTCTCCACTTTAACTGTGGTTTGTCTTTTCCTGGGTAAAAAGGAAACAAGCTGCTATCACATTAACACAAGCATCACTTTTACACACGAATCGTCATGCTTTTGAGATCTTGACAGTTATGACGCAAGCTTTTCACACACACCACACACAACTCTGTAGCATACTGTATCTACAAGGTGAGTTAATCTTTTATGATTTTAAAGTTTGAAAGTAAAAGGTAAGCACCATCCATTCATAGGGAGTATTTAACAGGTAACGTATATTATCGTATAATTCAGATAGCTGTGGTATCTGTGGGTGTTTTGTCATTTGCAAGTTTTATATTAGATCTTACTCTGTGATGTATTCCCCATTGCCTGAATTCGGAGTTGAATTTGAAAGCCTGCGATCGATCCAGATTGATTTTTAAAAAGTGGTTTTGATTGGTTGTTCAGGTGTTGACAGACTCGCAGGGGCGTGTCCATGTGGAGAGTACCAAAGGCCATTGTATCTTCACTATTGAGGGGGCGGAGCGTCAGGATGAGGGCATGTACTCTGTCATTGTACGCAATCCTGCTGGAGAGGATACAGCTGACATTAATGTCAAAGTTGTTGGTAAGCTTCTTTATACCACATTACGATGGTTACGGTTCACATCTGTTCTCTGGGAGGCTGAAGTTAGTCCCTGGTTTCATTATGTGCTATGCTGCAGCACTCTTTTGTACACTTCGGAGCTGTACAATTCAGAACTGCACTAAAATATAATAAATCATAAGGCCACAAACTAAACTGTCCACGTCTAATCACTCTGTGTGCGTTGCCTTCAGGAGGTGTGCAATATTTAAATGCGAAGAGGAAAGCTGCCTTTTGATAGAAAAATTTATTTTATGTAGCTGTATATTAACAGTACAGAAGAAATGGCGTGACTGAGCATTTAATGTTTTACAGATGTGCCCGACCCACCTGAAGCTCCCAGAATCCTTAGTGTAGGTGAAGATTCATGCATTGTCCAATGGGATCCCCCACTCTTTGATGGTGGCCAGCCAGTAATAGGTAACTTAATAATAATAATATTTCACAGTATTACTACAGAGCTATCTATAGTGTTGCTATTTCTTATTCATATTCTATGAAATAAATCTTGTTGACATCATATGTTCAAAAGAAAACTGAATTTTACTTAACACAAACTTCTTCTGACTTGAAGTTAGGTGAAGGAGCCTACATTAAATTATAAGGAGCCACATATTATGAAAAAACAACCTAATGAAAATAAAATGACCTAATAATGTTATGTTTTAAATGTGCACTGTAGAGGAAATGCATGATGATAGTTTACTCTTAATGTATTTCAGGTTACGTTCTTGAAAGGAAGAAGAAAAAGAGCTATAGATGGATGAGACTCAATTTTGATCCTTATAAAGAGACCACATATGAAGCCAAGAGAATGATCGAGGGTGTATCCTATGAAATGCGTGTTTATGCAGTAAACGCCATCGGCATGTCACGGCCAAGTGCTGCGTCCCAGCCATTTGTGCCAGTTGGTAAGTTCCACTGTTTTGAATGATATCTTTGCTTACGTATTAGGAACTTGCTTGTTTCCCCTGTTTTTCTTTTAGCCCATTGCAGATATTTAAGTTCAGTATGTAGTGGCTAATCTGGAGTAAAGCATATGTTGGATACCATTTTTATGAATTCCATCCACTGCTTTTATTGTGATATCTTGTGATTTTAGTATTGCCATTTTTATAGTTAGTATGGTTGTAAATGTTAATAATAAAAAAGGAAAAATGAAATAAAACTATTTATGTGTCACACAGCGTTCTTGACGCATCACCATGGTAACAATAAGGCTAAACATTCCAAAATAACGGTAGCCTAAAAAAACTCACTCAAAACCACTTGAGTTTTTTTTTTTTTAAATAGATATATTTGTGTCATAAAAACCCTTCTATCTCTTTCAGAAGACATGTGTTAACCCCCAGGAGGCATAGGTTAGTTTTAGTTTAGATTTCTGGACACACTCCAACTGTGTTGGTCTGAAAGAAGAAAGTCATATAGACCTAGGATGGCTTGGATGGAGTAAAATAAGGGGTCATTTTAATTTTTGGGTGAACTATTCCATTAATGATGCATTACTTTTTTTGTCTTAATCTTTAACATAATCTGCATTAAAAGTGTCACCATCTGTGTACACTGTTGTCTGCTGATTAGGAAACTATCCATGGCATCCTTCTCTATAAATAATGGCATGTTAGCACTTTGCAAAGCTGTATCTACTGCATTGTCAAAAGAGAGGAGGGGGCAGGACAGTACACTTCCTTTGTTACTTGCCAGTCACCGTCACTGTGCCCAGAGAAGACCACAGCAGGTGTTGCAGAATGGGCAGACACTTTTCAGGAGGCTCTACTTGTAAAACGCACCAGACTGAAGTGATCTACTGACAGAATGACCAAACCGATGCTCCCCAAGACTGCTGAGAAGAAGCCAGCTGAGGCACCGCCAGCTGAAGTACCACCGGCCGAACCAGCACCTGTTGTCCCAGCAGAAACCAAAGAGCCAGAGCCAGAAGCATCACCTCCACAAGAACCTGCACAAGAGGCCAGTGCTGAAGCTCCTCCAACTCCAGCTGAGGAGGCAACCCCTGAAGATGCAGCTTCTCCTGCAGAAGCAGCACCTACGGGAGAGGATGGAGCACCATCTACAGAAGCATCTCCGGAGGACACTGCCCCCCCATCAGAGCCGGAACCAGAGCCTAAACCCGTTGGCAGTAGGAGTCTATTTCCAACTATCTTTTGTGGAGATTATTATTCTCCAGGGATTTTACCTTTATATCTTTATATATCTTTTTACATATGTCTTGATGCATCATTAAATGATTGCAAGAATACGGCATAGAGTAGCATTAACACCTAAACCAGCTTTGTAATGCCTGTCCATGCAGATATTGTATTGTACGCTTGTGTTATGATATGCTGCTGAGATTTTTAATTGAAACAAGTAGTCTTGGGCCTGGAAACAGTATTACTTTCGTCATGACTTAACAAGCAGATACAGTATGACAGGCATACTGTATCTGCTTGTTATCTGATAACAAGCTGTATCAATCAACTGTATCAATGTTGCAGGCAAAAATATTAGTTGTCAGCTGTGTAGTGATCTATAAAGCACATATAACAATGAAGTAATTTGTTGTGCTCTGCTGGTTGCATCTTAAACCAGAGGCAAAATCAACATGGGCAGATCAGGGCAAGATGCAAATTTCTGTTGAAATGACTAGGCCTAGATTTTACCATGAGAATTTGCAGAAGGATTACAATGGGAATGCACCTTAAGGCTTGAATAAGCATACAAAAGTAAAGCCAGATCGTTTCTTTCTATTGGCCTCGTATTTAGAGCGGTTGTTGGCATGTCAATTAATTGCATCGCTTTTCCACTCTAGATAACTCTTGGCTGGATATGAATAGATAATCTTGTTCACGGTCTTCATAAACACACAGCTTGACCTGAGCATGTCATTGGCGCTTAAATATGGCACAAACATTTTAGACTGGAGCTTGCTTACAAATCACAGCAGACAGCATGTATATCCTCAGGAGGCCCATATCACCACTACCCTAAGTTAACCTCAGATTCATTCAAGCAATGTTGGTTATTCTTGTCAGTAATGCAAGGCTTTCTGTGAGGGTAGTCTGAAAGGTAAGTGGAGATGAACGTCACACAGTTGAGGTTGGTTCTGTAGTTTCCATGGCTGCTTAGTTTTGTGACAACGCTATGCTCTTCTTACATTGTTTAGAGGAACTTTACTGGAGACCACAGTGACAAGAACTACTTATTCCAGCGATGGCTTAGAAACAGTATAATACAGCCAATGTTGGACTCAAAATACATCATATGCACAAGGGTTTTCCCTGTTGACAAAGCTAATCTTAATACATGGTCTTTTTAGAGCTAGGTGCAAAAAATCCTAACCAGTTTAATGGCTAAAGTGATAATGGAGTGCAAGATGGTATATGATTGACTTGCTCCAGCTGCCAGTAGAAAGGAAATGGAAGCTGGCCAAACCTTTGTACAAGACTGAAACACACACTTATTTGACTGAAACACACACATATATGTATCAACTTTCTGTCCACAGCTCCCACCAGCGAGCCCATTGGCCTGTGTGTGGATGACATCAGCGATACCACCATCTCTCTGAAATGGAGGGCTCCAGAGCGGATAGGCTCAGCTGAACTCGAAGGCTATGGGATTGAGTACTGCAAGGAAGGCTGTAAGTATGGGATGGTTTAAAGATGTTTGACAGAATTTCAGAAACGTTTATTTATTTATTTATTTTTTTTAATACTTCTTTAATGAAAATAAAGCAAAAAATAACAGCATTTATTTAAAATTGAAATTTGTTAACAATGTCATTTTTTTATGATGAACTTAATGCATCTTTGTTGAATAAAAGTATGTTACCTCAATAAAGTTGCACTGACCCTGAGCTTTTGAGCTGTAGTCTAGCTTCAGAAATTCAGGTGTAAAACATAATTTAATCTAATCTTTTTTTTTTTACATCAGACTACTATTCAGAATAAATTCTCAATGTCCTGTGTTTGAAACCTTTCATCTCTCTAGCTGATGAATGGATTCCTGCATTTTCGGGTCTCACAGAAAGGACCTCTGTGGTCATCCGCGACCTGCCAACTGGAGAGAAGATGCAGTTCCGCGTGAGGGCGTATAACATGGCAGGCCCAAGCCTTCCTGCCACGTTGCAACAAGCAGTCACCATCCGTGAAATCATGCGTGAGTTACACGTTGAAAGATCCTAAAATGTTATGCTAGCCCAATTAAAGTCAATATTTTAGAACGATGAGGACTGCTAGAGGTGCAAATATATCATCTTTTTGTCCTTTAGATTGTGTTTAGCGATTACATATGTTATTGCCTCTTGCTACAGACGAGTCTACCTGATAGTACAATGAAACTAAGCTTGTAAATGCTAATGTTCAAATGTTCAGGCAAATGAGATTTATTTTTAAGTGAAGATCCATGGCATCGCATTACAGTTCACTGCTAGGAAGGAAATGAGATAGGGCAAGACAGCCTATTATTTTCTAAGATGCAGGGCTAAATCACTTGCATTCTGTTATTGCAGAGCGACCCAAAATCTGGGTGCCCCGTAACCTCCGCCAGACAATCATCAAGAAAGTAGGAGAAACCATTAACCTAGTCATCCCCTTCCAGGTAAGAAAAGTCATCCATAAGATTGTTTTTTTTTTTTAAACGGACAAATCCCCAACAAAAAATTATGCTGCAGAACATGCGACTAATTCATTCAAACAATTTAGATGTGCATGAAAAAATCCTGCAAAGTTCTGTATTGCTGTATCCAGCAGTATTATTTGTCGCAATATGAAACCATTGGCTGTCCTCCTTTGATGCAGACTTTGACCTCCAACAGTTTCCATCAGCTAGAGCTTCAGTGTTTGGCTAGACTGTAACTCCCCTGCTTGTTTGTTTACAGAACCCAGTTTGTGAAACATAGATCTTCATCCTCTCGCTCTATAAATACTCTATAAATATAGCTCTATGGCTGAAATTCAATGAGAGAGGCTGGATACAGATGGTAGTCAATGACACAAGTCTGAATGCCATCTGTAACACTTCTGTAGAGAACTATAGTGCCCAAACATCTATACATCTATCTGTCTGTCTGTCTCGGTCCATCGATCGGTCTGTCTTTCCACTCATAAAAGCCCTTTTTCTTTGTTTCTTGTTGGTAATATAGTGAACAATGAGATGTTCTTCACCCCACATATCTTTTAAGGGTAAACCACGACCTCAGGTGACCTGGAAAAAGAATGACGAGCCTCTGGACCCTAAGCAGGTCTGCATACGAAACAGCGACACTGATACCATCCTCTTCATCAGAAGATCTGAGAGGAAAGATTCTGGGAAGTATGAAGTTCAAGTGCAAATTGAGAATGTGGAGGACAGGGCCAGTGTGAATATACAGATTGTCGGTGAGTAACAAGGACTTGATTGAGACCACACACTGTATAGTGCGTGTATTGTCAACTACATCTGAAACAATTACACAAGAACAATATTCACAGTTTAGATAACCAGATTTATGTCATCTTATATACATACTATACAAGATTGTATCAGTAAACATCCAAACACTAATTGTTCTTTTCTACTGTCAGACCTGCCAGGCCCACCCCAAAATTTAAAGGTGATAGATGTTTGGGGCTTCAACGTTGCGCTGGAGTGGAAACCACCCAAGGATAATGGCAACTGCGACATCACAGGCTACACCATCCAGAAGGCTGATAAGAAAACCATGGTAAACCCAAACTTACAAATATGGGTTTTTGCTAAAATGGAGGATTTGATTTGATTTATTTTTTAACAGAGTCATATTCACATATGTACTACAAGCACTGTTAATAATCAAACTCAAATTGAGAGAAAGAGTTAGCGAGTTCGGAAGCCTCCCCGTGCCTGCCATTGTCTAAATCTAAAGCAGCTAAGCTTGTGATCACTGTAATTGAGTAATGTATGTACACTATTCATCAGTGGCACAGCAGTGGAAGGAGACTATGAGTTTATAGCCTCTCTTGTGACATACAGTTGGCCAGTGGCACTTTATTGTGGGCCAGGGGAACAGCATCCAGAACATCCAGTACCCAAAGCTTCAAAATGACACTTGCAGCACACCAAACTAGAGCACCTGTGCCCCCTTCGGTGCAAGCATGCTGTAATCTTAGCCCACGGCCTTGCCCTGATTTAAGTGCTGTCATTATAGGGCTCTCTTTACCCCTTTGTACTTTTGAGCCACTAAGGTTAGCGGCTAAATAAAAAGCACCCGGTTTGGATTTCATCTCACATTGTTACCAGAGCTAGTCTATTCCTCTCCCTGTGTCCAGAGCAGCAGGCAGGAAGACACCGGATTATCAGGTTTCACAGGACAATCTCAATCAGAAATCGGAGATGCTCTGCTGCTAAATATAAAAGCACTTTAGGCTTCAGGATTTGGGGCACATTCATGGGCAGGCCATTTACCCGCTTCAACATCTATTCCTCCCACAAACATACTGTAGTAATGACAATTTGGCTTAATACATGCGCTAAGTGATCCTGCAGCGTTTTCCACATTGTCTAAAACAATGGACAATGATTTTACAGTGGTGTAGACAGAAATCTGAGAACCATGCTACAGTGTTTTAGATTAGCGAGGATAAGTAGTGGCGTAGTTCCCACATACTGTTTGCTGGTGACCACATGACCACAAGTGGTTCACAATAAACATGCTCTGTTTTATACCCATTTTAATAGTTACACTGGAATAACTAAGGAAATTAATTATATAACAAATGTAGTGAGGCAGGTTTATGCCTAAAAATCTCATGCAATTTTGCCAATCATGCATTTTTATGTCTATATGTTTATAAATCATTTTCATATCTATTGATCAATTAAATGCATTCTGCTGAACAAAAATAGTAATGTCTTTAATACTTTACAATTACTCAATTAAATTTGAATTGAATGGCTGTATGTATATATAAAAATATATTATTTTTGTGGATATTTTAATAATTTTCATATAACAGTTAGTTTTAGAGTCAGTGTGGTACACAATACATGATTAGGTTTGTGTTTCTCTCTTCTTTGCAGGAATGGTACACCGTGTTTGAGCAGTATCGGCGCACTAACTGTGTGGTCTCAGACCTGATCATGGGAAATGAGTATGTGTTTCGTGTGTATGCCTTGAATATGGTTGGTCTGAGTCCAGAGCCTTGCCTCTCCAAAGACAGTGCCTACATCCAGAAAACAGGTGACTGTTTGTGTCCAGATACTCTCATGCCTGCTCATTCAGTGTAGATAGCAATAACACTTCTATAAGTATTAAGTGGCTAGACTGTCAGTATTTAAAGTCTTAACCCAGATCTCCTGATGTACTGTATATTTTGGTTTTATTTACAGGCATTGCGTACAAGCCTCCTTCCTACAAAGACCATGATTTCTCTGAGGCCCCCAAGTTCACACATCCTCTCATGAGTCGCTCCGTTATTGCTGGATACAATGCAACACTCAGCTGCTCCGTAAGAGGCATCCCTAAGGTGAGCCCATGTGACCTCAATTATCAAAGGTCATGCACAATACTGTAGGTCCAAATGTATGAAACAGCAAAACATCAGTCATTTTTGCTCGTTCAGCAGTTCTAGAGAATAAAAGTCTAAATTGTGAGACAGAGAAAGGTCACATTTAAAAGAATAGTTCATATAAAAATAAAAGTTCTGTCATTAATTGCTCACACGCATGTCATTTCAAACCCAATAAGACCTTTGTTCATCTTCACAACACAAATTATTTTGATGAATTCCAAGAGCTTTCTGACCCTTCATAGAAAGGCAGGAAGGACATTGGTAAAATAGTTCAGACGACATCAGCTGCCATCTGTAATTTTACGAAGCTTGAAAACACAAAACAGTTCTTTGTGCACAAAAAGTCTTCTCTTAGCTTCATAAAATGATGGTTAAACCACTGATGTCACATTCACTATTTCACACTACTTGAATGTGTCAGTTGTGTTACTTTCTATGCAGGGTCGGAAAGGGTCCCGGATTTCATAAAAATATCTCAATGTGCGTTCTTAAGATGAACCAAGGTCTTATGGGTATGAAATGAGCATGAGTAATTAATCACAGAATGTTTATTTTTTGGTGTACTGTCCTTTTAAATAAGCTTCTAAACTTCCCACTATGCTGAGGATTGTAACTTTAGGCTTTTGGTGTCATTCAGACACAAGGGCATCAGGGAGGTCACTGATGGGGTCTGCTTCACATCAGCATTACAATTCATCCCAAAGGTCCTCACTTCGTTGATAGGGATAGTCATACTGTAACAGAAAAAGGTCCAAGCAGCTGACACCTTTTAAGAGTTTTAAATAATAATCATTATTCATATGGTTATATGAACAGTGTCTGAAAAAAAATACAAAATATTCATGAATAATCAATGTCTATGCAAGAAAACCTATAAATCCATCTCATCTCTTTTGTGCAGCCTAAAATTACATGGTACAAGAACAAGATGGACATTACAAATGAGGCCAAGTACCGTATGTTCAGCAATCAGGGTGTGCTGACTCTGGAGATCCGTAAGCCATGTCCGTTTGATGGAGGTGTGTACATGTGTAAGGCAGTCAACGACAGCGGAGAAGACATAGTAGAATGCAAACTGGAAGTTCGTCGTAAGTACATCCCTCTAAATCAAGAGCTACCTAGAGATAACAGCTAAAATTTAGCTTTATATGCTAAAGACCAAATTTGATCTGTCTATTATTTACTTTTTAATGTTGAAAACAGTTGGGATGGTTAACTCCAGAAATGAACATTCTGTCATCATTTACTCACCCTCAGCTTGTTCCAAGCCAGCAGTTTCTTTCTTCTGTTGAACACATAAGAAGATATTTTAAAGGTTGGTAAGCAAACAGTTGCTGGTCTCCATTTACATCTATAGCATTTTTTCTATACTATGAAAGTCGATGGGGACAATGCAACTCTTTGGTTAGCCACAATTCTAAAAAATAATTAAAACAGAAGAAGTAAACTTGACAGAAGTTTTCTATTTGGGTCAACCATGCCTTTAAATGTTGAATGAGGGTCTATAATTAGTGGCATCCCATATGTATGAATCTTAATCACCACTGAACATAAGAGAACACTCTTATGTTATGATAAAATGAAAGATATATGCCAAGACATGTAGATCAAATTCATGTATACTTCTGTCTGTAATCACGTTTTATATTATTACTCTGAAATGAGTAAAAAGGAGTGTAGAATTACACTTTTACTTGAAACAAAACAAAGAAACATGGATAACATGTCTTGGCATAAATCGAAAATTTCATTTTGGTTAACAACTGTTGGATTGGACCTAGAAGTGTGTCTGAAGATCCAAAATGGATCTCTATGCAGTGATCCATGATTTCTGCTGTGTCACATTTTAATACTTACTGTTTCCCTCCACATTCAGCTAAACAGTAAGCTGAAATGTGTCCAAGGTAAGCATGACAGTGCGCCATGTGTTGCCATCACACCTACACTGCCTGTACCTGCTCTAACAAAGCACCCCACTGTCTCAAGTCCAGCATGTCTGGCTGCTTCTCAATACTCGATCATGAAGGACAGATCAATTCTTTAAAAGCACTGCGAGGAAGCTTTCAAATGAGCAAGGATGTACATGTGCACGTGCTATGAAGACATTTGCAATTTTTTTATCTGGTAATTTTTGTTTAGTTAACACTTTATTCCTTCTTGCATCTGATCCTTACATCATTCCCTTGTATCTTGTGAGATAAGACTCCTGTAAAGGATGCGAGAGAAGGACACAAGGATGGAGAGTTACCAAAATGAGACGCACCCTTTGGGCTCTGAGCGACCAAACTAATATCAGTTTAAAAGCACTCTATCCTTCAAAATCAGTATTTGGGATCAGTATTAGTTTGAAAGACTTTTATTTAGTAGAAATGATACATAATTGCTTTCTATTTTAATAGATTTTAAAATGCAATTTATTAATGTACATGCAAAGCTGAAATTATCAGCACAGGATCTTTAAGAAATAATCTTTTATGCTGATTTGTTTCTCAATGTGTTAGTGTTAAAAACACTTGTCCTGCTTAATATATTTTGTAGTAAAAAATTTTCATTTCATTAAAGATTTTTTTCTTCTGTTTTAATCTTGATCAGTGTAATAAAAAACACTCACTGACCTCAAACCTCCAAGATAGTGTATAACTATTTCAACAGGTGCACTAATTTGTGTTTGTAATCCTGCATGATATAATATAGTAATATTTGGCTTTATTCACTTCAATCTAAATGTTTTTAAAGGATACTGCATTTCAAATGAACTTAAAATGTAATATATCAAAGTTGTATATGACCAAACGTAACAAAATGGGATTATCCGTTTCAAAATGTGTCGCTTTGGAATGCATGCAGGTTTGTTGTAGGTCACTCAGATGTATGATGAATTATTTTGAACATCGCTGCAGGTAACTTTAGAGAGTTCTACAGTGGTAGCCTTTGCAAATGCAGGTGGTAATCTAATAATGCTTCTTTCACTTCATCGCAGCTCAAATCACAAAAGAAGACGGCAAGAAATGAGAGAGACGTAATGGGTTTGGAGAAACTGTGACACTTGTCCTCGTTCTGTCTTCTGTCCTGAAACCGATCTCATGACATGTCCGTGATCAAATGACAGAGCAAAGAAATATTTCAGTGGTTTTCTTCATTTGCTTGTGCTCCCCATTCCTCACTCACATCCCATGGTCTGTGCTTAGGGGTGATTTGCTTTTCTTTATTCCTTGTTTCATTTCATGTTGTATTAAAGGTCTTGTGACTCAGTATTTTCCTTCCACATGATATGACGCAAAACATGATAAATAAAGCTAAGAGTTTTGTTGATGCTTAATGTCTGTTTTTCATTGAGATGGCTTACTGTAATACGCTTTCTTCTTTTAAGTCATTATCCCAACACACAAATAATAATTCCGTTCTCTTCGGTTGCATTTCTCTCCTAATTTCTAGAGATTTCTTAGAACTACGACACGTTGAATGCGACACTCGTGCAGAAGCAATTAGGCACCTGAGAAACCACAGTCACACTGAGAGTGGCAGACAGGTGTCTCCTCTAAGTTTCCATACATCACGATGACGCACTCTCCTGTCTATACCAGCAATGGCATTGCTATCAAATGCATTCTTTGAGCACTCACTCACGCGGTTCAAAGTATGTCCCAGCATCAACAGGCTGCTGGTATTAATGTAACAAAGCCCACACAAAGTCTATCTGGAAGCGTCGACTCAGTGGTAAGAGCAGAAAGCACGGCTGGCCTGCGTGGCTTTGTTCTGGAAGTTTCTCCTGTGGCAATTTGGTAGCAGGTTTGAGAGGATGAAATGTTTGAAATGAGGCCCAGGCATGCCATCACGGCAGAGGTGTCAAAATGACCGTGGTGGATGGCATGCCACATATTAAAATGTAGCAGCTGTGTCTTTATCCTGTCTTTCACTGTTCACACATAAACCAAGGCCTATTGTCCCAAAATTGAAAAGTTTGGATGTGGAAATAAAACGTAAATGTAATCATTTTTAATACAGAATTTTAGCCCAGTTCGCTATTTTTCAATGGAGCCACTGACTGGAGAACAGTCTGAGGGTGCGTTTGAATGACAGATCCATTCATTAATACGGCCAGCAGGCCGATATTTCTTCATTAACACAGTTCAAGCTCTCTACACCTTGTCAGAAGAGGGATTGTTTTTATATTACGTGTTATTAATCAGTAAGGCTTTCAGTGTCGATGACGTGCGAGCTCCGTCTTAAAGATGCAACCCGAGACAGACGAAACACAGTGGATGAAAACGTTGACAAGAAACTAAATTGGGCTGACAAATCCCTCGAGAGTGTGTTTATTGGTCTGTGACAGTGTGCCATTACATTACGACACAAAGCTGATTGACATTTCCAGTTACTGAGCTTTATTTATTTCGGTAACTTTTTTTTAACGGCTAGATTGCAATTGTTTTCATTTTTTGATTATTATTATTTATGTTTTGATAATTTTACGTGTTTACATTATGCCGAAAATGACAGAGATCCAGCGTCCCATTGTAACTGTGTTGTCCTGCAGCGCCCTCTAGTGTTTAGGTAAAAGCGTGCTGGTTTGGTGATGCAACTGTCCCCTAATATACACTATACATTTGCCTTTCTCCAATAAAGGGGAAAAGGAAACGCACACACTAAAGATTTTAAACCCACAGTATATTTAAACTCTTTATCCTCAAAACAAATCACTTTGATCAGTCTTTATACATCCACATTAATGTAACACAATACAGCAGGACAGAAATGTCAAATAATACAATAAAACAACAGTTTCTTAAAAACAGTCCAAACTAGCGGACCAGACATTGAAAGAGCTCCCAGAATGGATGCAAGTTTGGTCTTGTTACCTGAATCATCCGGAGAATATGGTCTAGATAAATCAATACAAAGCATTCCTGGAAAACAATCTCAAGAGAAAAATCACTTTATCAAAAAGGGGTAAGATATCAAAAGAAAACTGTTATAAAAATAGTTAATCAGCCCCCCTGTGGACAAATCCAATGAATGAATGGGGAGTGAGCAACCTGTTTGAGATGATGATGATGATGATGATAAGAAACGAATCATGTCTCGTTATTGCTTGTGATACATGATGCTTTAAAATTTATGATATTGTTAAAAAGAACCAACCTGAGCACCGTATACACCACAGAGAGAAAAGAGATCTCGATTCTTCTTTTTTTTTTTGTCAATAACACAAATGATTCCTTCATGCAAGACATCAGACCTCCCTTTATCTCTCACCCCCAAAACACCTACGTATCTCACAGCTCGGGGTGAGTCACGGGCCTCTATAATTAGACACGTTAAATATTTTATGAGAGACTGAGAAAAATAGACAGTTTTTTTCCCCAAGCTTGTCAGACACTGAAAATACCTGCATTTGAGGTTAAAAATACATCAAGCGTGTTGCATTTTTTAACATGTGAAAATTAGTACAAAGAGAAAGTGCAGAGTGAAACTACTTTTATAACATGAATCCTGACAAAAAAGGATATAAAAAAAAAAAAACATGTCAATTAAATAAAAGGAAAAATTGGCTGTGACATGAACAAGTAGAGATGAATCTTAAGTAACGGATGGCCTGCATTTTTAACCACTAAAGAATCTGATCAAATCTCAGCTCCAGATCTGTTTCTCTTTGTTTCAATTAATTACTGACTTTCCAGAAAAATGATTGATTTAATTGATAAATTACAGAAACTGAAAATGACAGCACCAATAAAAAACAAAAAAAACAATGACTTGAGCTTCATTTAGACAGGTCTCATAATGAATGGTGAATAAGGTTGGTGTTCTTTAACATTCGTTTATGCATTCATAGCTGTTTTGCTAGCATTATGCTCAGTTGCTACCTCATGATAAGCTAATATAACCATTTAAGTGAACCGATTCTGAAACATGATGCAGATCTTTGTAATGATCAGCGTGGACTGGGTGTAACATATAGACCCACAGCAGACGGAAAGGCAAGTGTCACATTAACATTCAGAAACAACAGAAGATAAAACAATTACATTTCCCCTACGCTTTTAAATTTAGTGTTTCAGCTATGAGGATTTAAATCAAAATCTTAAATTCTACAAACAAAACGCAAGCCTAAATAAGAGCTAGTGACTGCTTCATTGTGTTTGTGTGCTTTAAGGGGCATACGCTACAAAAATGGTTAATTTTCAACCATCTAACACTCAAACGGTGCCACAAACATCTCCTCTGAGCTGCTGTTTGGTTGAACTATACAAAAACCACAACATTCACATATTAAAACTAAAGCAAGCTGTTAAAACAGAGTAATTGGAGCGTACGTAACACGTTTTGTGGCTCTAAAACTCTTAAAGACAAATAGTTTAATAATCTTGTTGATGCAGGTTGATATTGAACTCAACAGTGCTGATGGGATTTTCTCTGTCCGCACATTCATGAAAGGAAAAATAGGTGTCGGTTTATACAGTAAACATGATGGGAATCAGTTTGGGATACAAATTGGGACATTTTTTTTTGTATAAGAGTATATTTACAGCTGACATTTTGTGTTTGAAACAGCAGGACTGATGGGATGCTTGTGTCACCGCTCTACCATTTATCTCTCTAGAGACTCAAAATGAGATGGTTAACTCTTCATTTTTATGTGGGCAAACAGTACAAAAAAAAAACAGACATCATAAACCCTTCACTCAATGATACACTGCTATTTTGAGATGATGAATCTTACAGTCATTTTGCATTTTAACATGGTGCTAGTGTTCACTTATTTTGTGCTCGGACCATAAAACAGCCTACGATGGGTTGTAGTGGGGGCTGCAAACTTTTTTTTTGTTTTTGTAAATCTCTTGAGGCACTTTTTTGACATTTTCATTCAGATGACCTCAGGAGTTGAACATTGCAATGGTCCCTTTGCATATCTAACTAATCAACATCCCAAATGACAGTACATTCTTAGTATTGCACCAATAGTGCATGTGTGTGTGGTGTGTACGTGACAACATCCCGAGCCAATGTAGTAGTGTTCATGCTATGTGAAAGAAGTGTGTGAAAAGACTGTTAAAAAACTGTTGAGGAGGTGAGGATTTAGAAAATTTTCACGAAAAGGAGTGCCAAACATGTGGCTAATCCCTGGCTGGAGAAAGGGGGTGAGCGAGTGTGAACGAGGGAGACAGATGGCAGGAGAATTAAAGACAATGACAGAGAAAGTGAGAGAGAGAGATGGGAGGGGCAGAGGGCTCAGGCGAGATGCCCTACTGGGGGTAGTTGTTCTGTTGCCGGCGTTTGGCAGACCTCAACTTCTCAAAGCGCGACTCCATCTCTTCAAGAACCTTAGGGGTGTACCGTACCACCAGCTTCACTGTACCCTGAGCAGCCTTCAATAGCTCCACAGCTTTCTCATGATGCTCTCCTTCTACACTCTGAAAGAACGAAAAAGTTGACATACACTTTTAGAGTTCAAGTTCAGCTGGAAATTTCTATGAAACAATATAGATTCCTAAATTCCAGGAATTGTCTGGGAGAGTTGTCTAGTCTAGTTAATGGACTGAACATTGTCTCGCACCTCCCATCCAATAAATTGCAACAAACACGGTGCTTTTTTAAAAACTTTTCATAAGAAACGAAGTCTCAGATTTCAAATCTTTAATTTTTTTTAATAGTATTCAAACAATAAATGCAGTTTTGCCTCTGCTTATTGTTGAGTGGCAGATGGCTGCAGTGCCATGTGTAGCGGCAGCACACATGACCTAATCCTCTCCACTTTAATACCAGATTCAGCATGAAATAAACAAAAACAAGCATTTAGGATGTTAAAAGAAAGAGTACAACTGGAAATCATGTACAATATTTCCTCATGTAAACGCTCATTCATCGATTTAACCACGAAAAAATATCAATAACAGCTTGTAAACAGCATGTCAGGCTAACCTCAGAAAAAACATATCCGCATCCTGTCTCATGTAATCACTTAATCATTGGTTTGACCACAAAAAACAAACAAACATCAATATAACAGCTTGTATACGGCATGTCCAGTAATGTCAGAAATACTTCTGAAAAAAACGTATTTGGTGTGAAATTGTGATTTAAAATTAAATCACAAGCTTGTGAATAAGAATCGAATTGAAACAAACCCTATTAAGGAATTCAAATAGTCCATGTTCAACTGTATTTTATGAAGATGAAAGAGTACTTTTTTTTTTAAATATTGAATTTATTCAACAATTTCTTGACTTCCATGTCAGTCTTCAACATATTCATGAGAGGACCAAAACATGTTTGTGTGCATTCCACTAGAACCGACAGCATCACACGTATGCGTTGTGGTACTATGAAGAGTCAGGAAGCTCTCTGATATCATCAAAAATGTCTTTATTTGTGTTCTGAAGATGAACGAAGGTCTTACGGGTTTGGAACGAAATGAGGGCGAGGAATTAATGACCAATTAATGATCTTCATTTTTGGGTGAACTCTCTCTTTAATGTGAAGTATGTTGGTCTACAAAGCCATAGCTATGTACATACCACTCCATTAACAGACAGTAGCTGATCTCCTCTCTTCAGGCCACCGTGCCGATCAGCGATGCCTCCAGGAATGATGCGGGAGATGTAGATGGGTGAGTTCTGTTCCTTCCCACCCATGATGTTAAACCCCAGTCCTTCCTCTGTTTTAGGGAGCTCTACCACACGTGGGTGAGAATGACCCTCACTGGCTGCAAAAGCAGCCACTGTAGCCTGGGAAGATGGTGAAGATGGTCATAAATCACCAAAACATTTATGAGTGAAATAAACAATTTATCAGTCTTGTACAAAGATAAGTGTACATTTACAGCAGGGCAAAAAAGTATTTAGTCAGCCACCAATTATGCAAGTTCTCCCACTTAAAAAGATGAGAGAGGCCTGTGATTTTCATCATAATTATACCTCAACAATGAGAGAGAAAAAAAAAATCCAGAAAATCACATTGTAGAATTTTTAAAGAAATTATTTGCAAATTATGGTGGAAAACAAAATTTCATCTCAATACTTTGTTATATACCCTTTGTTGGCAATGACGGAAGTCAAAGGTTTTCTGTAAGTCTTTAGGTGTTCACACACTGTTGCTGGTATTTTGGCTCATTTCTCCATGCAGATCTCCTCTGGAACAGTAATGTTTTCGGGGCTGTCTCTGGGCAAACCCAAAATTTCAACTCCCTCCAAAGATTTTCTATGAGGTTGAGATCTGGAGACTGGCAAGGCCACCCCGGGACCTTGAAATGCTTCTTACAAAGCCACTTCTTCGTTGCCCAGACGGTGTGATTAGGATCATTGTCATGCTGAAAGACCAAGCCACGCTTCATCTTCAATGCCCTTGCTGATGGAAGGAGGTTTTCACTCAAAATCTCACGATACATGGCCCCATTCATTCTTTCCTTTACATGGATCAGTCGTCCTGGTCCCTTTGTAGAAAAACAGCCCCAAAGCATGATGTTTCCACCCCCATGCTTGTTTTTCTTTGGATGCAACTCAGCATTCTTTCTCCTCCAAACACGACAAGTGGAGTTTTTACCAAAAAGTTGTATTTTGGTTTCATCTGAGGATATGACATTCTCCCAATCCTGTTCTGGATCATCCAAATGCTCTCTAGCAAACTTCAGATGGGTCTGGACATGTACTGGTTTAAGCAGGGGGACACGTCTGGCACTGCAGGATTTGAGTCCGTGGCAGCGCAGTGTGTTACTGATGGTAGCCTTTGTTACTTTGGTCCCAGCTCTCTGCAGGTCATTCACTAGCCCCCCCGTGTGGTTCTGGGATTGTTGCTCACAGTTCTTGTGATCATTTTGACCCCACGGGGTGAGATCTTGCGTGGAGCCCCAGATCGAGAGAGATTATCAGTGTCTTGTATGTCTTCCATTTTTTAATAATTGCTCCCACAAGTTTGTTTGGAGTGTGACTGTTTGAGGTTGTGGACAGGTGTCTTTTATTCTGATAATATGTCACGCTTGTGTTCAGGCAAAACTTCGTAGAAGTTTAACATTTTAATATCAATGAAACACGGAGAATCAGGAAACACACAGCTATAACTAGATGATCACAGACAAGAACTGAAAGACAGGAACTAACTTATAAAGGGCAGACAATCACAGTTAACAAGCTAGACACACCTGACATGAATAACTAATTATTAATAAACTAGATCACGGGGAGACAACACAGAGCACATGGGGAAATGACAACAAAGAACATTCATACATGTAACATTATGAGTTCAAACAGATGCAATTAATACAGGTAACGAGTGGAGGACAGAGGAGCCTCTTAAAGAAGAGGTTACAGGTCTGTGCGAGCCGGAAATCTTGCTTGGTGGCCGAATACTTACTTTACCAAGGAATTTAATAAATTAATTCATAAAAAATCGTACAATGTGATTTTTCTGGATTTTTTAATCTTATTTTATCTCTCTTAGTTGAGGTATACCTATGATGTAAATTACAGGCCTCTCTCATCTTTTAATGTGGGAGAACTTGCACAATTGGTGGCTGACTAAATACTTTTTTGCCCCACTGTATATCAAGATATATGATATTATGATATGGCTTTGTTACCTATAAGGTGATATAGTATCAACATAATAACGACAAATTTCACTATGCGGATTTTAAATATGTTACGTATGAGCAAATTCTATATTAAGATGTGAACAGTACATTTTATTTATATTTGCACCTTTCTTAAAACATCATATAGGGTAAAAGATCTCTAGACTTTTTTTTAAATACACTTTTATATTTACTTGACGTGCATTGACAGGTTTTAAAATTAATATACATGTGCATGACATATGTCCAAAAATGTAGACTAATACATACACATAAACATACATATTCGTATGGGCTAACGCTGAAATATTTCATATATAGAAGTTTAATATATGTCCATATATTATATTTGCATATTGGTGTCCAAGCTGTTTTCTTCCATACAGTGGAAGTGAATGGGAACTGGAGCTGTTAAGCTCTAAAAAGGACAAAAAGCTCCATGAAAGTATCATAAAATCCTTGATATGTCTTGTGCAATAGGCTATTTTCCAAGTTGCAAACCTTTAAATGTTATAATAATGCCTTCAGATGTTATTAATTACTGAAAAACTTGTTTACAGTTCCAGTCCCCATTTATTTAAATTATTTAGAACTTGTAGCTTGGCCTTAAAGCTTTAAACATCTCCTTTTTGGTTCCACAGGAGAAATAAAATCATTCAGGTTTGCAGCAACACAAGGGTTAGCAAATAATAACGGAATATAGATTTTTAGGTGTACTGTCCCTTTAACTAAATAAATCTGTTTAGAAATGACAAATATGAGTGTTTACAAGTATAAATTGATATGTAGACTGAAGTTAGAAAATGTTTTAGGCTGAATGAGTTTTGACATGGTTTAAAGGCTGCTACTGATGCAGCGGTCTTTTGTTTTGTATGTGTGTGTTCAATGGTCGTCGTCTACATGTGTGTTTGTCTCCATGTACGTCTGTGCATATGTGTGTGCTTGTCCATGGTTCTCGTTCGTTCAGAGGCTGAGGAGCTGTACCAAAAACGTGTGCTGACGATAACGGGCATCTGCGTGGCACTGCTGGTGGTTGGCATTGTGTGTGTGGTGGCATACTGCAAAACCAAGTAAGCCCCAGGAACTCTAGCGATTGCCAGAAAGAGCTGTGCACATTCACACATTAAATTAAAAAGCATACAAAAAGAAAAGAGACGAAACCGCACATCCTTTGAGTGGTATTAGCATAATTAACTTTTTGAGGAAATTTGTAACACTATATATTTTTTAGAATACTTGTGTTCAGAAGTTAGGTGCCAGTATAATTGTGTAGAATTATTATTATTAAATTAATCATTTTATTACCCAAGAAAGCATTGAGCAAATGTGACATTAACGACATTTAATTTAGAGTACATTTAAATAAAGAAAATTGTATTTTCAATTGCAATAATATTTGACTATATCAAGACTTTTGAATAGTAGTACACATGTAGTATGTATAATTGTATTTATTTAAAAAAAAAAAATATATATATATATACATATATAAAATAAATACTAAATGATAATATTGTTCCTATTATTAAAACAATATATGGTCATGCCATCTAGCCCTAATCTACACCAAATCAAAGTAACTTTTGTAGGTTGCACTTTAGTGATCTGCAGGTTGGTACATCGTATCTGTAGATACCTTCCTGTTTGAAATATTAGAGTATTTGCTGCCGTTGTATAAATCACAGATCAGATTTGAGATTGGATGTTTCTTCAGGAAACAAAGGAAGAAGATGCATAACCACCTGCACCAGAACATGTGTGCGGAGCATCCGAACCGCATGCTGGCCAACGGACCCAACCATCCCGGACCCGGCCCTGAGGAAATCCCCATGGTGGATGTGAGTCTGCCTGCCTCTCATTTCCTGTATGCTGATATATCTTTTGCATATTCTGAAGATTTAATCATTGAAGGTATGATAAAGCATATGAGTTAAATTAGTGTCCAAAGTCCTTAAGAAAGCATTTAATTGAGCTTTTTGTTGTAAAAGATTTGGGTTGTTTGTTTGATGAGATTGAATGTTCATTAAGTCCAGTATTTGTGAAAAGGGTTCAGATTATGTGAACTGCAGTGTGGTTGTAAATTGCAATTGATTACATTATTGTGATAAACTGCTTCCTGTGGTGCCCACATTGATGACTAAGCATTCTTCGAATGTAATTACATTTAGGTTCTGACTCAGGGGTGAGAACGCCACAATCTCATGCTACTCTTTATATTGCAGTATATATCTAAGAATGTCCCAGCAACTGAGCGAGTAGTACGACACGGAACAGAGACATCAGGCAATTTCTCGGGCAGCCGGATGTCGTCACGATCCCACCACACCTCCACAGCTTCTCACGCTTCCAGTCACCGGTACTGACTCTTCCCTGACTGATTCATCTGCCAATATATCCATATATAGATCCTCGACTTGATATATCCTCTGTCCATCTGTCTAGCTGTTCATTGACTAAGCTAACTAGCCAAAACTACTTAAGTTTTTTTCCAATCTCATATACACATATTTGTACATCTATCTATCAATCTATACAGTATATGTGAACAGGTTATTTGCAAAAACAGATGCTCCAAAATCATGTTTTTTCATTGTACATTCCAATTAATACGTCAAACTGCAATTGGGTTATTTTGGTTAAAAAAATTACTTTTTCAATTTTTACTATGTAACACAATAAAACACTAAAAACATGCTAACAAAACAAAAACATGATTTTTGCAAATAAACTCTTCATATATAGTTATATATATACAGTATATATATATATATATATATATGTGTGTGTGTGTGTGTGTGTGTGTGTGTGTGTGTATACATATATATATATACAAATATTCTTACAAATTTCTTACAAAATAAAAGTTTTTGTTTAAATAATAATAATATTTATTATGTATTTATTATGTATTATGTCGACACACATACAGTATATTGCAAAAAATATTTTCATAGAAAAAATTCCTAGGTTCTTTATTATCCTATTTATTTATTCAAAAATACAAAAAAGTCACATAAACAATCGAACAGTTTTTTCTTTAAATATATATATATATATATATGAAAATCATATATTTTTTCAAATCATTCTAATATGCCAATTTACTATTTTCCTCACATTTTTGTTTACATCTCATTGTGCTGTTCAGGCACGAGGACCGCACATGGAGTATGGAGCGGACGGACAGCATACATTCTGACTGCCAGTCGGGGGCACTCTCTTCCTCTGTTGGCACCAGTAAATGCAGCAGTCCGGCGTGTATGGAGGCTCGTGCCCGCCGAGCAGCATACTGTGGGTATCCTGACACTACACAGTGCCCCCTACAGTACGGAGACTCTTACGACTCCCTGCGGGACTCACCTCACAGTGACAGGTGAGTGAAAAAGGAAACGACAGTAGTGTTCAACTTCACAGATAAAAGACACTGTTTATATTTATAGTAAAATGAAAGCTTGCTGGTTTTCCTGTTGGCTTAATAAGTTTTGTAAGTTTATTATATCAGGAATTTGATATTTGACAGTACAATATAAGCAGATCTCAGATATGTTTCTATAGTGTGTTGGCAGTAGCTTAAACCTTATCTTGTTGCTCCTTTGTTGCCATGGATTAAGGTATCTGCTAATAAATTTAACTAATTTCAAAACATTTTTCCAGTTTTTTCCAACGGGTAGCAGTGCAGTGTCACAAAACACAACTGCTCTGCTTTTTCTTTACTGTCTTTTCTCTCTAAAGAAGAATTCACATTCATATCAATGAATTGTTTTGGTTGGATGGATGATGTAAAGAGGCTTATTCAGTAAATCACTCACAGATTGAAATTTCATTATTATGGGAAAATGTTTAGTTAAATGCTTTTTCAATATAAAATAAAGCATTGTTGCACTTTTTTCAAACTGTTTTGTAGGATTTTTTATTTAGTGTAGTTTAGATTTAATGTCATTATAACTGAATAATTCATCATAAATCATTGATTCGGAAAAAAAATTTGTTCGCTAAAATTTTTTATCTGAATGTGCTAATGTTATAAAATATGCTATGTTATAAAAGATTTGTATTTCAAGTAAATGCTGTTATTCTGAACATTATATTCATTAAAGAATAATGAAAAGAAATGCATCATGTTTCTAAAAAATGTATCCAGACTCTTTCAAGCTTTGTAATGGATAGTGGCCCTTATTTTGAAGCTCCATGAATTACATATATATTTTGTAAAACTAACCCCTACACCTGAACATATGCTTCTGAAGCAGATTGATGGGTTTCTGTAACAAAAACAAAAAAATATATTTCTATTTTTTAAATTACAAACTCAAATTAATAACTTCCTGCAACAGCCATGTACACGTTCATGACAGAATCGAGTAGGCTTCTTGGCTGACCTCTGACCCGATGTATGACATAAACTCAAGCTCTTCTTCTCTTATAGTGAAAATCTTTGACAATTTGTTTAACTTCTCGTTTTTGACTTTTAATTTGTCACCTGCATTTATATTGCTCTATCCTCATTCGTCTATTCTCTGGTGTGCTTAGGCTACGATTGCGGCTTACGTCATACATCGACTCTTTCAAAAAGCCGGAACTTGACTCTCTTGCAAACGTGCATACAGCCATTGCCGTAATTCAGTGATTTGAGTTTATAGTTTAAAAGATAGAAATATATTTTTTATTTTTGTGACCAAAACCCATCAATCTGCTACAAAAGACATGTTTTTATCCCCCAGAGGCTGTGAACTATTCCTTAAACAATGGTGTGTATTTAAAAAAATTCTGTGTTTTTCTGCGTCTTCACAGGTACGTGTCTGCTCTGACCACGCCGGCACGTCTTTCTCCGGTGGACTTTCACTCCTCACTGCCCCCGCAGGTGCCTACCTTTCAGATCACCACGCCCAATGCCAGCCACGCCCTCTCCCTGCCGCCCGCCGCCTCGGCCATCGCCATGGCAGCATACTCGCCCGACGACAACCAGCCCCTCCTGCATCGCTACCGGCGATCCAGACGCCCGTATTACGCAGCGGAGAGCACGGGCTCCCTTCCGTCCAGCCCGTACCGCTTCGTGGACGACGAGGATTACGAGACCACGCAGGAGTACATGTCGTCCCGAGAGCAGCCGAAGAAGAGCAGCAGCGGCCATCGTTGGCACAGGAGGTCGCGGCTCAATGGCCACGTGTCGCAGAGCACGCCGGGCCCCAGGAACTACAGCTCTCAGAGCTGCCTGTCAGACAGCGAGTGGGAGGACGATGAGGTCGGCGACCTCGGCCGCGGCGAGAGCACGCCGTTTCTCAGTATGCAGAACATGAATGCCACCGAACCGGCCACCATCTACCGACCCAACGACACACGGACTTTCACCAACACGGGACGCTCAGGCTCCCGGGGAAACGTGCAGGCTAACAAACTGTCGCAGTCACGGTCCAGACCGGACAATGCACCCCTTTAAAAAAAGACTGACAAGAGCAAGGACGAACGAACTTGCGTAGGCGCGAAAAACAAATGATATGCTATAGACCTGCACCTATGAGAAATATTTTTTATTTTATATAACAGACAGATATTCTAAACAAATGAAATATTTATTTTCATTTCAGCAAAAATTGTCTACTAGCTAGCAGCAAAGACTTTTTTTATAGGGGGAAAACTATTTATATGTAATTCCTTTTTTTGATTTACAGCATTACGAAGAAGAATTACGTGCCAATTTTTTCACGAGTTAGAAATAGAATAATATTGTGGTGCCTTTTGCTGTTTGCCGACGAGGGAGGTTCAGTTGAATTTTTGTAGCCTTTCTTAAAAACAGACTCTTGGGTTTTATAGACATGTTTTTCTGTTTTTTCTTCGTTCGTTTGTTTCGTTTGTTCAGGATCTCCCCATTTGAACTGTGATATTATTCAGACACCATGCAATATCGAATCACTTTTGTGTAAGGTGTTTGTTTACATGACTAGGATTCACGCGCACACATAACCAACGGTAAATTGCATCGGATGCCGATTCGTTGGCGCATCCGAGCGCCGTTTGCGTTCGTCTTTGGTTTCTACGTTCAACATTTTCCTTTCTCTCAACTGGTTGTCGCATATTGTTTCCATTGAAACAGAGGTACGCAGGAGTTCACAGGGCATGACGCTGAGTCGCAGTTATCGGCCCTGGTGTTCAGGGTTTTCAAAACGGTGGTCTGTGCGTCCAATGAATGTGTTTACACTTCTGTCCGTGTGCGTGAGAGTATCGTTGAACCTCAGTGTATACGTACGTGTCTTTGTGTACGCAGTTTCGTGCGAGAACGCGTTTCGTCCGTGCGTTCGCGTTGTGTTTGTCTTCAGGTTAGCGTTTCGAGCGCGTGTGCGTGTTGTGAGTTTCGACGTGCGCCTGTGTGTGTATACGTATGCTTGTACTCTTTTTAGGATGTTGGCTTTGTCGAAAGGGAGCTCTGGGTTAACGCTAAAGGGTTAAACAAGACCCCCTAGTGGTGACACGAGCTCATTGCACTGTAACCTTCCTTCCTTGTGTAGTCATTGGCCTGCGGAGGAACCAATCCAGCCTGATTCTAGCCTACACGGACCTACATCTCTCTCCCACACGTTCCCATTCCTATGCCAGCAGCTTTAAGCCGCACTGTGTCTCAGGACTTTTCATCGAAATCTGCATTGCCCATAAAACAGATCCATTACTGCCCGTCGTGTCTGCGTCATGCTGGGAAGACGAAGAAGAACGATACGACCAGATGTGTTTTTCTGCTTTTGTTGGCTTTCCTTCATGTTGTTTCGGTGGGGTTGTTCCCGGTCCGCGCCCTCTTTTTTTTTTTTTAGACACATCTGTATGGAAGTAGGAGACTTGTTCGAAGCAATGCGTGTTCGGCTACTAGACGTGCTACTTTAGGTGGATTCTAAAGTGTAAACCCCTACTTCCAGAGCCCAGCAACCTACTACTACATTTGAAGAGACAAACTCGCACACTTACACTTAGACACACATGCAGATGCACACACTTACACATACACAGACACACACATTCAAAGATTCATTCTGTGTGCACACAGTCGTTTAAAGCACCGCTCGTCTCACCAATTGATTTTCTTCCTGTCTTTCTCTCTCTGTTTCTTCTGTTCTTCCTCTCTGCCTGTGAAGGCTTCTCTCCCTCTGCATGTTCTAGTGGTTCAGATAGATGGGTGCATGGTAACCGCAGCAACTGAGTCGTATTCACACAGTGAAAGTGTAGTTTTCATTTGACATTCAGCAATAAATCCCCTTTTTTCATGTTCATTCTTGACTTGGAATATGCTAGAAATTTTTGCAAGTTTTCTCAAAAAATAGTACTTGTAAAAAAATAAAATCAAACCACTTGTTCATATGGAAAAAAAATAAATAAATCTTAATTCCTACCGTTTTAAAAAATGAACTCATCAGGATGTATGTCTGTTTCTTGGGGTGATGTTTATGTCTTGATAGTAAGAAAATGTTTTTGAAAAGTACTGTGAGGTCCGTGAGTCCAAAAAGAGAAATAATTAGCAAAAACATTTGACATCAGATGAATGCATTTAACACAATTTTAAAAATAAACGTACATGAAGTTATTTGAGACAATGAGATAGATATGGGTAATACTTTACATCAAGGTAACATTAGTTACTGCATTAACTATGAGCAATAGTCTTTGTTGGAGTATTTATTAATCTTTGTCATCATTCATAAACTGTTTATACCTCACATTATATAATGTTAGCAGATACAACTTTTGAATCTAATCATGTATTAGTAAATGTTGAAATTAACATTAAGTAATGTTAATAAACAATTTAGAGTATTTTTCATTCCTAATTCATGTCAACTATAATACAGTTAACCAAAGGCAGTAAATGTGAACTTATCACCAAAGTACTACCAAAATATAAAAAAAAGAAAAGAAAAAGAAAACACTACTTAATATGTTTTCTACATGATTTTCTACTTCAGAATTTAACTTTTTTTTTTCATGTTTTATGTTTTGTTTTTCAGAAAACTTCCAATGCAACTTTCAGTAGTACCTGCTTAGATGTTAAAAACATCTCTATGAAGCAAGAGAGCAGCTCAAAGTTCTGCAACCCCTACTTAACCAGCTCGACTTGTCTTAACAAGAATCTGTCAAGAATCAGTTCTTCTAGTGGTGACAGAATCTTTAAAAAAAAATCCTTGGTATGAAACACATTTATTAACAAGCAATGAGATTGTGGGGGCGAGCTGCCTGGGAAGAATATGATTGATTCCGTACAAAAGGTCTGGTGAGCTCATACTAATATCATCATCACGATGATGAAAATATTTGATTCTAAATTCTAGATTATAATCAGCATCAACAGTGATACTGATATTGTTTTGCAATGCAGATCATCTGCTCTAACTCCCCAGGGGAGTGACCTGTTTTCTGTGGCCTTTCATATGGCAATACAAAATGTGGTGACAACTCACCACACTTGTCTAACAAGAAGACTTAAGTGAATGAAACTACTAAAACAGATGTGTGTATATGTATATTCCTACAGCAAATAGGGGACAACAGATATTGGTGTTTAATTGTGGAGGTTACTCAACAAAAAGGTTCTTAGGATAAAAGATAGGCGTATTTATTTTATTATTTATTCAGCCTATTAAATTGTTTTGTTTCCATCTGTTTAATAGATTTTTGGTACTCGTTATTTAATATATTTGTGCTATACAGATTTGAAAAATAACTACCCTGAGAAATATTCACTAGAGTAAAAGTGAGACAACTAGCCCCGCTCTACTCTTTATTACATCACAAGTAAGTATCGTGGGCGAGGCCTCACGCACTCACATCTGAGGTGACCTCTCGAGCTTCACAGTGCACGAGCAACAAGGCAATTTGAATCTACTTTTAAGAACGTGTTTGTTTTTTTATAAGACCTTCACACGTATTCCACGCAATATCTTTTAGCTTTTGCGTACATTATGGAAATTACGATGTGAATGACCCGAAATTCATCATAAAATACATCACCAGGAAAACGTGGTAAGTTTAAAGCAGTTTAGTTATAGCAGTTTTCTTTTTAATTTCGTTGTTAGGACAATACAATAATCACAAGGAGAGAAAAAAACGATACCTGTACTTTGCTTTTTATAGGAGTCTTACCTTTAGTATTTTATAATATAGTTGTAAATCAAATATTTATATATTTATTTAACTTAATATATAACTTATATATTTATTTAACTTAATATATAACTATGTCATGTAAATGTATAAGTTTACGTTAATGTAAGTAATGTAGGTTAGTAGATTGCTCGAAAATACAAAAGCAGGTTGGAAACAAGCTTCAAGCAGTGGGTCCCCAGGAGCAGGGTTGAATACCTCTGATCTAAGTGACTGAGTAAGAATAACATTACATTTAATGATCTGTTTAACATTCTCATTCTTTCTTTCCCCAGTTTATGGCTTCATGTCTGTATAGATACCGCCGGCGGATTCTGTTCTTCTGTTCGCCGTGCATATTGCTGCTGCCAGTTTACTTATATGTCTCAGTTGCTTTGTGCTATGTCATGAAACATGGGGCATCCCATGGTGCACATGTTCTTCATTCTGTGCTCCCATCACACTTCACCGCCGCCGGTCTCAAACACTCCAGAGATCTAGCTCCTCATCCTGCAAAATCCTTCTGGAGAAGCGAGCTAGACAGTGGTGCTCTGTGGAACATCATCCAGTACATTACGGATAGCCGGTATAACCCCATCCTAGGACCTCATCTGGCTGAAAACCCATCCAGTGTTTCTTACAAAACAGTAATGTCCAGAAGCACTGGAGATAGATGTTCTCCAAATTATGAGATTAAGAACACCATGCCAGATTACGCCGAACTACCAAATCAGATGAAGAACTTTGTTACCACCATGCACTGTCGAGACTATCCGCTGATCATAGATCCTTTAGATGTCTGTGATGCTCAAGGAAAGAAAGAGGCACCGACATTACTCATGGCTATCAAATCTCTTACTGCAAACTTTGAGAACAGGGAAGCCATACGAGAAACATGGGGGCGTTCAGGAAATATAAAAACACTAGGTGGACAACAAAGGCTCGTTCGCAGGGTCTTCCTTCTGGGCAAGTCTGAAGACTTAAATACTGAAGAGAAATTGCATTTAGAGAGTGAAAAATACGGCGATATCATTCAGTGGGACTTCATGGACACCTTCTTCAACCTCACCTTAAAAGATGTGATGTTCTGGGACTGGTTCCCAAGGCGTTGCCCACATGCCCGCTTCATTTTTAAGGGTGATGATGATGTATTTGTTAGGACATCTGCTGTCCTAGACTACCTGCTTGCTGAGGAGGCAGACAGAAGCTCCTCAAATGGATCCAGGAAGGCAAATATAATAGAGACGTTTGTCATGGGGGACGTGATAAACAATGCAGCACCTATACGCTCTAATGGTACTAAGTACTACATCCCGGAGAGTTTCTATAAAGGGCTGTACCCATCATACCCTGGTGGAGGAGGAGTGCTCTACTCTGGTTCTCTGGCACATAGGCTTTTGGAGGTGTCGCAGAGGGTCCATCTGTTCCCCATTGATGATGTCTACCTGGGCATGTGTCTTCAGAGACTTGGGGTTTACCCTATCAACCACCCTGCGTTCCTCACCTTTGACTTCCCCCTAGATGAGCCCAAGGAACCCTGTGCGAATCACACCATCCTCCTGGTGCACAAGCGGAGCCCAGCAGAGATGTTCCAGCTTTGGAACGAAACGTCGACACCCAGCCTTGAATGTAGAAATGCAACCCTGAGAGTCAAACTAAGACCTGATTGAGTTCAACTTCAGACTGAACTTTTTTTTTTTTTAGTTAAAGCAAGTTCTCATACTTAACGAACACTTGAAAACTAGCAAGGTATTTTATATGCAATTTTTATATTCTTGACTTTTCAGATTTTTCTGCGATAACTGCCTAAAGGTTTTATTAACAGGGGTTCTGCAGGTTTTGTGATGGTAAATGTAATACTGTAATAAATATAAAAAAAATTAGACCAAGTAAAAAAAAATGTAAGGTATAAATTAAAGTGAAGTTGGTGTCAGCAGAGGACACAATGAATTGCATAAGAAACACTTAAAATACAACTTCAAACCGATCTACAACCTACACTGCTCTCAATAACTAGAGTATATAAATGGTCATAACTTTTATTGTACCTGCAAAAAAGTGCTGTTCTTCCTCTATTGTCTTGTTCTCAAGTACAAATGTCTAAACATTTTAATCTACAACTTGTCTAAAATCTTGTTTTAAGCATAGATTTGCCAGAAAACTAAATTTCTTATTTTCATTTTGCACCTGAAGCAGAATAATCTTGATTTAAATATGTTTAGATCTATTATAATAAAAAAATAAAAGAAACAGTATGATTTGTGGAAGGGTAATTTTTTTTAAAGACTCACAGAAAACCTGCTAAACACCATGAAAATGAGAACAACTAATCTCATGCTGACATTGTCTTAGTAGTGATTTTTAATCTGACGTTCAGTGAGTTAATGTAAATGTACTACTCGGGAGAATTAAACCAGCTAAAACTTGTGGGCAAAACGACAAGTGTACAAAACAAAGTTTATTACAAAACCGTATTTACATGAATTATAATATACAATGTTTCTTTGAATGAAACAAAATGTGTTTGCGATTTGAAACAAATGAAACTAAAGCAGAAACTTCTGAAAGCCATCAGAAAGAAATAATTCAATGCAAAATTAGCTCAGTCTCAGGCATCAGTGTGGTTTTTCCAGGTTTTTTAGCCCAATTAAGGTTCATATAAAACCGTTCTTGGTCAAGCTGTGGTGGGAGCATCTTCTAGTATCATTTGTCTTGTTATGCTTTTATGCCTTCATCTTCTTCCTCCTCTTCATTATCATCATCTTCATCAGTCTCTTCCTCACTCTCACTGTAGAGAACAGTGGCACGATTGGTGTTTACAAACAGATCACTGTCATCATCCTCAGAGTCGCTGTCACCCTCCTCCTCTTCTGTCTTTCTGACACTACTTTCTTTCGGTGTTCCCTCGTTCCTCTCACTGGATGTACGATCCTCCTGGAATCCTTCTGGCCTGTGTGAAAATGCTGTTTACTAAACCCTTTTCAATTTTGTTTTCTTCAGACACAATCAAAG
The DNA here is from genome assembly GCA_032275025.1 of Enteromius treurensis. NCBI lineage: Eukaryota > Metazoa > Chordata > Actinopteri > Cypriniformes > Cyprinidae > Enteromius > Enteromius treurensis. The sequence goes on along the minus strand of JAUCMU010000026.1, from coordinate 7,191,165 downwards.
GATTTTTAATTATAATAAATAATAAATAAATAACCGAATGATAAATAAATTCAATGGAACATAAAAAGATATTGTGAAATTCTTTAAAAAATATTTTCTTTTGTGTTCAAAAGAAGAAAGAAACTCACTTGAGAGTGTTGAATATTCAATTAAATTATTAGAAAAAGACAAGGCCTTACCAGACGCCAAGTTTTCTCAGGTACTGAATATGGTCCCTGTAAAGTATGAAACTTATTTCTCCTTTCACCTTCCCTCCTTCTTTAATGGGATCAATAATGACAAAGTCTCCTAACAAACAGAAAGACCGAAGAAATCCTTATAAGTGTCTTCAAGAACAGAATCATTATACATCCATGAAAGGTAAAGTCACCTCGTTTGATCCAGATGTTCTTGCGGAATTTAGTAGGCATACTGACAAGGAAACGCTCGCCGCTGTCAGTCACAGCTTCATGGAGGTTATTGCCATTACTTCCCAAAACCTGTGATGTGAATGAGGTGTAGAATTATTAGTTATCGTGGTATGATGAGAATGCTGAGTTGTCAAAGCCGTAATTGTACCCTCATGATATGCTGGTCTTCAGTGGGTGTGACAAAGTCCCCCAGAACTTCTTTGACTACGTGCTTGCGTTTGGTTGCCTTTGACATGGTGGATATAAACCTCTGGAGAATCTGTCACCTGAATAAATACAAGTATTTTGTTTGACAAATAGAGTTAAGAGTACAGCATAAATAAGAGTAAGAATAAAGCGGCTCTCATTGCAACACAGTTACGCTTTGAAATACATTAAGACGCATCCAAATCCCATATTTGGCACTTTACTAGAACTGTAGACTAGTGGACAGAATAGCATTATCATTATAAATGCAATAATACAATATATTTAAAAAAGCATGTCATTTGACAAACGATTACGTAACTTAACTGTACTATTTACGAAATCAAAGCATGGTAACGTTATAGAAACATGTGGCCTTAATGGTGTGTTGTTGGTCCGGACAAATAAAACCTCGACTGTCTTGATTTATTTAAAGAGTAAAAGCGCGTGTGTCATACTCACCTACCTAAAAACCGTATATGAAACTGTGGATGTACTCTGAGTTTATTTGCTAATAGCATCGAGATGAATTGCTAGTGTTCACTCGAATCTTCTTCAGAGAAGTGTGAAGCCGACCGCGAGGATGCACTGGATTCGAAGATTACAAAATAAAAGACACACAGTTGAACACAGTTGAGGGTGAGAGCATTGTTAACAATAAAGTGCCTATAAATTAGCTGTTTAAACCATTTATATGATAGCGGTAATAATAATAATAATAATAATAATAATAATAATAATAAGAAGAAGAAGAAGAAGACAAATAGGATATATTTATCAGGTCCTAAGAAACTTTTATTTTGAAATATTGTTTTCACGGCTTAAAACAGTCTCAGCAAACCAGGCCAATAAAACACATTAGAATATGTGATGGGAGAAACCGATACACATTAAATTCTACAATATAACAATCAAGGCGCAAACTTTCATTTGGATTCAGTGGACAGTCATCTTAAAGATGTGGAGATTAAATACCCTTCGTCATAAAGCAAGTGGATCTGGCAAAAATAATCAGGAGGAGTTCAAACTCAAGAGAAGAGAGTTTGAGAAAGGTGTGTTTCATATCTCAGTTTGTTCTGTTGATTTTTATATACGTTTGTAATGTATTCGTTTTATGTATTACAAAATAATATATATTATTTATGTATCGATCTACTCGTAGCCCTTAGGAAGGCGCGGAGAGACAGACAACTCGTCAGTAAAAGACTCCTGCTGAATGTGGATGAGGAAGAGGAGGAGGAAGGCTCCAAGGAGACTGGCTCCACCCCTCTGTCACCTGAACAGGTCAGACTCCAGAGAGAAATGCTTATGTTTATTTCTATACCATGTACTCTGTGTAAAGGAAGGATCCCATTCTAAGCAAACGACAAATATTGCTTATATGTCTTATGAAGCATGTGTGCTTTGTGTACAACATCAGGTCAGAGAGATGATACGTGGAGTCCAGTCAGGTGGTGAGGAGAAAGCAGCTCGTCTTGCATCCCTAAGAAAAGCACTGAGAAATCCAGAGAGCCAACTCACTTTCATTAAGTAGGACTTTAATATCAACAGAGTTTACTATATATTATTTGCTGCACTGCATCATGTTGTTTATGCATCTTGTTTCTTCTTCTTTTTTTATTAATTTGTAATCAATTTTTAGTATTTAATTATTATTGTTGTGTGTGTGTGTGTGTGTGTATATATATATATATTAAATATACTTATATATATTATAAATTATATTAATATAAATATATGCATATATACATTATGTAAATTAAAACTATTATTTTGAATGTGATTAGTCATTTGACTGCACTAATTTATATATTTTTGTCATATACATTTACTTATTTTAAATTAAAATAATATTTGTGTTGATGTGTTTTTAATGAAATGCATGTACAGCATAATACACTTCTTTCAAAAACATAAAAAACATATTCCAAAGATATATAGTGTAGATACATTGTCTGTTTTTCTTCAGATCAGAGAACAGCATGCACATGTTGATTGGACAGCTCAGTTCCCATAATGCTCAGTGTCAGCTGGAAGCGGCCCGCTGTCTGCATGAGCTGTCTCACTCCACTCACCCTGGTATAGGTCAGGCCTGTCTGCCTGCCGGCCCCTACCTCCTCACTTACCTTTCCAGTCAGAGCACCAAGCTGACGGTCAGTGGCTTACCACTTTGAAGTCAGTGTCAGAGGCATGTTATCGATCATTCCTCATAAATTTGTCTCTTTTGTCTTCTCCTTCAGGAGCTTTCTTTATACACTCTGGGAAATCTGTGTCCTGACAGCGCTGTGGTTAGAGAGAAGCTTCTCGCTCAGGGAATAGTTTCTGCACTTGCAAGTTGTATTCATGTAAGATTTTTGTAGGTTACTCTTAGTAAACTATAACTATTGTTAACTCTTATAATTGACTTTAAATGATAAAGTTATTGCATCTCTGAATGCAATTGTCATAGGCTCACACACACACAAAAAAGCTATGATAAAAAACTGATAATTATGAACACATTCACTTATTAAGTTATGTTTATTCTCATTATATGTCATAATGCATTTTTTCCCAAAATATTATTTCTTAATTATTCCTACTTTTTAATTTGAAATGTGACGTGTTCTTGAGATCATGAAATGGTAAGATTGTTTTTCTGTTCTAGAATCAGAGGTATAATCTGGCTGTTGTAGAAGCGGTTGGCTTCACTTTGTCTCAGCTGCTACAGGCGAAAGACGCAACTGAAAAAATCATCCCGTAAGTGACCCCAACATGGTTTATTTATGTTTATTTGTAACATTTGTGACAAATGAACTAAGCTCCTGGCACACTGAAATTGCTATATTTTACTATTAATAGTGAATGCTACTGAAAATATTAAAAGATTCATCAAAGTTTTCTGTCCTTTTTTTATATTTAAAATCCCAGAGCGGTCATGGCTTCAGGAATAGTCCCTCATGTGATCTCAGCATTGACTCCAGATTCTCAGTTTGGTTACGGGCCAGCGATTGAGTGTACGTGGTGTTTGCACTATTTAGTCAGCAGGTGTGGTCTTTTCTCCTTTCATTAAAACTTATTAGACAATGACAGAGTAATGGAGAGTTGCGCCAAATTCTCTTTGAATCTCTATCTGGAACAAAAAGAGACCAGTGAGTAAAACATCGGCTGAATTGTGACATAATGTTGTTGTGTGCAGTAATTTGGAGAACTCCATGCTGATCGCTCAAGGCGCCCTCTCACAGTGTAGCGCAGTTTTAATAACACTAGGACGCGCTGTTGCTCAAGGAAACCTGGAGGGTGGAATAGAGTTGGTAAGTCATTACAGTCCAACGTTTTATACCCACAGCACGTACACGCTGCACATCTGGGTTAGCAAGAGAGTAATTTTTAAATGATGGTGTTCTCTAAATAGAAAGACCACCTGTATATAATTCAATTATCAATGCCTTTATAATAAGCAATTACTATTAGATTATCTTATGAATTTCACAAAAACAAGTGGTATTTAATCTTAAAATTGAACACAGAAAACTGTAAAATAATTTATACTGTGTGTGTGTGTGTGTGTGTGTGTGTGTGTGTGTGTTGATTTGTGTGTGATGAATTTTCTAAAACAAGTGATAATAAATAAAAAAATAGACACAGAATTATATGTTTAATGTTAAAATATTAATGTTATATGTTAAAAATGTTATCTATAAAATATATATATTTATATTCAAAATATAAAATAAATAAATAATGTTGATTTCATATATATTTACAAACATACATAAATACATATACTGTGTGTGTGTGTATATATATATATATATATATATATATAGAATAGAACTACATATACAGTAGTATGCATATTATTTATATATATACATATACAGACAAGCTATATGTATTCTAAAAATTTAAAAGGTTGCATATATATATTATAATATATATATATACATACAGCACTTTGAGATATATAATATATAAAGAATTAATTTGCAAAAATACTAAACTTTTTTTTGGTCAAAAATCATGTTCTCTATTATGTAATTTTAATGTTATGTATGTTTTAGTTATTTTTAACATAATCAAATTAACCTAACTATATAATGCATACATATATGTATTCTTTTAAGATTGTTCAGTACTTTTCAGAGAGAGAGAGAGAGAGAGAGAGAACTATAACTAGAATAACTCTGGAAACTTCTATTGGAATTACTGAATTGATGCCTAGGCAAAGTGATAGTATCAAACTAAGTGATAGAAGTATTTGAACTTCTATGAATTGATCAAACTGCCCAGATCATCAGCAGTGGTATTATGGCTCTCTCATCCTCTAAAAACTGCTTTCCTCTGGACTGTGTTTTTGCTGTGCAGCTCATTTGGCCTCTTCTGCGTTGCCTTGGTAACCTGCTGGTCAGTGAAGGTGATGTAATGCCAGAGGACACTCGTCTCCTCGCCGTGCTGTGTGTCTTTAGTCAAGCTTACCTACACCCTCATCCTGCTCTGTCCAGAGAGAGCCTGTGGGCACTCAACAACCTCACCGGTGAGCAGGACGTGATCGTGCATGTTTGAACACCCCAATTATTCATCCCAGTTAATGCTCAAATGGAAATTAACTTGTTTATTGGAGAGAACGCCATTCTCACAATTATGGCCGTGATGCACTGTCTTATGTTTTTCAGCTGGCTCCAGTGGGTTCTGCTCTGGCCTGCTGCTTCTTAATATGGTTCCCATACTAATCCAGTTTCTGTCTTTCTCTAAAGGAATCAACTCAATGGTGAGGAACCAGCATCCATATACTGTACACATGAGTCTAACATATCTACATTTTTGGGCTGCGACCCACTGTGAGGTTTCTGAACTTACACTGACCCACAGTAAAAGTCCTTAAGAATAATTTACTCTCCTGTTCAAAACCTTCGGGTTTCAATTAGTATAAATATTTCATAATTATATATATATATATATATATATATAATATACTTTTTTGACTGTATTTACTTAATATTATGGGTTTTCTGTCATAATAAATCACTGCTGATAGATTTCTTGAATTTATTGTATATGTTTATTATATGTCTTTAAAAAGTTTTACAATTCTTTTGCAGTAATTGTAATATACTCACTTTCATTTACATCGTGCCGACATGTACATTTTGATAACATACACAGATAAACTGTAGTTCTTACACAATTTTTGTTGTTTGTACAAGGCACTGAGAGTTCTGGGTAATATCGCCCATCATGGCACAGAATACTGTGTTGGTTTGACACAAGCAGGGCTGCTGACCGCCCTCTGTGCCACACTCAAGATGGCCGAGCCAGAGGTGGTCACCCTGAGCCTGGAAGTGCTGTACATGCTGGTATCCAGCAGCCCACAGGTGTATGAGATCATTTGTGTATTGATTTTCACATCAAATATTATTTCCATACTGTTATAGTTTATTCAGGTTTTATTTAAAATACAGTGCTTTTAATAAATTTGCTGTTTTTGTCATTTTTATTAGTTTTCATTTTAGTCGACAATAATATCCCTGCACTTTTTAAATATTTTATAATAATATCCCTGCCCATTTTATATTGATCTTTTTAAGAAACTTAATGACAGACCAGCTTACTCAGAATGACTCAACAAGCAAATTAATGTAAGCCCTCTTTTTTTTTTTTTTTGTAACAGGTTGTGGAGGAGTTTATGAGGTTAAATGGTGTTGCTCTGCTGGAAGCCATTCAGTATAACAGTGAAGGAGAGCAACGTGTCAGAGCCACCTACATTCTCTGTCATCACTTCCCTTCTTTCTCTGAGGTCAATACTGCATTTACCTGCTATTATTTATGGACATATTATATGTGAAGAATCACCATGACCAATATTCTCTTATTTTTCTTTTTGTTTAAAGGTGGAGAGCCTTTCATCATAACACACGTCTAATGCCAGAATTGCAAAGATTTCTTCAAAACAGAACCTTTTAGCTCTTAGTTATTCTTTCATTCTTGTTTTCTGAATTGTACAAAAAAAATAAATAGCTTTTAACTGCACGTATGAAGCATGTTCACGTGTTATTATTACCGCTGATCTAACTGACCAGTGCGTGCACAAAACAGCATTTTAATGCTGAATATATTGCCATTTCTTTCAAATTGACTACAGGGTTTCCACAATCCTCACATTAAAATGACAACAACACAAAGCATGACTCATTTGTTTGCATTGGAATGTTTATTTGAGAAGCTATTTATTTTGAAGTTGCCCCACTACTACTACTAAATACATGAAGGTCAAAATATGTTCCTATTGTTTTTTATGCTGTCTAAAATTCCATTTGGAATCTATGACCAATAAATAGGTGAATTCTACAGTGAATGTAGAATTGTATTGTAGCAATATTACATCAGTTTAAATAAAGGGTAACCTATTGAAAGCTGGTAAACAGCTGCTGCTGTATGTATGATATGAAACACTCGTGCATTTATGTAACAGCGCCGGAAAAGCGTTATGAAAGCAGCAGAACATGCGAGCAGACCTGCGCGTGTCCATGAATGAAGGTGACGCAGTTATTTGTGTTTAATCCGCTGATTTATGTCTCACTAATAAGATTTACTTCGCGTTTGATCAATGTTTGTGTGCTAAGCTACACGCCTCCTTTAACTTTGTTGTTGTTTTTAGCATTACAGCTAAGCTAATAGCATTCGTCGACTAGGCGATCACATAAACTGATACAATACATCAATTATCAGGTTCAGATCGTGTCTTGTTTCGATTTTTAATGAACAACACTAGCTACTGTCTTATTTGTTTAAGTGGCTGTGTCTCAATTCTAGTGAGCTGACTACATAAACAGCATTTGGGTCTCATTTGTCCGTATTTTGCGGCTAAAAGTAGCATTGCTCTCTCGTTTTCAGCTCATAGATTTAGGGGTCATAGATTTCATTTGAACAGTTGTCCAGACTTATGATGTTTAGTTAATCTAGATGTTTGGCTCGAAAAAACATGAATTCCTTGTTGTACGTTTACAGTAAAATCCTGTTAAATCTACATTGATTTGTAATGTATACACATTGTAATTTGACTGTGGGGTTTAGATTGTAGTGATTAGATCAATAATTAGATCAATTCAAGACCTTCAGATGTCAAAGAGTGACCTTAACTATTATATAAACTCTGTGTGTGTGTGTGTGTGTGTGTGTGTGAATCTCTTGTGTCCATTCAGGATCTCCTGCAGACCTGCTGACCGACTGCATTTCAATGGGATCCTGCTGAGCTGTATGTAGTCGCACCAAAACACAACATGCATTCAACATGTAAAGCTTCAGTCAAACAAAACATGTATTCATAATGATAAAACCTTACTCAAACAAAATGTTCATTCAGCGTGAAGGTTTAAGCTAAAACAGCATGGATTGAAGGATTAAAGCTTTGTCCGATCACAGCATGCATTCATCTTGATAAAGTTTAAACACTACATGCAAAAAGCCTGACCCAGACAGTACACATTGAGCATGCTGAAACTGCAACAAAACATAGGATTCATTGAACATGCTGCAATTGCAGCAAAATCTAAAACGAAACCTCCAGAAGACTAATGTTTATTCTCTTAATTATCTCACCCATTTTTAGATTCTCATCTCTGTTATAGTTTATTTGTATGGGTGCATCATGCAGTTGGAGGCTCATCTTCGTCTCTGTCAGAGTTGTTTGTGGATCTGTAAAAGTTCTCAGCGGCTGTTCTCACTCTGTTCTCCACACAGGTATGCACAGCCAGATTTTTATTTATCTGTTGAATACAAATAAAACAGTGTTACAATTTCACCAATAACAAAACATGGAGCCTCCAAAGCCAAAATGATTTAGCTCAAATGCTGTGTTTTCTAATATAATAATGATGTACATTATAAAAACCCACAGAATAAAATGTATTTATTTATTTATTTGCAATTTATAGGTTTACTTTTCACAAGTCTTACATTTTTCTCTTTTGTACTAAAAATGTAAAAAATATATATATTTTTTGTCAATCTTAATTTGAACAATTATGCAAATGCATCATTCAGAGCTGATGTTGTCGTCTATAATAATTATAGAGGCTTAATTGTTGACTGATCAATAATTTCCAGAGTTCCTAGCACCACTCAGGTTTTTCGTCTAAATATATGTTTGAAGTATTATTCCAATCAGGCTGTTATATTAGGTAACATTATTTAGTAAATTATCATCATGACCATGGGATTATGAGATTTGGCTGCAGATATTATTTTGTGATATATTTAGTGACTATTATTGTAGTTTTTGTAATGTTGTCAACATTGAAGACGAAGAAATAATTTGTTTTCATTGCCTCTTTTTCTGTTTATAGGTCATCAACCAATTACTATGAACTTCTCGGGGTGAAACCAGATGCTACGTTGGAGCAAATTAAGCATGCATTTTTTGACAAATCCAAAAAGGTTAATTTCTGGGGATTTTTCCATTTTAGTTAGTTAGTTTAGTCTAGTATCACAATCCCTTGTAAACTTATCATCCACCAGTGTGGATCTTTTAGATATTTTTACATTTCATTTTATTTATTGTGTCATTATATGCTTTGACGATGGAAGAGGGTTTGTAATACGCATGTGATCAAAGCATTTTGCAATTTGCAAAAGATTTGAAGATCTCTTTTCTCATGCACACATAGTCCTACACCTCCTCACCCTTAGATGGAGCTGTTCGATTGTGGCAGAGAGACTATTGTCTGTTCCTTTAGCCTTACATGCCTATTCTTAAATTTTAAGTTTACTAGGCACATTTATTTTGTTGGATCATTTGTCAACATGTCGCAAATTGAAGCAATTAAACATGTTGGTGAGAGAGTTGTGAGACAATTATGCATGTGTCTGTGAGAAAGAGAATGAGAAACATCTGTTTATGGGTGAAGGAGGCAGAGTGACGGCAAGATAGAACCACTGCATGCTTTTGTGTGTGACAGGAGATGAGGGTAGAGAGCGAGGATATGGGTGCTTTGTTTCCAAGTCAGTACCAGATAAAAGCTTTATGAGTGATGTTACTTAGAGAACAAGTGAGAGTGGAAAGGTGAAAAGGTCAAAATATGACAAATTAGTTAAACTGTTAATTTTTGTAAATTCAGTTCATTAAAGATACTGAATATTTTTGTGCAAGTGCAGTTCATGTTCTTTGTATTATTTAAGTTAATAAAAATGTTTATAAAAGTGTAATGTCATTGGTTTGAAATGTGCATCTTCTCATCTTCAGTTGCACCCTGACAGTGACCCATCCAATCCCGGTCTGCACAGTCAGTTTGTGCAGCTGAACGAGGCGTACAGGGTGCTGAGCAGAGAAGGGTCCAGACGAGATTATGACTTCAGGCTGAAGTACCAGTATACTGCAGGCCCGGCCTTTAGATCCTCCAGCTCCACCAACAGCCCCAGGTGACGGTTATCTCCATTATTAAACAACCTGATGTTATTAAATGGGATTTTACTTAGTATAAGTGGACATCTTATACTAACATGAAGGTTGTAATATTGGCACGTATACTGTAGAAACCAGTGGCTTTTAAAAAAATCACAGATTTTATCCCAAATTTAATTAATTTTAAAATTAATTTTACCATATGTCATAAATGAGGAATAAATCTGCAGAAACAAACTAAAACTGACTTGCAACCACCCTGAACACCCTAGTAACTATGCTAAAATCATCTGAGAACACTTTAACAACTCATAGCAATGTCCTAACAACTGCAGAGTGCTTTAACAACTGCATAGCAACACCTTTGCAACCACTCAGAGTCAGAACACCACAGCAACATGCGGAAAGACTTTCAGAATTCTTTATCAACTGCATAGCAACACCCTAGCAACCAACCAGAGTCGCAACACCTTTTAACACCTGCTTAACAACATGTTTAAAGCCTTCAAACGCCACAGCAACATGCGCTTTGTCTCTCGGAACGCTTTAAACAACTGCATAGCAACACCCTAGCAACCACTCAGTCAAAACACCACAGTAACATGCGGAAAGCCTCTCAGAACGCTTAAACAACTGCATAGCAACACCCTAGCAACCACTCAGTCAAAACACCACAGTAACATGCGGAAAAGCCTCTCAAAATGCTTTATCAACTGCATAGCAACGCCCTAGCAACCAATCAGAAAATCCTATTATCATGATGCCAAGATTTGCTCAGATGAGCACCACGTTTTTTCAGAATGTGTAATAATCTATCTGGTCGATATTCATATATTTGTCATTTTCAAAGAATGTTTGTACAATTGGAGGTAAAAGTATGAAAACAATCTTTGTTGAATAATGCACAAATATTTTTTGAGGAGATATGTGATGTTGACAGTGATCATTTGGGGTAAATGTTACACACATAAAAAAACTTCTATGGCATCACTGCTCAAAAAAAAACCTTGTTTGAACCTTTTTTAATTTTAAGAATCATGTTACAAAAAATGATGGTTCAGTGGCTGAAACACCAGTGTTACGTCTCTCTGTTTTTCAGTGCAGAGGCTGCAGAGAGCATGCGTTACTGGGAGCAGTTCAGACAGGCCCAGCCTCAGGAGAACACGGCTGAGGAGCAGGGAAAAAGCAAGAAACGTAACATGCGTTTGGTGGGCTACTGCGTGCTAACCATGCTACTCAGTCTCTCCGTACATTACTTTGGGTTCAGGTGAGAGCTAATGCATAGTATTGACGCAACATTCACATTCCTAATATTTTCCAACACACTCTGAATGATGCTGCTCTGATAAGTGAATGTTTTGCAACTGTTTGTATGAAACATGTTTTCTTTTGTTTCTGCGTCGGTTTTCTGATGAGTACGTGATAATGATGTTTTGTTTTTGAAACACATTTCGTCTGTCCCAGAGCCAGACAAACCCCAGTAGAGCATGTTCACTGGTTTCCCATAATTCCTAATGTTTAGTTATGCTTTCCAGTATCAGCTAAATGTTTTTACACCTTGAATTCAGGCGACTGAGATTAAGTATCTTCTATAAACAGACACTGCTCGCTTGACGCGTAGCAGAAGTGCACTTAAAATGTTTTGAAAAATGAACAAATGTTTTATTTCCCTGTCAGGGCCCGTGTGCCCTTTTAAATGCGACCCTAAAGTTATGTGGGCACGTCGTGAATGTCTGTTCACCCCTCCAAATATATATGTTGGCAATAAATCGGTTCACCTTTGACCCCTGGGCTGGTCTGTCATTCAGGAAACTGGAAGAGGTCCACAATAACTTCATGGATGAGAAGGATAGAGTCATCACTGAGATCTACAACACATCCAAAGAAAGAGCCAGGTTAGGAACTCTTTGAAGCTACATGTGTCGCCCTCAGGAGGCACATCAGAGGTTTTGAATACAAAAGCTGTAGCGTTTGAAACCGTTTGAGGATAAATTGTTCACATGTGAAGCAGAGATAAAGTAAGATTATTATAGATTCATCTCATGTTGTTTGACAGCCTTTATGGATTTGTTCTTTATTAGCAACTGAGTCAGCCACCTAATGAGTTTTAAGTACTAAAGGAAAATGTCCTTTGTAAGTTGCTTTGGATAAAGGCAGAACAATTTGAGGCCAAAAAATGGTATTTAGGATAATGCTAAATTGCGTGTATTGTGAGACTGGAATATTATAAATCAGCCAAATCCCCTTGGATGTAAAATATTTCAGTCCATCCTTAGATTTTAAGTTAATGGTCACATCATGTGCAAGTAAACAGATTAGCAGCGGCGATAGCCTTTTGGGCAGTGCGCCGACATTCAGCGCCATTTCCTGTCAGTCCTGATCTATCCTATCTTAATCCTATCAGATTAGCTGTTTATTAATTTTTTTGCTGTTTTATTTTGACTTCGCAGCTGGGATTAGAAAAGATTCAAAAATAGCGCGTATGGCATTAGTTCTGGAAAATCACGTGAATCAAGTTTTCGCTGATCCATATCTGCCTTTAGGAACATGTCACTTATCACAGCACATCCTATATAAGGCCTGTTCAGTATGATTCAGCAGCTTTATTGCTTACTCAAGAGCAAGTTACCCTCCTCCATCCCCAGCTCCAGCACATAGATTTCTGATATTGCATTGTTAAACTAGACCTCTTTTATTATGAATAATGTTGTTGCACTTCAATATCTTTAAGAACATTAATTAGATCTGCTTTTGATCCCCAGAAATATAACTATATGTGCAAAATGACTAAATGTATATAATAATTAGTTTTTCATCAATCCCCTGTAGTTCTCTCATGACTTAATGAGACAGTGAGTTTTGCATATGATATAGGATTTATGCAGACATTTTAGAAGTGTGTGTGTGATCATGCTGCTTTCTGATTTTTTTTCTCAGAGTGAATGGCTTCAGGAAGCAGCAGGAGATCTTGAGACAGCAGCACGCCGAGTTCCTGGAGAGGTACAAGATGCGCAGCAATGGAGAAGAGAAATAAAGCAAGGAAAAGACAAATCTAGAAGAAGCTCCTCGCACCGGGTTATGGAGAGAGTGCAGGTTGCGAATGAATGTTGAAGAATGGATTGTATTTTGCGTTTATAGTTTTTATCAACTTTTCTAGGGTCACAGTGTGTCAAATGCACAAACGCAGCAATATTTCAGCCCTTGTACTTTTACCCAACTCTGTCAGATCAAGGTCACAAGGGGTGCAAGGCAAATCAGGTTGATTATAGGCCAACATGGCTTCTCATGTGGTGTTTTAAACACCTGTACTCTTACTGTATTTCCTGCATTTGCAGGCGACATTGTAACTGCACCTGGAAAGGGTGTTATGGAAACATTGCATTCCTGATAAAGTAGTTCATCAAAACAGTGAAAACACTGTACATTGTGCACTTTGTTAAGCTCAGTGTGTGTGTGTGTGTGTGTGTGGGAGACAGTTTCTCATGGAAGAATGTTGTACAGATGGACAGATCAGTGCTGCCCAGTGTGTTTTATTTCAGGTGCTGGTTATTATCCAACTATATTGAATGCAACATCAAATAATCTTATCTTGAACAGGAAGTAGTGAATAGGTCTTTGGCAAGTAATGAGAAGTTTCTTTTACCCGTGTACCCGTGATCTAGGGTGCATATCAAATGCATTTCATACAAGTTATTTTACAGCAAGATTATATTAAACCAGACCTTTATTCTGGATCCAAATTCTTGTCAGACCCCCTGTTGTGACAAGGCATAGATCCCAAAAAATGAAGTCTTTTTAGATGCCTTTTTCTGAAGAATGGAAAAGTATTTTAGGGTTTCTCATTTGATGGAAAATCATTCACCAGAGCGCCTTCATCTTTATAAATCAAATGTTGATTTTGTGTGAAATCACCCTAATGCAAGACTTAATGTCACTGGGAATGAAGTGATGAATAATTAAAGATTTTTTGGATCTCTGTTATGTAATGTTTTTCATCTGCTCGCATTTCTGTGCTTCTATAGATTTTTTTGGCAAACTTTGCTAGTACACAACCATTCAAATGTTTGGGGTTGTTAAGATTTTTGATGTTTTTATGTCAATGCTGAATTGCTGCTGCTGTTGGTTATTGCTTTTGTTGTAGATTATTGCTGCTGCAACACACGTACAGAAACATGATACTGTCGGTACATGCACATATATGGTGCTATTAGTATTTCAGGCAAAACGTGATGCCATTTCTTTCCAGTCATTTGATGGTTAAAACAGTTTAATAGAACTCCATTTATTTGACATGGTCAAATACCATCACTTTTGTAAGCCCAAAATTTATATACTTATAAATATACTTCCAGAAGCATTATTAGTAAGGTAAGCAACACTTTTGCTATTGCATATTAGATTTGATTCATGCTGTTGATAATAAAATTAGCCTAACATTTCCTATAGACTTGCTTTGTTTGTCATAGTTTTTTGCCCTACTTTTTATCTCCTCTTCGCAAACAAAAACCTCTACTACGTCATTCCCAGTTTCCAATGTTTTCCCCTGACATTCTAGAATCCACTACAGCAGGAAAAAATGTCACAGAAGCCTCACATTTCCAAAGCCTGTGCAGATGTTGACAATCTGGGCTGTTCTGTGACTCCACGGCCTCAAACTCAGTCTGATGTGGTTTTCTGATATGGCATGGGCCCATATGCAGGTGCTCCTCTCTGCTTAGGTCTGATCTTGGAGATACTGCTTTCAGGAATGAGTCAGGGACAGTTTTGATTATGTTTTTTCTGCTTGTCTGCACCTATCATTTTTGACGCTTTAAAACTTAACTCTTTTAGGGCACCGTCTGGAGAGACTTCACAGAAGTACCAACAACATCGCCCACAGTTCAGCAGTATCAGTGGGGAAATCTTGTGACCTTGGCCTGGTTTGTTTATTTGGATATGTGATGGCTGGACCTTCTCTCCTGACCACTCTGGGTTTTCCAGAAGGCGTTTAGATAGTTATACTATGAAAGGGCTCTTTGCGGTTGTCAGCTTTAATGCTGTAAGCAGTCAAGGAGAGATAGAACAGCCTGCATTCCTGCAACCCACATGAATTTTTTTTTTTGCTCGGTGTAACCCAAACATACCTGTGGGTGATGTTGAGGGTCTTCACATGCAAGCAAAGTCGAGTGGGTTCAGGTTTGTTAGTTTGTTAAGTCAATTAGTTCAGATGTTGTGTAACCTAATTATTTCAAATATACACCTGAAAATAAAGTCACAGTGACTTTAAAAGATGTGTTGTTTAGTAATATAGTCATTGCTGTTGATGCACAAGAACGTTTTTTTTTTTCTTTTTTTCTTTTTTGCTTTTAGAACTTTGTTTTAAAACAAATTCCCTGAATTTGGTTTATTTTATTTCTTTATAAACTTTGCTTATTGGCATGGCGGTGGGCCATTGTTGAGCATTGGTTAACAACAGGTTTTCAGGTTTTAAACCCTTTCTATTTAATTAGCAAAAAAGGTTATTTCTGCGATGCACGTGTAACCAGTGTGTGAATTTAAAAATGTTGCATAAATTAGTCCTATCCTCAAACTCGATTGGACAAAATTGTATTACATAAAAGTAAAGAATAGTTATGCCAAAAATGTAAATTATTATCACTGAAGGGTTACTTTACGCCAAAATCTAATTTTTTCAAGAATCACTTTATAACCGTAAAAGCTTGTTTGTCTTTTGAGATCATTTGTATGAAAACCTTAAGGCTTGTTACTGTCTTATTGACTGCCAAATAAATAACACTCTCAGGGCCCAGAGAAGTATGAAAAACATAGTCAAATTAGTCTGCCATCATCCGCCATAAGTGGTTTAATCAGAATTTTCAAAATACCAACTTTATTCAACAATTAATTACCATAGCACTATTTTGGAGAGTTTCTGCTGTGTCAGCTTACCGCACTGCACAGCTACACTGTATCCCTTTAAATCAATGCATAAATAAAAATGGAAAGCGTATCCTTGTGTTGCCGCTGACACAGAACAGCGGATGCAGTTTGCGTCCAGCAGATATTCTCCAAAATGACGTTATGGTGACTTGGAGGAGAGAAATTGTTGAATAATGTCGCTATTTTTATTCTTTGCGCAGAAAAAGTGTTGGCTTCATAAAATTCAGATTCAACCACTGATGACAGATAGACTATTGACAATTTCTTTACTTTTCGGGGCCTTGACACCTTTATTTTCTTCGCAGTCAATGGGACAGTCACAAGCCTCTCAGTTTTAGTTAGTAACCTATGTCACTTTCATAAATTTTGTTGAACAAATTATTGAAAAGGTCCAAGCTGCTGTTTTTTTCATTCTTTGGAGCAAATGCCTTGGCTGTCAAGAAAAATGATCAGGGTAAATTTTTTGACCCTCTAAAATTTCAGTCAAACTATTATTTAGATTTTTTAAAATATATATATTATAGTTTTACGTAAGAAAGATTTGAAACGACAAAGTTGATTGATGAGAACAAATGAACTGTCCCTTTAAGTTTCATTACTCCGCAGAAAAATATAGTTCCGGTTGATATTCTCAGTGGTGCTGCGCAGTGATATAGTAGATAGGTAAACAGGTGTTTCGCGTCATAGCCGCTTCTTTCCTGTAAAAATGTTTTAGAAACCTGATAATATAATTAATGTGGTAACTGATTCAGTCATAATTACATATGACGGAATCAACAGGAATACACTAGGCAGGTAGACCTACTCAGGTGAGACAAATTTAACTCCGTACAGGTATAACGCGCAGTTTCGCCGCCGCTATATATCATTCAATCCACATCCAGAAACGAAACTGGCTGTTTTATAATTACCATCCTGCCTGTTTGCAAAGGATAACTTCTTTGCAAAATGCGTGCTTCCTATGAAAAAAGAACTCAAAACACAGGGAAAAGCACTCAAAAACAGACTGGAGGAGTTGGTTAATAATTAGTCTACTTGGCGATGCGCGAGCATTACACCTGTGCGGTTCTGCGCGCGAGCAAAGTCTGGGCGTCAGGAGCAAAAAAAAGAAAAGTTGCAAGAGCGCGACGGTGACGCGCGCAGAGTTGCGGAGCGTGTGAGTCCTGAAGGGCAAATAAGAGACTGGAGAAAACGACCTTAACCATATCAAGGTGCATTTCTCTCATTCTTGTTTCATATAGGCGCATGTGCGTTGCATTGCGCGTGTTGACAGAGTAGATTATGTATATGTCGAACATTTTAATTATAAGATCTTGTGTCTGACAAGCAAAGCGTCATCATGGGTTTTGGTGGGCATGATTTCTCTGGTGACCTACAGTAGCACGGGATGCGCCACACAAAGCGGGTCTGAAATGCCAGACGGGAGACACAGAGACCTTCTGGAGGCTCATGACATCGATTCTTGAGGATATATTTATTTGTTACCGGATATAATTCTCTGGATCATAAGGACGTACTCTGGTGCCACCGGGAATTTTGCTGCGAGGGAGCCGGCATAAATGAAATGCGCGGAATGCATGGAAAACTCCCCTGTAAAATAACATATATTGGGGTAGTTATTTATAATAAATAAGCCCTACGACCATCTTGAGCCTCTCAAAAGCGTGATATTAAATTCAAGGAGTCCGTGTTGTCTATTTGTTCATTTAGCTTGCCTACTTTTAAACTTAAGATATTTCATTTTTGTCTTTTTCCCTCTCTCGTTAAGCCATGACAGGGATGACAATTGCCTTGTTTTTTGAGAATCTTCTGAGTAAATTGTCATTGCTTGGACTAAAGATGTTGGAATCGGATGTGAAAGTGGAATAATCATTCATAGAGAACTGACAACTGTAAGGACTGGACGTTGGACCTGCTATATATTATTTACACAACTATTTCTGACTTTTCTTGGTGAACTCAAACAATGGGGATCAAGCTGAGAGTTATTCTGGGAATGTTTCAGTTCGTCTCACTTACCAGAATACCAACACAATGTGCCAAAACACCGGTAAGAACACGTTTTTGATCATAATAATAATAATATATGTATTATAATATTAAATATTAGACCTTAGAACTGCAGTGCTCCTACGTTTCTCATTTTAAAGTGTATAGTCTAAAACACCTTTAAGTTTAAATGTAATTAAGTAAACTACTTTAGTCTGGGTGTCTTTTATCACACACTTGATAAGCATCTTTTAATTCATCTCTATTGCTTGTAAAATGCACTTTATAGAGCTGAGTTAATGCAAAACACTCTTCTGGGCATTTTTATGTGTTGAAATAACCTGACGGTCATTGACTTTGGGCAGGATGGGAAAGGTGCTGCTTTTAAAGATGTAATGCTCTGATAAAAGCACCAATTAAGTTATCAGTAGACATTATGTTTTGTGTTTAGTGTTGTCTGAGAACATATTAAAGCGAGTTGAGGGTGTAAAAGAGCACATCGTGGGGGTGTGGCCTGTATTAAAATATTACAACTAAAATGTGGCCTATATCAATACAACATAATCCTAAAATATTTAAATATATATAAGTAAATACATATAATTGAATATGCTTATTTTTATTTGGTTTTTGGGTGTAAACAATATGTGCTTAATAAAATTCAAATGTTAATAGGCTAAATATTTAGTTAATATACATGTGTTGTACTTTTCTTTTCTTTTTTTGGCTGGGTCTCAGAAGGATAGACAGTGACGCATGTCTTTTCTTTATCTTCTCTTAAACAAGCTTTTGTCAACATCACAGCTATCAGGCCAGTATACGACACCTATTGTTGGCACCAATAGCGTTGCGAGGTGATATAGTAACCTATGAAGGCAGGATGGCAGAATGCACTGGATTTGCGCATCTCCCGTTATTCGCAGGCGCAGCGGTATGTGGTCGGTGTACGTGTGACCGGAGCTCTGCTTTATGGATGGACGCATATCATAAGTCTTCGTAATGATGCAGCTCCACTCATCGTTTGTCCTGTCGTGTTTAGCCGAAACTTGGTTTATTTATTTTAGACTGCAGTTTGGCTCTGGTGTATTTAATTTGATGATGCTGAAGATGCTGTGAAATGTAAACCTTTCCGAATGTTGCATTGCATTACATTGCATGCTGCCCGTCTTGGTGTAAGTGCACCTCAAATTAATTTAAAGGTATGGGCACGGGTGTCAGAAGTCCAACCTTGTGACCTATAGGTTTCTCTATGTCACGTGCACAGTGATGTTGAAGTTGCTATTGCCAGGTGGGCAGTGATCAGGGTTCCCAGGTCCCAGACAAATTGTGTGCCCAGAGCTAATTTAAAACCCGCCCAAAAGAAATCCAAACACTGGAAAATTTGACTTCAATAGTTTTCACTCAGAAATGGCTAGTAAATTTCACAAGTAGTTGCAAATAAAGGGAATTAAGCGTGACATTTTGATAATATGAAATCATGACAAATATAAAGACTGAAATAGTATGATCTTTTAAAAAATACTCCAATATTCAAAGTTTGCAACTTTGAAAAAAAAAAGGATTTTATTTTAAATCTGCCTTTGCTTTGCTTTTTACTTTCATTTTTTTTCTTAAGATAAATTCCTTAAAATGTGAGTAACTAAAATGAATCACGCTGCCACAATGTGATACACTGACATACTGTAGCCCATCCACAAAATGCCGTCAATTAATTGTTTTTACATGCTGTCTATTTCCCAGTTCTTTTAAAACATTGTAGTTTGTACACATTAAAATAAACTCAATATTTTATTCTGATCTCAGGACCACTGTTAATAGACCAAACTGTTTTCTTTTTATTCACTGGTCTTTCTTTGTGCAATTAATCTACAATGCCAAACTCATTTAACCTGCCTCAAAATCCAATTCCTTATGTAAATTCACATAATCTCTAGATTGTGAGGTGACACCAAACATGCTCCCCATCATTTCTCCTTATACTTAAGGTTAATATGTTGCTAGATATGCATTCCAGTGATAAATACACATAAAGTAGCCTAAAGAGAGTAATTCTCAGTATCTTCACTTCATTTTTTGTCTTCAGAAAAAAAACCTTTGCAGCTGCAGTACAATCAAAACTAGTCTAAAAAACGTATGTAATTGTATTTTTAAAATAGCCCAGTTGTACAGGAAAACCGCGTCTCTGGCAACACTGTAATGTCTAGCATTTTCTGTTTTCAATCCAGCATGTGCTATGCCATTTGAGACCACTAGTCATAATACATCTGCTTGCTTTTTTTAATTTTTTTTATTAATTTTAAACATATTAATTTGAATGAGTGGATATTAAACGATAGGTGAATTTCAGAACATCTTAGTATTGGGTTTCTCCTTTTGCTTTAATGACAGTGCTATAACTGACATTCTCCAACTTGATTTAGGATCATTCGAAGAGCATCTTGTGTTTAATAAAAGAAAAGTGTTTCATGCTTAATGAAATCGGTTACATTTGATTAGTGACCTAGAAACACATTGTATTTATTTTTTTATTTCTAGTAGTTAATTAGGTTAATTTGAAGTAAATGAAACAACTGGAGTATGTAGTGGAAAATACAATATCAGACAATTTCTCATTCAATTTAATGTGTTTCTTTCCATTTATGTGTGATTATTTACTAGCAATTTCAGGGTAACAAAACTACACCTACAGCTAAAACTACAACTACACCTTTATTTTCAGTGAGTGTCAGAATTTTACATCATAATTTTCTCTAGTTTTAAATTCTTGGATCTGTTTATTATTGGATCAGGTTTAAATGAAAAGAAAAAAAAAGAACAGATTTTGTTTGTGCTCTCATACTTGGATCAGCTGTAGCAGTGCTTGATACCTGCTGTTCATTTTGAAAGCCTCAGTTCTTAAAGCTCAAGTCCATTCACAGGTGCCAGACTGACCCACGGCTGCAGGTTGAGGGGATTGTGAGAGAGCGAGGCAGCTGAGCTGATGATTGGTGCTCAAACTCAAGGGCTCATAGAAAGAGAGGGCTGACGCAGCCAAATCCAGCCAACTGCTGTTGCAAAAAAAAATAAAAAATCTGGCACTGCCGTGATTTTCAGTGTGTGTGCATTTCAGAGAGAGAAAGTGAATGTTAATATGTGTGTGAAAGTGTGTGTGTGCCAGTCGCCTTGCCAGCTCTGAGCTGGCTGCTGTATTTCACAATGGCACCGAGGCAGGAGGTAGATGAGGAATTGACTGACTCAACCCTCATATTGCAACACAGAATCAGCAGACGCCTCCTCAAACGTCACTGCCATGCAACGATCTGCCTGTTTTCTGATTTATATTGCACTTAATTACATTAAACCTTTATTTGATGTCATCATTACAGAATAAATGCACACAGGGTATAAGTTAATGTGCTGGCCTATATCAGTGTAAAATGACCTATACTGTAATACGATTGTCACATATGCTTACCCACAGTAAGCAGTCCTACATGGTTCAAGGAAGCCATGTATGTATGTGTGTTGTTTGCGCTGCAGTGCAAAGTCTGCTTTCTCCCTCAGCGGTGACCTTGTTCCAGTGCACGGACCTCGCCGTGTGAGGGGCGTGTTTGTGTGAACGTGTGCTAACATCCACCTTTATGCTGCCCTGGCACAAATAAACACTAGAAATGCATTATAGGAAAATGTTCTCAGCATTATGTTGGCTGGAATCAACTGTACGTGGCAGCGTAAAGAGTGTGTGCTTTTGTTATTGGCTTTTCTGTATGTTGTGTCTGACACTTTGTCTATGTCCTTTCCTCTAGTCAGACCACTGGAAGCCAACAGAGAGCCACAAATCTGGAGAAGGTATTGAGCCTTGCTTACTTTTGTCATTTTATTCTCATACGTGCATTTAGTTTATTGTGGTTATATAATATATAATAAAAATGACTCATTCTGTTCCTCGATGCTCATGGCAGAATAGCTCTTTGCCAGCTACTGTGTCAGTATATTGCACCCATAAAAGCCAACTACAGTCAAAGTTTGGGAAATTTTTGGGAGTTTTGTTTTAAAGAAATACTTTAATTTAGAACGGATGCATTCAGTTAATCAAAAGTGACAGTAAATATATTTGATGTTACAAAAGACTTCTGCAATTAACAGAATAATAAAGAATAAATAATATATATTTAAAGAAATATATTCAAGAAATATATTAAAGCAGCAGCACAGCTGTTTTTAATATTGATAATAAAAAGAAATGTTTCTTGAGCAGCAAATCAGCATATTATAATTAAATTGTTTAAAATTATAAAAATATTCCACAATATTACTGTTGTTATATTAGCGACTTTTTTATTTTATTGGAAGTCCACTGAAAGAAGTGACATAATAATGTTAGAATTTAATTAAAAGTGTCTATAAAGCATTTAAGTACTTAAGAAATGCAACATTTTATAAAAAGATATATAAAGAGTAAAAAATGTTTTTATTATGTTATATTACAGGTTCATTACAGATCAGTGTATTTGTTTCTTTACCAAGTCCCAGTACATTGGTGTTATTTAAATGAATGCTCTGGGATATATATATATATATATATATATATATATACACTTTAGAAACAGCATCTGTGACATGCTGTCAATTACTGCAGGAAATAATTGAAATGCTTTATTTTGTAAAAACAATGAAATCTTCATTGACAATGGACTTACTGTGCATTTGAAGGTGTGGCACCAAGATAAATGTTAAAATGCATACTACTTTGAAGTATAGCCTGAACTTTATACGTGTTCACATGAGACTGGTGCAAGAGAATCACTTACAAACATTTTGCATCATGTAATGCTTTACGCACATGGATACCAAGCACAGACTGTTTACACCGAGAAAAATCAGCTAACAGGAATTCTGTTGATAACACAGAACAGATATTGCATCAGTAATTTAGATCCCTGCATCAATATTCATGATCCATTTATGTACATATATAATATTGTTTTAAATTACTGATGAGGCAGGTTGCCCATTAACAATAGAATGTCACAGATTCTTTTCTGAGAAGGGTTTGCTTTCTCAGTGTTTTCATGGATTCTCTCTCTTTCAGTGGTGAGGTGGTTGGATGTGTATCAGAGAAGCGGATGTCATCCCAGAGAGACACTAGTGGAGGTTTGGCAGGAGTTTCCATGGGAGACAAATCACCTCTTCCTGCCGTCATGTGTAACGCTGCGACGCTGTGGAGGCTGCTGCTCTGATGAGGCGCTGGAGTGTGTGCCGTCACAAACACACACACTTGTAATGGAGGTACATACACACGCACACAAATGCAGAGTTCACACAGGTACAGTTCCTCACAATGTATAACCATTTGACATCCAGTATCTTTTTATGTGTAAATGCCATTTATTTTTTGATATTTAGTTATCTATTGCAATAGGATTGGCTGAAAAGTTCAAAAGTTTGGGTTTGGTGAGATTTCGTATGAAACCTCTTGAGTTCAGAGGCTGCATTTATTTGATCAAAATTACAGTAAAAACAGTACTTTGGTGAAATATTATTACAATTTCTTTCCTGTTTGTATATACCATAAAATGTATTTATGTGATGCAAAGCTACAAACGCCTACTGACACCAAACTTTTGTAAGGTTGATGTAAAGTAAGTTCCTTTTCACTTCAGCCCTCACAGAAACACTCATAGAAAACATTTCACACATACATGTACTATTTTACATTCACATGCTTAATGTGGTGGAATGCAACACTCATATTACACACTCACTTACATGTATATGCCAATAATGACAGATTTTAGGGGGCAAAGTACCTCCACCCACAAACACACCCCATATAATGCAAGATCTCCAACCTCAGGCCTAATATGGTGAATAAAACATCTAGAAAGAAACACACACACAGGGGACACACAGCAGATTTAGTCATACATATTTAGTGAGGGTAGATGAAGTCTCTAGTGTAATGGATCAGGTTGGATCCTGGTCACGTACTGTATAGACAGATTGAGAGATAAAAGATGGAGTCATTACTATGCAGAACAGATTGTGCATCTGTGTGTAAGGTGTGTGTGTGTGTGTGTGTGTGTGTGTGTGTGCATTTAAATGCTAACTGCTGCTCTGTTGAACTCCACAGCTCATGAGGACCTCATACATGAAGCATGAACTTGTGCATCTGCCTTTTATTGAACATAGCCAGTGTGAGTGCAGGTGAGATACATGCTCAAACACATGCACTCAAACTGACCTAGCAATGTCAGTGAGGGCTTATAGGGACTTATATTCCCTTTACCTGACATATCGCTTAAGACTTGCTGATTTAAAAAGTATTATTCAACTCTATTTGGAGTATCACTTGTGCACAATGCACATTTTTTAATTTGAACCCTAAAATGTGTTTTAATATCACAGGATTGTATGATCTATGAATAAGTGTGCCTGAAATTGCAATAGTTCCACAAATATATTTCAGTATATTTTAGTTGAACTTAAGCACTACTTAAGCACAATTAAAGTACAAAATCAGTTGTTCCACTTTATTATACCAGTTTAGTTCTTAAAGACAAACATTAAACACTTTGGGATCAGTTTTAAATATTATTTTTTTAATAAATTAATACTTTTATTCAGCAAGGATGCGTTAAATTGATCAAGAGTACATACAATTTTATAAAAACCATATGATTAAAGAGCACAGTTTACACAATTTTATTCATTGTCAGGTTATTAAACAAATAACGTAGAATATTTATTTTATTTATGAACCATTTGAACTCTCAGAATGAAGGTTTTGTCACATTTCGGCAACTTGTAGGGGGAGTTTTGTCCCCTAAGAATAGCTAAGTGAATCCACCCACACACACCCCGGTCCAAAGCCTATCTGGCTTTCAGATCACCCCTCACACACGCAAATGCACTTCCACCCTGTTTGTCACATGGGGAATGACCCCATCTCCCCACGGACTACTTCCTGAACCCAGTCACAGAAAGTCGTCACCCCCGAAACACTCTTCTGTTGGCGTGTAGCCGAGCTGTCAACATCAGCTCTTTATCAGCTCATTGTGAGGTTCTCCTCAAAAGCCTTTTCAGAGGTTCTGGGGTTCGGATTAAGGCCAGGGGTGGAGCCGAGCGTTCGGTAAGAGCATTTACATGCGCTTGCCTCTCTATCGTCTCTTTGTAATACTGATCTGCCCTGTACAAACTGAACTCACCACTGTTGACAAACCCTGAGTACACCCACGCTAACCACGCAGGCAACCAGTCAACATTATGAACTGCATCCAGTCTGAGGATCACGTTATCATGCGATGAAACATTTATCTTACTCGTAATGTTTACACTATCGCATGCTAGAACCATTATCTTGTGACAAATATACATGCACAATCATGTACTACTAACGTTAACACAATTCTGATATACATTATCTCTTGTGGAAGTATGCAGAGTAATAAATACTCATTTAAATGTTGTGGATGGGTGTTATGTGGTTGCTTAAACATTTTGGATGGATCCCAGGAGGTTCTGGGTGGTTGCTTACTGGCCCAAGTCTTAAAGGAGTAGTTCATGCAAAGATGAACATTAGTTGAAAATCTACTTATGCTCAGGTCAACAAAGATGCAGATGAATGTGTTTCTGCCTCGCAACAGATTTTGGGAATTTAGCATCACATCTGATCGATTAATAACTGCAATGAACACACTGCAGTGAATGGGTGTCGTCAGAACGAGAGTCCAAACAGCTGATAAACACATCACAATAATCCACACCACTCCAGTACATCAATTAACAGCTGTTAATTAATTAATGTACATATCCAGATGTGTTCACAGTTATTAATAACAAAACCTTTATATGTATATATATATATATATATATATATATATATATATATAATTGTATTACTCACCCAATGTAATGTGATTTTACACCTCATTTGCAGCACAGCAAATCTAGTTTTTGGTCTCATTGTAAGTGCTTAAAATAACTTAATGTATGCATGTAGTTTTGTTGCTTGCCCTTGCACTCAGAGTAGAAATAATTGCTGCTCCCTTTTTTTTAGAAGCACAAAACAAGTTAAGCTTTGAGAGTTTAATACTTATTGTTGGTGTGTTATTTAAAATGATCCAATAATAGCAATAATAACAGAACTTGTATTCGTAAATTTGATTACCATCTTGTTTTTACTGTCTGTCTTTTCCCTACAGGCAAAAAGCAAATCTTTCTGCAGAGCCAACCAGGTAAATGTTATGTTTGTGTGTGTGTGAGTGTGTGTGTGTGTGCGAGAGAGATGTGAAGGTTCACCAGTATGAACACCATTTGCCCTCTTCTCCCTTTGCCCCACTGCAAACACATTGACTCACAAACACACACACACACACACACACACACACACACACACACACACACACACAACTCCATGGAGATGGTTGCATGTTGAGTTAATTGTGTGTGAAAGGCAGAAGTGGTTCAGTCTGTTCTGCTCTGATACTAGTTTACTCTGACCCTAATGTTAAAGAGAACAGCTACTGTTTATTCCAAATGTCATTTTTACAGTCCTATCCAAGACACTCTAGACCAAAAAACAGAAATCTGATTGCTTAGAAAAGTAATTACACACTCCTCAGAGAGCCACACGATTTGAGGCGTCATTCATATCTGTGTAGGATTATAAGGAAGCTTTCTAGTTAGATTTGTCAAACAACTAATGATACTTTTACACCACTATTTTTGGCTATTTCATTTTAAGTTTGAGCCACATTCAAGTGTGTATACTGACAATAATATATGCTAATTATAATCAATAGTGGCTTTAGAAATGTGATGAGAGCAGGCTGTAATTAATAAAAAATGTATTTAAGTAGGACGTAGTGTGTGAACTTGGCATTGGTTCTCATGTTCACACGTTTTTCTGTGAAAACAGTTTTTACAAGTAATTATTCCCTTTTATTGCCAACAGACAGCCGGTCTGTTCATTTAATGTGAATATTTATTTATTTGGTACAACTTACATTTCTGGAAAAAGATAATTTGAAAAAGAAAGAAAGAAAGAAAGAAATGATTGGCATAGGACAACATAAAGAATCAGTGTAAGGCATGGGACATTACAAAGAACTTGTTTAAATGACCAGTTAATGCCAGTAGACAAAGATACCTTAGTAGGATACATTGTATGATTTTGGGCTGTCCCAGGCAAAAGACAGCCAACGTGAAACAATCATGCTGATTGCTTTCACTATGGCTCCTAAAGGTTTTATTCTTTTATATGAATGTGCATTATAGCTTCCGATTCAATGTGTCATCATCGCACGTTCTACATGCCGCACCCAAGTTTTAATAGATCTATGTCGCACATGTGGTCTGTAATGAACTTGTCTTTAGACGGTCTAAAACACTGCATTTGTAATTTGCAAAAAGTCTGACTTCTAAAAGACTGAATTGGTTGTTGTGGTGTGTTTCCAGCTGGCGTGTGTCTTGCGCTGTTGGAAGGGAGTCAGAACCTAGAGCCCTCCTTTGTTGGGAAACGGAACAGAACATTCATTTTATTGCTTAATTAGGCCACTGGCCCCTGAGGAGCCTCACCTAGACCAGGCTAAAGAGTCACAAGAATTAAGACTTGATAAAGTCATCTCAAGACTCTCTGAATGAAATCTCTGAATTAAAAATGTGAAATACTGTTTAATACTTTTTATATTTTGGCATGTTTGTGTAAATACATTTTAGCTGGATCATGATCATATTGCACTTTATTTATCTATTTATATTTAATATGTATTATATTTTAATATTTCATATTTTATTATTTTTTAGGCAAGGCCCACAGACAACAAGAAAAGGCAGAAAGCGGCAAAGGGGGAAACCAAAGC
>JAUCMU010000026.1:7117027-7163340 GCA_032275025.1 Enteromius treurensis | reverse complement strand
ATACATTTTAGCTGGATCATGATCACATTGCACTTTATTTATCTATTTATATTTAATATGTATTATATTTTAATATTTCACGTTTTATTATTTTTAGGCAAGGCCCACAGACAACAAGAAAAGGCAGAAAGCGGCAAAGGGGGAAACCGAAGCGAAAGAAACACATGGGGAAAAAGCTGTAAGTTCATCATTTTTTCATATCACTGTAATGTCATGTTACACAAAAAAAAGTAATTAGTTTTTTTCTTTTTAATTTCCAGTAAAAATTTTGAATGTTCTTAAAAGAAAATAAATGCTTTTTTTTTACTTTTGCAAAACTGTGTAAAATATTAAGAAATTTTCAGAAAATATATCCTGAATTAAGTTCATTAATCATAGTGATGAAATCAAGATTTATGCTTTAAACAAGACAAAAAAAAAACAACAAAAAACATTGACATTATACACAGTTCTGCAAATCAAACAAGAAAAAATACTGATTAATAAAATATTTTTGAAGATTGCTTCAGTATGGCATTTATAATTTAATTATTCTACTTTAAGTTACTTCAAAGAAATAAACTTTTGATAGACGTTTAATAGAAGCAGTTTAGAAGAGTACTTAATAATTCATCCTTGTTATGCCTTTATTCGTTTGGTACCATCATTATTATTAAATATCAAAATCTGTTTCGAAACAACAATGTAAATGAATCCCATAGATTCGTTTCTGGGTGATGAGAGCTGCAGATTTTCTTTGAAATCCCCCTTCTTCATACGTGCCGTATTGCATGTTTACGCATGCAACATTGACTTCTACTTAGATGACAATTAATTAATTCTGGTCAGGGAAAGAATTCAAGTTCCTCTCCTTCCTTTTCTACTTTTGCTCTTTCGTCATTGGTTTTTGGTGAGGGCAAGTGGAGGGCGCTTCTTTTGGACGCTCTTTCCCTCCCTGCTATCCATCATCTACTCCTCCATGGATGGAGTCAGTGGCAAGTGTGAAATCAGGCTAATTTGGCAGCCAGAACGCCCCTCCCTTTTCCTCGGCCTCCCCTCCACCAGCTTTATCAGCCTCTCAAACCACTTCCACACAATGATTGATTTTCTTCTTTAATTAACTCTCACCCATACACTTCTCTCCAGTTTTGGTTTAGTTAAAAAAAGGGAAGTGGGAAAAAAACAGCCCCATCAGCCCACCATCCCATCAGAGATGTCACAAGTGAGACATCAAAGAACTGTCGGCCGCAGACACTATCCAGAGTATATCCACGGTGCCATCCAAAAAGAAGATCAGGGCTGTGCATGATCAGAATGCATTATGTGTCTTTTTGTGCTTGCTGCTGAATTTAATCTCAAACCTAATGTGGAGATGCAGGCTTGCGTCTGGTTTTGCAAAGTTAATGATTGCAAGGACCGACGTGCTCTTTGTCCATTGTAGCGGTTTTACATAATTCTCTTGGAGCTGGATTTGTCAGAACCAGTATTATAATCAGTCTTTTCTTACTGTTCTAAAATTAGTCCGGACTTTAGGACCTCTTTACAGTTTTCACAACTTGAAACTAAAATCCAAAAATAGCTTGCCAAAAATGACATTGTGTCACATTTGACTTATTCTCAAACTACACTCTCAGAAAAAAAAGTTGCAAAAGCTGTCTCTGGGGTGGTACCTTTTCTAAACTTTCACCATTATACCATATTTACTTCTAATAGATGCGTACATTTGAATACATTTTCATGGCCTTTGAAAGCTTTTATACCTTTTTAATGTAAAGTACATAATAACACAACAATTAAATTTGGTCCAACTGTTCCTTTAAGGTCATGCACTTTTTATTTTACACCAACAGCTGATTTATTCTCCTTTTCTTATGCCAACAGGACTCTCGTGCCAACTACACCCCCTCCTCCTCCTCCTCCCACTCTACCGCCTAGCTCCGCCCCTCCACCACCTGCCAGAGAGGCGTGTCCGCCGTGCCCCGCCCGCAGAATGACATCACATCCTCCCTCCTGTGAATGCAGGTGCAGTTTGAGGGAGGTGAGCTGTACAAAGAGAGGGAAGATATTCAACCAGCGCAGCTGCCGGTAAACACACACACTTACTGTATACAACTAATTTACATGTAATTATTATTGTGCTAAAAATATACCCTTACACACAATGGTATGCCTTCCATTTGGGAGTTTACTGCACAAGGAAGTGTTTTTTCATCAGTGACCTGCAGACAAGAAACAGCATTTTGACATGAGTGCACACACACACAAACACACAGTTCTTTATACATAAACCCAGACAAAAATGACAAAAGTCATAATCATTTTTAATCAGCACTAATTCATATATATATATATATATATATATTACTATTTTTGCTGGGGTTTTTTTATCAAATAAATGCAACCTCAGTGAACCTAAGAGACTTCTTTCAAAAAACCTTTAAAACGTTACTAGTCCTGGTCTTTTGAACAGTAGTTTAATCATTTTAATGTGGTTACAACTGATTATAAAAGGCTTGAAGCAAAGTGTTGCTTCTGTATTTTTAACATGAGTAATCTCTCTCCTCCTCTCATTCTTTTTCAGATGTGAAACCCAAAGCGAATAGTGAAATCATACCACCTGTATAATCCACCGATCAAACTTTGCACAGCTTTAAGGAGGTCAAAGGTTCGCTTATTCTTTTGGCACGGACTCTGAAGTTTGGGTCTCACACAGAAAGAGGGTTCAAACCACAGACCCACCCCCTTGCCCATCTGGCTATGTCCCACACGCTATTACGACAGTATTAGATCCATATTCACTCATTCGCACATGTACCGTGTGTGTACGGAATCCTACCGCTGAAGCTTTTCCCCATTATGATCCAAACTTCAGATCACCTTTAACCATTTGACGCTTTATTATAGACATTCAGTGGGTCAAGCGTATAGCTGGAATATTCAATGCGCTAAAAGTGAACCATAGTGTTCTCATTGAGCTTCATCCAAAACCAATTTTGGGATTTCGTTCAGCTTCAATGGATCGTCATAGGCACAGACACACAGCTAGTGTGATGCTTAGGACGACAAGTGCGCTGAGAACTTTCAAAGGGAAAACTGAATAAGGAAGGAGTCCTTTTTTTCTACCAAACTACTTAAAGTGGAGAGTTTTTGATGAGATGTATGTTGACAGACCTTCAGTGTCGAGAGAACTCAAGTGTTTCACTACACAAACAGAGTATCTCATCCTGAGAACATCCCTGACGTCTCCTCTGACCCTCGGCATGTGATAAATGGACGGATGGCTCGATTAGACGGATCGACCGGTGTCTGTGTGGTCTGAATTGCGCATAATAAGGATCTGTGCGTCTATCCTAATTTATTCCTGGCCTCTATAAGTCCATAATGTGGCTTCACAGACTGTATCAATGAGTCTTTTTGTGTTTGTTTGATTTGCTTTTTGTTCGGTTCCTTCCTTTGGGAATTGAAAGCTTTTCCCACTGGCTAGCCAGTGAGAGGAATGCCAATCGTATAGAAACCTGGCTATATTCCATTGGTGCTCACCAAACACAAGTCTTCTCTATCCCACACCCCCAATCACACTCATTTTTCGTCTCTTTCTTTATCCCTTTTCACTTCATCTGTTTGTTTTTTTTTTGTTTTTTTTTTATTCGTTCTCCCTCACACACACACACTCACACACAGACATACGTACAAATGCAAGCAGGTAAATATAAGCTTTTCTGTGTGCTGATACTGAAAGAAGAATTTATTTTATCTATCTTATTGGTTTTGTAAAGAATACTAATGTTGTAGTCTATTTCATTTTAAAGAATGTTTCCTTTGTGTATCTCTGTTTATCCAACCTATAGAGTCAGGCTGGGTGGCCGGTCGTGTGTTGAATTTGAGTAAAAAGCTCTTAGGAAAAGAGAAGTGCTCATTCTGTTTGTGTTAAGTATGATGTATTTATTTTTTATATCGAGATGCATTTTGTATTATGCTTTGCAATGTTTCTTTTGGGACATTTAGTTACCTGCTGCGACTGATGATCTGAGAATATTCAGTATTTTGGGCTGATTTCCTCAGAATCATGCAGCTTGGATAATGTAGCTGTCAGTCTATGTTGAGGATTGTTTTAATTTCCACCGAAGCCAGAGGCCGCTAACGTGCTTATGTTTTAATGGTGGTCATTTAACCAAACACGTCTTTCCACCATATATGTAGCATTATTGAATGAAACATGAATTTCGAGAGCGAGGCTGACCTCACTTTAACTGATTATTTCTTTAGTCATTATCTGCAATAATGTAAATAATTAGGATCCCTCAGCACCCTTTCACTCTTCAGACTACGCAGATATAAGGTATCCACAAGTCACCGGCTTCCCCAAACTTCTGATCTGTGTTAAAGTCAACATGAAATTTCATTAGCAACCCGTTTTACTTAAGTCAACTGAAACTGGTCTTCAGTGAGATGAAAGAAATAGGGTGACACTTAATTTCATCCATTGGCAGTTGATTAAGTGGTGTACTGAAAATAATTTTTTTGCGGGATCTACTACCATTTTCACTCACAAATGGTAAGTAGCACAGAAATGTTAAAGCAGAAGGACTGAATAAGCCTTTTCTTGTCGAACATGCCAGTAATATTGACTTGCTACATCTGCAATGTGAAAAAAATAGATGTTCCAAAACAAAATAAGGCCAAATCTGAATGTTAGTTTGCCTAAATAGCTGACCTAAGTGACATCAGCAGGAAAAGGAAAGTTGTTTCGGAGACAGAGCAAAGTATTTTTAATGTGCGATGCGAATGCAAATATTGAGTTCTTTAGAATGATACGCATGTACAATGAGACCAGGACTGTGCTAATGAAAGTAAACAGGGTTGATTTTGATTTCATGTTGACTTTAGGATCTTCTCTGTGTGAACTGGTCGATATGTTGTCCTGTTTTCTCGTCTAGAACTGGCTTTCCTTCAAATCTATTGCCGCTGTGAAATGTTCCGTGTGAATTATCCTGTGCTATAAACGTAGCGCTTTCTCTCTCTCAACAGTAACATGTATCAACTACCTCTATGTCTGTACAGTCAACCTAACTATCACAGTATGATTATAGAACCGTGAATATATATAAAACACAAACACAAACTGCATACCATATGAATGTACCGACAGAACTTCAGTGTTTTTCTGATCTCTTCTGTGTAAGGATAATTTCAGAACCCCGTCGCTTCGATTTTCTGTGTAGAACCGTGTCTGTCCGATATGTATCCAGGTAGATCAGGACCCAACAGAACCCAGTCCGCACCACAGTCTATACACAATATAAGCTTTAAGTGTTTGTTTGAACGTGATTAATAATGGTTATTGCTGCTATACCATCTGTGCCCAATTCTCCTGTGTGTGAACTTGTGTATAATATTTGTTACAGAGAGACATAACCTGCTCTGATTTATGTCTGCGATGTGTATAAATCCAAACGTAGGTCTGATCACACATACAGTATATACAAAACACAACAGCCATAAAGCAATGTGCTATATAATAATATAAATAAAGTGAAATGTCTTATTTTTGAGATAGATTTGTGATGATTTGGTCATTCTGAAGAGTCACTTGCAAAATGACTACAGTATTGGGTCGATTTCATAAATCTTGTTAAAAACATGTCTGGGTCAGATCATTTTTGCATTATTTTCGTTATGCATCTCCTAATTGCATTGCAAAGAAAGATATAGATTTCTATAGCTACATATAAAATAAATGCATTATAGAAGCGCTTATTGTAGTGTCTTTTGTAATTAGATTTTTGTAGTTTATGAACATAAAATAGTTGGGAAAACTCTAAAGTAATATCAATTAAGGTAATGAGTATCTGGTATAGAACTTGTCATTTGCAATGCACATTTTGAATCTAAACTTCATTTTGTGGTGAAATGTGACCTGGACATGTTGTGAGATTGGATCTATTGTGGAAATATGGTCTGTAACTGGACATGTAACATGATTTGAAGAAGACCTTGACCTTGGATGCAAATAACATGGTACATGTGAACAGTAATCATTTAACACCGTACTATAAACATATCACAGTATTAGATTGTGTTGCTATCTGAAAGCTTCGCTATACTATGGTAATGGAGCAGTAGTTTTCTGTAGGGAAAGCACATATTTGCTTTAGTCTTTGTTTTATTCTCAATTCAACCTCCCTGTTTTGTGTCGTTCACCCCTCCCTTCTCTCTTCCTGCCGTTTAACAGTAATGAAAGACAAACATTGTGATAATTATCACCTGGGTCTGGGAGTCTCGGGCAGAGGGCGGCCAGCACCGTAATGATGTGAGAAATAATATTATCTCTCTCCCTCCTCGCGCTTGACTGCTGCTGAGTCAGACTTGCTCTCTCTCTCACACACACACATACACACTGCTTGATGCTAATGCCACCTGCCCAGTGCCTGTGGAACAACACAAACCTTACCTGATATCTCCTGTCTTATGATTCACTGATCCTTGTTTTATTCTCTCTTTGTAGGCTTTTATAACAGGAGTGATACAACTAAGTCATGCTGGTAAAAATACACAAAGAGCTACCACTGAATCAGGCCTTCTCACAAAGAAATGTCTGGCTTAAATTTAATTTAATTAAATAAATAATATTAAACAATATAGATAAAGAAAATGAAGTCGGCTATTATAACTATTAATATTTTAATATATATGTTTTAATTCCTTTTTTTTTTTACTATATTATTATTCAGTTTTCTTGACAGTTAACCAAGTCCTAAATCCTATTTATTATTGTTGCTGTTGTTGATATTGCTTTTTTTATTTTGGGAATACATAAAAATACTAATATAAATAATAAATAAATTCATTATATTTTGCTGTTGAAAACAGGCCTATTTTTGACTAATAAAATTGTGCATTCATTTTTGCTGTCATTAAAATTTCTTTTAAATGCAATGACAGTTAACCAAAAATCCTAAAAGGATTCATTCATTAATTCATTTAGATTCTATTCGTGAATCTAGACCAAATCTGAACATGTTCTGCCATATACTCAAGGGTTTTTGTTGGCCTGTGCTTGCTGACAGTTTTGTAAAGGTCAGATTTTATCATGCTGAGCGGCAGCGGCACTTTTATTCACTATCTGGTGCCCTCGTCCCACTCTCAAATGGGATTTTGTATTGATAGAGAGGCAGACATCTGATTCCAGTGACATTATCAAAATAGAACATCCTCTCCAGAGCATCACCTGCAGCGAGATGCTGGAGAGACAGTTCTCATATAAATATTTCATAGCATGTTTGATGACTGTGCTTGATGCAGCAAGGTCAAGTGTGTGTGTGTGTAGCAGTCTGCCTGTATGGATTTATGTCTGAATTCAGTTCTAGACCATTTCCAAATGTGTGTGTGTGTGTGTGTTTGCTCAGACTGTGTGTAGACTCGTTTTGAGGCTGATGCTGGCCTACCTGTCTGTCAGGGCTCAGCGCCAGAACTAAATTTAGCAGCCCACCCGCAAGATTAACGAAAAACAGGAGAGGGAGAAAATGCAGAATGACTCATCCGTCCAGAAGATGGAATACATTTCTGTGCCACTTTCTGCCTTTCTCTCCCTTCCTCCCTGTCTTCTTATGGGCACTATAGAAATTATATTTTCCAGGGCCGCCCTCTTCCTCTGTCAGGCTCACCTCTTTTTTGATTTCCAGCTAAAAACACAGTCCCTTGTTGTTTTCCTGCTCTTGCGTGTGTGAGTGTGTTGTTGCACAAAGTGGCACTAATGATAAAACATCAGTCGTGTTTTCCTTGCATCTCTTTGTTGAAGCAGCTGTGTTCTAGCAGGCCTGGATGCTATCTGGACAACATGAATATGTGTGCATTGTGATGTTATCTGGCAGAGACGACGACATTGTCTGAGCACAGCCTGTGTGTGTATGTGTCAGCATGTAAGAGAAAAATTTAAACCTTCACATTTAAGAGGGGTTTTCTAATGTGTTTTTATGAGCGTTTCTGCTCTGAGGGAACACTGATGCTATTGAACCCTGCCTGAAAAGAGCTGTGTCATCGATCTCAGTCCAAAATAATGCAGATCCTCAGATAAGTTACAGTTTGCTGATCGGCACAAAGGAGATAAGGAGCACAAAAAGGTCTTATGCTAAGAAGACTTCAAAAAGGCTACATGCTGCTTCATGTTGAATGGCTGAGAATATGTTTGTGTGTGTAGGTCAGTGTTTTCCTGTGGTGACCAAATGTTCACTTAAGAGTAGTTTGCTAAATGTTTTGATGAAAGTCTAAGGTTTTAGGTGTTAGGGGATAGAAAATAAGAGTAGAGTTTGTCCCAGTTATAAAGCAAAAATTAGTGGGTTTATTTGAAAGGATCACAATTATGTTTCAAAAGCACTGTGCCCAGTGTGTACTAGGAACAGCATGTTTTAACCAGAGTGCATTAGTTGTCTTTTAATCTTTAAAATCATATTAACCTCAAAATTATTCATGTCGTGGTTTCATTGGCATCAAGTCCAGTTTCTTATTTTTCCATTCTTTTGGCGACATCTGCTGGTGTTGTAGTACTTTAAAATCTTAAAGTCATTAGGTTTGCTGATTAAATTGTCTATACATGTCTATAAACCACGAATAATCGTCATAAAATGAACTTTAACAAAAACCTAACCCTTTGTTAAAAATTAAGTAATTAAAATATTTATTCAATTTAAAAATGTTAAATAATCTTTTTCTGTTGGTAAATAAAAATAAAGAAAACAGTAGGACAAACCAAAGCTAAATAAATAAATTGCAGCCTTAATAAATAAAAATAAATATTAAAATTATATTAATATTATAGGTTATGAAAGAGTAAACATGCTACAAACCATTTAAAAAAGAAAAGTCTTAAAATAGGAGTGTATAACCTACTATATAACTATATAAAACTAGAAAACGTATAAACGAAACTTTATTAAAATTATATGCAGTTGGAAAATAAAGTTTCAAGACCCTAACTCTGCTTTTATTTATTTATTTGTATTAATTCAATGCCACAAGAACAAGATATATTACATACTCGTGTCAAATTAACATTAGCTGCCAGAGAAAATAAGAAATACAAAAAAAAAAAGAAAAAGAAAAGAAATTACATTTAATATATTTCAATAATTTTAGAGCATTATTTTCAGTGTTTTCAGTGCTTTTTTGTTTTTTGTCTGTTTCAGGAGATTTACATACAATTTAAAGTCGTTAATAAAATGAGAAAAAATTTGGTTAACGTATGTATATGGCTTTTTTCTAATGAAATAAACAAATGTATTGTTTGTGGTTCTTTCCAGTTCAATCTTAAATTTTCTATATAAAATAGCACATCAAATATACAAATTTCTATCATTTATTCCATTTCCCTAATTCTGCCTCATATTGATAAAAATGTATCATCTGCGTCACAAGTCACGCTTTCAGACAGTGGCAGTGCGCGTGCGCAATCGTGGACGTGGCAGTGACGTTACGCACACCGGAAGCGGTAACGACTGGAAGTGAAACCCCGACCTCAGTAACATCGACAAGCCGGGAATACTGGAAAAAAAACACGAAATGATACAGTAACCGTGAGTAAACGATTATAAACGATGTGAGGATTGTGTTAGCTAGTGCTTAAGGGATATCTGGAGTGTTTGTAGTTCAAAATAAAACAGAAATGGTCGAGTTTTGTGCCAACTAGCGCCCAAAGAACTGCGTAACTTACCGCTGGACTGAAGACGGTGTCAGTCGCTGTACAGACATAAACAAACATGTAAATACTTTGAGAGATAGAATTAAACTTTAAACATGTTATTAAATGCTGTACTTTATTGATTCGTATTACTAAATGTCCAGAATATTCTAGGTGGCCTATAATCCGATAACATATGAGTCAGTTTACCTCTCTGCTCAGCTGACATTTGGCTACAGTGTGTGTCCTTATTGATATGATAAAAAAGGGTAAACTGAGGTCTATAGTATATATTTATTATTTAAACAGATTTTGTATTTGTCAAGTATTATGTGGGAGTGACATCCAGACTTTACTTAAATTACTTAACGTTATTTAATCTGGATTCACAGCAGCCATGGACCTAGAAAATTATATCTGACGCCAAGTAGTTGAAAATCAGTTTTAGAAAAAGCATTATTTGTAGCTAATTGATGTCATATTTTGCTATCAAGTACAAAAATATTTGGATAACTTAACCAGAAAGTACGATTCTGTCATTAATTATCAAAACCAAACAATAACAAAATGTTGACAGAAGCCATTGACTTTCATAGCATGGGGGGACATAGAAACCTAAGGAAGTCAATGGCTCCCACGATCAGCTGTTTGGTAATCAAAATTCTTCAAAATATCTTACTTTGTGCTCAAAACAAGATACAAACTCTTTCCGTTTATGAACAGCTTGAGGATGAGTAAATGACATAATTAATTTTTTTTTGGGTGAATTGTCCCTTTAAGTGTCTAAATGCATTCTGAAACATTGTTTAGTATCATCTTAGCAACAACAATCAAAGTCCAGGTGATTGATTGAATCCTCTTGTGCTTCTCAGATGATGTGCGGAGTCACTGAAGAACATTCAGCTCTTCCAAGCTCTTAGTAACATCTAAAGCGTTTACTTTGGCCTCACAAAGACACCAGCAGAGACTTTCACAGCAGTCGGATTGCTATAGACTCACTGTCACACAAACACATCCTGATATCTTTAAGGAAAGGAGGTTCTCCAGCATTATCATGACGTGTCGGGACCGCACACTTGAGTTCCAGTCGGCTTGTAAGTCACTGCAGGGGAGACAGTTACAGGTATGACAATATTAGATACATTTTCACACACAGTGTCATACAAAGGATATTCAGTTTTCACAAATGCTTAACAAAAGACATTCTGCTTATACTAATCACTGCCTATACTAAGCAGAATGTGAGCTTTTCGTACATTAAAGTACATTAAAAGTTAATGGTGATTTCTATGCTTCTAAACTCCAACAAGGTACTTCGCAAGATAAAATCAGTGTAAACCACCATCCACTTTCCCTGCCTTGAAAACATTCATTCTGCCTTAGATAGAAAATTTTCATTTTTGCCTGAAAAAATATCTTTTAAAAATGCTGATAATTTTGTTGCGTGATAACAACAATTTTTTATATTTTTGGTAAAAACTTATTTTCCTCTGTCTTTTCAGAATGGGACTCACACTAAACCTACCATTAATGCCCTTAAACAGCGCAGTGACTTCACTCT
Organism: Enteromius treurensis; assembly: GCA_032275025.1. Lineage (NCBI taxonomy): Eukaryota > Metazoa > Chordata > Actinopteri > Cypriniformes > Cyprinidae > Enteromius > Enteromius treurensis. The sequence goes on along the minus strand of JAUCMU010000026.1, from coordinate 7,152,127 downwards.
TATGGCCAAGTAAGAGTGCATATCTATGTTTTTTTGGGGTCTTTGCCTAGTGTTTTTTCTCTTCAGTGCAACTGCTACTTGTCTTGCTTCCTTCAAACTTTGCCACCTGGAAAACAGTTTTTTTTTTTTATCTGTAACAGGAGAATTGGGAAAGACCTGAGCAACACATTTGCCAAACTTGAAAAGCTTACAATTTGTAAGTAACCAGACACTTATTGGTGTTAGATGAATGTGTATTTTAAAAGTATTGTTTTGATGCTCCTCCATGGTTGTTTGGCAGTCCCCTAGTTTACTTCGGAGATCTAATATGAACGACTTATGAGTTATCAATTTCTTACAGTGTTTGGTCTGGGGTCATTGTAAACTTTTCTTTTTCTTACTTCACTCCTAGTGGCCAAGAGGAAGTCTTTGTTTGATGATAAAGCAGTGGAGATTGAGGAATTGACATACATCATTAAACAGGTAAGTGACATCTCTTGTCATTCTCCATATATCTCAGTTCTTGCTTATTTCACTTTACGTTGATGTTGAAGTTCCCTGTAGGTGTGTTGGTATCTGTGTTTTCCAGAATCTTTCAGCGAACTACCATAACGTGTAAGATAAACCTCTTGCCTCTTGTCTCTCATCAGGACATCAACAGTTTGAACAAGCAGATAGCACAACTGCAAGACCTTGTACGATCCCGCAGTGGGCAAAATGGCCGCCACATCCAGACACATTCCAACACAATTGTTGTCTCCCTGCAGGTACCAACTTATATCTGATGTTCCTGCAGTGCACAGATATTCCAGACTCTCCAGGAAGTGTTATCTTAAATATTGCTAGCTGTAGACAGTGGGGGTGGTTGATCTCATTTTGATTGACATGAGATGACTTGACTACCACACCTTTTCTTTTTCCTGCTACGAAACCGTCTTATCTGTAAATGTTTGTGTTGCAGTCTAAGCTGGCATCAATGTCAAATGATTTCAAGTCAGTCCTAGAAGTGAGAACTGAGGTGAGGTTTTTTTTTTTTTTTTACATCATTTCATGGCAAGCAGTTGTTAGGCTTTTAAATATTTGATCAGATCCTTAGCAAAGCAGACTGTTCTTCATGATCATATAAAACCACTCTTATAATGGTTATCTTTTAATGAAATAACTTGTGTTTTAAAACAAGGAGACATTTAGTTTAGTTGTAATGAGTGAATGTTACTTGATTGTTTTAACTGAGGCATATCTGTCCTGTTGTGTGTTTAGAATCTGAAGCAGCAGCGCAGCAGAAGAGAGCATTTCTCCCAGGCTCCTGTCTCAGCTTCTCCTCTACTCGCCAATAACTTCAGTATGTCACCACTTGTGTAATAATTTTCATTTTTGAGTGAACTACTCCATTAATTGAACTTTTTTGTTGTATTTATTATAATTATTATAATACTTTGAGTATTACTGATATTACAAAAAAAAAAAATATATATATATAAATATATATAAATATATAAAAGACAATAAATAAATTATCTATATAAAATGTAGAGTTAAACTATAGATTTTATTTATTGTCTTTTTTTATATATATATTTCTATCTATTAATAAATATTTTAATATTTTATTTAAAAACCATAATTTTTTGTCTCATTCTTCATATTATTTGTGTGTTTTATGCACACTTGGTGTATTCGTTTTGTATTTAATAGTTTTAAATTTCTCGGCTCTCGCAGACAGCTCAGTTCTGATGCAGGATGAGTCCAGGAGTCTGGTAGGAGAGGTGGCCATCGACATGGACTCTAGAGCAAACCCTCTGCAGCTGCAGCTCATCGATGAACAGGTATCAGTCTAGCAGGAGGTTAGAAGTGGATTGTAGCTTAAGGTTTGAAAGTATGATAAATGCTGAGCGTTTGTTATGTTTTTTTTTTTAGGACTCGTATATCCAGAGCCGAGCAGACACCATGCAGAACATCGAGAGCACCATTGTGGAGTTGGGTTCCATCTTTCAGCAGCTGGCACACATGGTCAAAGAGCAGGAAGAGACGATTCAGAGGTCAGACAACCACACAAACACATACACACCACAGGAATAACATAAAAAACACACAGACTCAGATACAGCACTGTGCTGCTTTAGATACATGCTGTACAAACACTTGCAATAACAGTAGTATTTAAGTGCATCAGTGTGAGAGTTTTACTTTCATTTGCTTACTTTTAACTCAAAGTTGATGTGTGCAAATATTCTTGTCTGTTTCTGTTGAACATCAGGATCGATGCCAATGTGGAGGACACCCAACTGAATGTGGAAATGGCCCACACCGAGATACTGAAGTACTTCCAGTCCGTCTCCTCCAATCGCTGGCTCATGATCAAGATATTCCTTGTTCTCATCATCTTCTTCATCATCTTTGTGGTCTTCCTCGCCTGATAAGGAACGACCCCGAGTGTAAGGAGGGTTGAAAACGGAGCCAAAGGGTTTGAAGGAGGGAGGAACAGGCTATGGACTAATGGGCGAATGTGCAAAAAACAGGGGACTCTGGCTCCCGGGGGGCAGGGTTTGGAGGGGTTTCTGATGCTCAGTGATGGGATGATTTTAGTAAAGTAGTAAAAGAGTAAATTGAGTCAGATGTTAATTCTGTCACTGTCTACTTCCACTCTCTTACTCTAGAGGGAGATGAAGATGATTGTGATCCTGATGAAGGTGGAACTGAGATTTACTGTGTATTTAAACCGAGAGAAGGGTGTACTGATGCACTCTGTTCTCTTTAAGCTTCATCTGCATCTGCATTAATACTTGAGCCTTCGTTTCTTATTAATAATCACATATTAAAAGAGAAGGCTTTTCCCAAGTGGTTTGATTCTCCAAACTGGTTTAGTTGGTTTTTTCTCAGTGTTATCTGTAATCAGCGATAACATTTTTACAGTAAATTAAATGTGACCTGATTCTCCTTAAAAAATATGCCTGCTAATAATAATTCCCCTTTAATCTTTATTAATGTGTTTTTATATCAAAGAGAGGCAGTTATTTGCCACTTATGGGTGAATCTCATAAAGAAATATCAGTCATATTTCTCTCCCAAAAATTGATAGGAAAAATTATTTCAAATTAGTAATATAATTAATTGTATTTTTATAATTAATTATATTTTAATAGAAAAGTAATGTGTATTTTGGGACCATTCTGACTTTTTTTTTTATCATGGAAACTAAGTTCTCATACTGTATGTAATTTGAAAAAAATGTCTATCATGATTATTATAGCATAAATTAAATTCACAAATGCTGTTTACTTTTTTACATTAGATTGATTGGAATTTGGGGTAAAGGTGCTTAGTTTTCATTGAAATAATGCTATGTATTATATATATATGTATATACATATATGTAGACGTGTCTGTATATACGTGTATACATAAGTGTGTCTTAATGGTCCTGAAAATAGATGTTTTCTTTTGTGGGTGGTGAAATATAAGTGACATTTTCTGACCATTTTATGAGTCTCCTTTCTAGTGTTAAGGCCTTCTTATTGCAGGCCCTGTAAATATGGGGTCTGTATTAGTATATACTGTTTAGAGACTTTCAATTTCTTATTATTTCCTTTTTTGTTTTTTTGAGTTTGATTCTGCCAAATACACAAGGGGAAGTTAGAGGAAGTTGCCTGGTCTTATGATTTTGCTTCATGCAAGAATGAACAAGGTGCAAATGAAGACCGGTGTTTTATACAGTACTATAGATTTTAAAAGATCACACTGTGGTTTAAAGGGCCCAACGAGACTCCAAATGGGTCTAAAGCTATAAACTGCTCTTTCAGTACATCAGGACATGTTTCGTAAAAGGCCAGTGCAGAGGAAGTTGCATGTTTCGGTTTTCTAGCGCTGAACATCTGGTGATGAAACCGATCGGTACTCTGAGAACTGAACGCTGGATGCGTTTCCATCATTTGTGAGGAGCAACTTTGGCCGGATGAACATATTCGCCACCTGCACAAAGAACTGGAGATCAGCTCCTTCATGCTGTAATGCTGTGAATAATGAAACAGGAGAGGGAGCTGGTCGAGATGATGTCTTCATATTTTCAAGGTCAAACTGTCGAATTTGGTCAATCGCAGACTTTCTCTCTCCCACACGCCACACTATCTCAAATCAAACTCATGAACGATGTACAGTGTATTATTTAATGAGCACTTTTTATGAAGACTCCTGTTTCCAGGCTTTTTTTTAGCTGAATGGTCTGCATCTCTTGTATAAACTGAACACTGTTGTAATGTAAGGACAAACAGTACATATTAAAATACATCTCACATCTGATTATGGCTAATGTTGCTTTTGTCGCTGTGACTGTAGAGATTTTGTGCAGTGAATCTCACAAAACATGGAATATGTTGCTTAAAAAAAAATAAAAAAGCAAAAGCAAAATTGTTTTAATAATTCGGCACATTTCACCTTTTGATGGTTTTAATATTTAATTAACCAATAAGATAAAAATATTTTTATACAAATGTAATCACTTTTTATGAGCAAAATATATATATATAAATGTTTTTTTTTTCCTTCCAGAAATATGATCTGAACATATTCTTGCCAGATTTTGTGAGCTTCACTCTTACAGAAAAATTGAGCTGTGAAAATACACACATTTATGCCAAATATTCACATTTATATTTACATCCAAATATTCAAAATATTTAAGCACACATTAGAAAGTAAAAAATAAAAAGACTAGGCCAGTGTTCTTTGGTTCAATTAACAAATTAACAGTGTTTGTCTTGTAATCTGAAAGCATAAGCTTTAGTCTTTCAGGATGTCTCCTAGAATCAGATTTTCTTCCCTTATTTTGTTCTTCGCAGCTCTCTTCTTCCTCCTCCATTGCCATCTTACCTCGAAGGCTACATTTCCTTCAAGCTCTACAAATCCTTCTTTCTTCTTGTCTTTCTCTTCATCTCTTCCTCCTGTTCAGCTCTGGGCCGCCTGCTCAAGAGGAGTGATCTCTGGCATGCTGAGGCTCCGTCCCTTCCTGGTGCGCATGGCGGTTGTCACCTGCTCGGCTGCTTCCTCCTCTTCATCAGACCATGTGTTTTCCTCTTGCAGGTTGTTGCGGGAACCACCGAAGCTTCCCTTCCCTCGGTTCAGGGTGCGGAACTTGGAGCGGAACGTGACGAAGGAGAGACTCTTGCTGCGCTGTTTCTCCCAACGGTTCACGCGATTCTGGAGCTCTGCATCTCCCTGAAGCTCATCCAGGCAGTTTCTTAGGACGCTCCGGAACAGTTTAGGGACGTCGTGCACCTCCGGCTCAAACTCTGACACCAGCTTCCTGAACCTTTCAAACAAACAACAAAGTCTTAGAGGTATTATATGACTCTCCAGGGTCACTATAACTCTTATTAAGCGATACCTACCAGGGTTAAGTAAAAGTAAGTAAAATGAAAATTGGAGTGAGAATCATTTATAAGAAAATTTCCACTTCAAAATGTAATGCTTAATTCAGCGCGTTACCTGTCATTTGTACAATTGCAATTCTTGTTACTAATTTCTAATATTCTAATAGTGTGTGTGTGTGTGTAATGTGTATAAATTGTAATACAAATAAAAATGAAATTTTTAAAAAAACATTGTTTTATTTCACACACACATATATATATATATATATTAGATTAAACAAAATATGAGTGTCTTGTTTAATTTAACTACTAATACTAAAAAGCACTGACACCCACCTGACAATGACAGGGCCGCACTGCTGAGGTGGGATCTGGGCGCAGAGCTCCTGCAGTTCCAGCACGTCTCCTGGCGTGAGTTCGTATGGGACGTGTGGCTGAGGGCCGACCAGCCAGCTGTAGTCTGCGGAGGAAGAGTTGCGCCGTCTGCGAGTCTCTGCTGCCTTCTCCAGCCGGATTCGCTCGGTCCGTTTTACCATGGCTCCCAGCTCCAGCATCAAAGTGTTGGTCACCAGCTCCTCTGAAGTGCGCTGGCCGGGAACCTTGGGCTCCAGGGAAAACACTACCGACCAGGGAAACATCTGTGAGAGCAACAACCATTCAAATTTGAGTTATGACGTTCAGATTTTTAACACTGGAGCACTTCAGTGATTGACAGATCAGCAGATCTTTCTAACAGAGACCTTTTTGTTTTTGTTTGTTTGGTTGGTTCTTTGTTATCATTTGGTAAACATAATTTTTATGGATCCCTCAGATTATTTATGGTCTATAAAGACATATTTGACTGTTTGGTCCATATTTAAAGGCCTGCTTAAGTGCTAAATAGTATTACATATAATACTAACATACAGTTTGATTTCTGGATAGGTAGTAATGTACTATACTGCTCTATTGTATTTGCATATCAGTGCAAATTATTTCAGGATGCAAATATCTGCACTGTGTTACTGGTATTATTAAGAGGAATTAAAAGAAATTATGGATTTTGAACTAAAGTTGTGTACAGGAGCAGGACACAACAAAAAATAGGGGGACAAATTTAAACAGCCACACTCTGATATTATACCAGCTGAATTTCATTTCATAAATGTATAAATAGATATATATATATATGTATACTGAAGTTGCATAAAAAAGGATATTACCTTTCAAATAATGTGAGTTATATTCCTGTTTTAATGTGAAATGTCTTCAAAATGGACCTGAAGAGGTAAACGTAAAGCCAGAATATTAAAATCCAGGGTTTGGTTTCCAAGCTAAGCAATCCAGCAGCTCTCCTTTGCGCTGTTTTAGACACTGTAAATGTGTGTATGTAATCCTATATAAATATGCAAGCTGGTATTTAGCCATCTGATTAGCTCGATGAACACGCACCTTGCATACGTTGTGATCTCCTACTCATCCGCTGGAGCTGATGGCACAATATCTCCTTGTGCACAACATGTGTGCACTGAATAAATGCACTGATATATATATATATATATATATATATATATATATATATAAATGCACTGATATTTATTGCATCATGTTCGTTGCAGGCTATTATTAAGGAATTTCTAAATACATTTGCAAAATAATGCAATTAATGTAAAGTGATCTGGCTATTAGATTTATTAAAGCAATAGTTCACCCAAAATTAAATTTTCAGAAAATTCACTCACTCTCAGGCCTTCTTCAGTGAACGGGTGCCAAAAAAAAAAAACATCACCATAATCAAATAATCCACACGACTCCAGTCAATCAATTCATTTCTTCTGAAGGCGAAAAAGCTGTGTGTTTTTCATAAACCAATCACTTCACTCCATAATCCAAAATAAAGCTTCCTCTAGTGAAAAAGTCCAGACCATACAACTTTTCATTGAAAAAAACAATATTATGGCTAAAAGAAAACATGGATTAATGTTGGATATGTGTCCAGCAGCTTTAATTTCACAAGATGTTCATTGATGTGGATTACTTGTGGATTATTTGGATGTTTTTATCAGCTCTATTGACTCTCTTTCTAAATTTCTACAAATCCGTTCCAAATTCATTTACAATCTTGGATGACCTGAAGGCGAGTAGATTTCCAGCAAATGTCCCTTTTTTTTGTCTTATCTATTCCTTTAAATTCTGCCAGACACCAACAGGTGGTAACATCAGTTACTCAGAGGTGCTTAAGGAGTTGTGTAACCCATGCACACGCTGTCTTAATCATCATCTATCTGTACCCAACTGTCTGTGTCTGATCTGCCTGAAACAGGGAGAGAGAACTGTAGGTGCTGTGATGGTTTCCGCTCTATTCAGCACTTCAGAGGTTTAATCTGCATATGTGTGTGATCACGGATTACAATGCACTCCTACACGTTTCTCAGAAACAAGGGCCGTTGCGATGGACATAATCTGATTATGTGCTGTTTATGCTGGTGTAGACCAGTGAGAGTGACCAGTATGTTACATACTGCATGTCTGATGTACTAGGTGCATCTAATTTCTCTTCTTCTGCAAGGATTTGCCCATTAGAAAATTGTATAATGCCAGTTACAGAAATTACTTCAACCGAAATCCATTCTTAATTGTAACAATATTATTTAATTGAACTATAAGTAGCCATAAATATCCATAAGAAATCATTTCCCCACCTGTAAGTCTCTTTGGATAAAAGCGTCTGCTAAATGAATAAATGTAAATGTAAAATATCATACATGGTTTTTGAAGGAATATCTGTAAATCTCTGTGTTCACAGAAAAACTAAATCCTCAATAACCTCAATGTTCCCCCTCTTTAGTTCTAACCCAGCTAACAAGAATATATTCTAGGAACATTTTGCTAACGTTGTCATTAAGTTATGAAAATGTTATTTCTTCATGTTCTGTAAACGTCCAAAAGGTCCAGCTTTTTTAAACGTTTCAGTATTAAGCCTATGTGAAAATACCATTTTATAATCACATTGTGGTTATATTAGCTCTGAGTGTTCCCTATACCATATAAAACTGTAGGCCTTTTTTTAAAGTTAGACAAAGTTAGTAGGCTATGTCCAGCTTAATTGTTTTAGAACAACATTCAATAAACAACATAAACATTTCATAACAACATAAAAATTAGATTTTTGTGCCAAAGTCTTAAGAGCGTATAACGTTGAATTAACGTTATTGGATAAATGTTTACTTTGATAGTCTCTCCAGGACCTTACCCACAGTTCTGAGAACTTTTAGCTGGAAACCAGTTCATTTACCTAATTTATGAAAACATACATTTTTGCAAATCTCCATGAGTTTTCTATTCAGTCTTTGAAAATAATGTCAATGTAAAATCATGAAAATAAACGAAGAGTTTAATGATTGTGTTTACTCAAGTATTTATATTTTTTATATTATAAAATTTGTATATTTTAATATGATTTTTTTTTATTTATTATTTGATCTATATATAAAATTCCCCAAAATTCAGAGTTAAAAATGCTTTTAAAATGCTCTTGTCACTGACCTGCGGGCGCCACTTCACTTCTGGTTACCTCTCAAGGCCCCGCCTCTTTATGTGCGTCACGGACTCCACGCACGCCTCTCATCAAATCAAGCTCGGCGGTTCTGTGAGGCGCTCGAGAGACAGCGGCCGCGTGCGCTCAGTATTGAAAACAACCGACATCTGTGAACGTTAAACGACCAGACTCCTCACATGTTACAGATATACATATTTGATCTACTTTATTAGCTGCCACGTAAACGGGGTTCAAGACGTCAGGATCGCTGTGTTTTTAAAAGATCAAAATATCAGAAGTCCCGGTAAGTGGTGCCACATTGTTCGATTTCGCTGTAGCGTTTCGTTTTAACTAACAACATTTTCTCTGCGTTTGTCTCTCTCAATAATTAAACCATTTTTATTACACTGCCGAAAGTCTTCATGTTCTTGTTCGCTCAAAACCCTACTATGGCGAAGGTTTAGCTCATGAATATTAATTAGAGTCTTTTTCGCAGCGTTCATTCACAAAACCTAATTAATACTCATGAGCTAAGACTTCGCCATAGTAGGCTTTATAAATTCGCTAAAGTGTATGTTCGTAAATATACAGTGGATGCTGTGAGAATGTTGTTGAACGAGTATAATCATCTCGGTAGCCAGCATGGCTGTTAACCCAGCCTGGCGTCAGCTGTATTTGAAAGCACCATCTTTGATGCTTTGTAATGGAAATGAAGGTGCATGTAGAGATCTGACCAGGATGTTCACAGTTCACAGACGAAAGGGCCGGATATTCCTCATTCCTCTCTTTTGGCACAGTTCTCGCTGTCAGCGGCTGAGAAGAGAAACTAAACACAAGAGATTGATGCTGCATGTAAATAGACACTTTCACTATGTGTGTGCGTCTGTGGGACTCTCCAAAACTTCCCTTCAAAGAATAATTCACCCAAAAATGAAGATATCTCATTTGTAGAACAATCATGAACTGATTAAATGTATTTAGGTTGTGTGTGTGTGTTTATGAATAAGAATTGCACCCATCAAGTTGTAAAATTACTAATAAATAAAATCAACAAGTATCATAAAATTGGTGCTATAATCCAAATTTTATGACAAGACAAACCAAAATAACTCATTATGCACAAAACATTTTTTGACATCGGCGTTCGCGTGTTCGTTCTGTGGATGAAATGTTCTTTTGAGTCCAATCATTTCATTGAATTTGTTGATCTGTTACACAAAAGGCGGTCTGAATGATTCATTCATGAACCGGACTAATCTTTTTGACCAGCAGTCTGTGTCTTTTGTAATTCCCTGGATAAAAACAACCAGTACAATTGTCAGTATTTCTTTTGTGTTACAAAGAAAATAACACGCCATACAGGTTTGGATGAGTAAACAATCACAGAATCCTCTGTTTTCAGTTTAACTTGTGATGTTTTGGTAGCAGAAGTCCCATAAGAGCGTTTCCATGAACATATTGACACACACACACACACACACACCCTCCCCATCGCTGTGATTTTCCTTTATATAAAAATATGGACACAATAAATAATTTTCCTTTGTCATTAGTGAATGTTAAAAGTATGTGAACTGATATTTCTGGTTTGAAACAAGTACAGACAGCTGAGAGTGTCTCCCCGGAGGCAGCACGCCAGATCCTCGCGAACCACATTTCAAGATCTTTCTACTGTATATCTCTTCTGTCTTAGCACTGGAAGATGAGCAGCTGAGCTTTCTGAAGCGTCAGTCTGTTAGCACCTGCGGCGATGAGCTGGGCCGGAGACGACTGGACCGTAGGTCTGACGGGTCACATCCTACAGAAGGTTCAGCAGCTTCAGGCTCAGAATGAGAAACTGAACAAAGAAAAGCAGCAGAGGCAACTGCAGCTGGACAACTCCGAAGCAGCTCTACACAAACAGAAGCAGAAGGTGAGTTATGGCAGTTTAATTGAGAGATATGCACATGAGCATATTAAAAGCCCTGACATATTAAAAAAATTGCATTCGTTTATATAATATGATATACTGGGAGCTTGGGGTGTCCTGCAGATTTTAGCTCCAACTCTAATCAAACACAACTGAAGCAGCTAATCAAGCCAGTATTAGGTATACTTGAAACTTCAAGGCAGGTGTTGAGGCAAGTTGGAGCTAAACTCACCAGCACTGAACTTAGTGACCCCTGATATATAAACATAAAATACAGTGACACAGCAATTCCAAGAAAGACGAAATGGGAAAATGAGTTGGACCTAACTACATAAACACTTCCAAAAAAATAAAAATAAAATGTATACATGTATATTTTTTTCCCCTCCCTCTGTGCTTTCCATTTATTAATATCTCGGGGGCAAGAAACCATAAAGGCCAGACACAGAGAAATGGTTTTTCTTATGTTCTTTCTTATGTTATTTTCCTTTAAGAAGGTTTGCCATGTAGTGTCAAATTATTCTGTATTGCCAAGTGTTGTAAATTTGATACTATGCAATTTGAATAAGCTTCATCAGGTCGTGCAAAGTAGCTGGGTGGGAAAGGATTTTTCCAGTTCCGTAATTAGTCTTTTAGCAATTATCACGCAGAAGGCAAGCAGGATTAATAATAATGGAAAGGGGAGCAAGGAACAAGTGTGGGGTTGAGTCTAAATAATGGTGCTGGGGGCATGGTTCAATATCTAAAAATTAAAGCATTAAGAAATCGACTTAGCAGAAGCTTGTCGACACCGATCACAAGTTGTAAAAAAAAAGTGTGGAAAATTCGTCCTTTGTCCAAAACATACTATGCTCATGTAAAATTATTATAATTGTTTTTGCAGTTTAACAAAAAAATGTTTTTGCTTGCTAAAAATGTAATAACATTGTATCAAAAGACAGAAGGCATGTAGTAGGTTGTGCAAAACTGATGTAATAATACTGATAATTTACAGGCTTTAGAAATTCAATCAAATATGATACAGAAGGCTTTTTATAGGGTTAACAGAGGCGCTCTAGCGATGCAGCAAAGCTGCCTGGAAGGACACCAAATGGAAAGTTGGCTACGAATTCCAGCACAGCTGAAGCACAAACAGTGCGGGATGTGTTATTTAGCATCTCTCTCTCTGTCAGTATGAAGAGGTGCGTGTGGAGCTGGCCACGCTTCAGAGGGAGCTGGGAGGAGTGCGTGAAGCGGCGCAGGTGGAGGTCCGTACCAGAGAGCGTATGTCTCAGGACCTGCAGGTCAAAACAGCTCAGGTGCACTCGCTGGAGGGACAACTCGAATCTGCCAGAAAGCAGACACAAAACCTCACACAGGAGATCAAACGGTAAGACACGCAACACACAAATCATCCTGTCCTGTTTACATACCACATCATGTGACAATGATTAGCAGCTGAAACATCAGTTTATTCTTAGCTTGATCTTTGCATCGCTACTGCATTTATTTGTGTATATAAGTAACATTTTTGCACTAACCTTTTAAATCCAATTTATAATTTCTAATTGTTTGTGGACCCCACATCAAAGTGTCATGGAAGTTATGTCATCAATTGCTTACCCTTATGTTGATCCAAACCTGTATGCATTTCTTTCTTCTGCTGAATACAAAAGAAAGATATGTTTTTAAAGAAAATTGTTGCTGTGTGTTAGCATAAAATGTAACTGCTAAAATTGTCTTCCATGTTTGGTTTGCTTCATCACCCACTCTCATTAAAAATGAATGACCTTTGGTTGCTTTGTTGCGGCACATGATGGTCAGTATGAACGTACCTTAAAGAAATGCTTCACTCAAAAGTAAAAATGAATTTTTTTATTAATGTAAAGTACCTTTTTAAATGTCCTCTATTTTTAATATATCTTTTTATTTTTATTTTAATATATGGTTATTCCTGATTTATAAAGAGATAACATGACAATACATTTGTTATTTAAGCTAAATTCTGTGTTTTTAGCAGTTAAAGAGATTACAAATTAGTCATTTACTCACCCTTACATTCATTTATAGTTCATATTAGTTCAGTTCCTTAAGTTGGAAAGAAGATGTTTTGAATAATTATGATGATTGCTAATCTTGTTGACTTCCATAATGGGGAAAAATACTATGGAAGTTAACGGGGACCATACACTGTTTGTTTACCAACATTCTTTAAAATATCTTCCTTTATGTTCAACATGAAAAAATGAACTTATAGGTTTAGAACAACGTGAGAGTAAATGATTAGAGAATGTATATTTTTTCACATCACAAAGTTGCGTAATGTAAAATTTGTTAAAATGAGACCTGTAATTAAAAATTAGCCTGGCTTCCGCGACTTCTGGCAAAGCTACCTTACTGCGGGCTTAACTTGCATCCATCAGATGTCTCTGTATACTACTGGACGAATCAGAGCACTCATTCTGATGATGCACAGTAAGCGTAGTGACGAAACCTGAAGCCACCGTAACCAATTGTAGCTAGCTTCATTAAAGCAGTAGGAAAATGTCTTTACTTATTTTAATTACTTCTGCTCCGAAAACCTGTCATGAAAATTTCTCAAAACAGCTGCAACAGCAGAGTCGAACGATTGGTGCTGCTCGGTACACGCCATGTTTGAACGCCGTAGAACTGCATCGTCATCACGTTACGACCGCCTCAGTCATGCCGGGGGGGCGGAGGAGCTTGTTTCTCATTGGTTCCCACTTTTTTGGGAATCTGAAATGCTCTAAAACGGCAGCTTGGCCAGACTAACTTTGCTCGCGAAAAGAATGTTGCGTCAAAGGAAGTATGGGCGGGCCCAGGCTAAGCATACAATGCCTGCTTGATAAAAAGCTGGATTAGTAAATAACCTACAGCAGACTGGAAATGCAAAAAAGTGCCTTAATTTTAGGTTGTGGAGTGGTTGATAGTTTAAATGCTTGCAGAGAGACTTGTCTTCAGATGCTTTTTGAAAATTGTTATCAGCAGATAGAGTTTGGCAGTTCATTCTATCAGAGAGGATCAGTGAGGGTGAAGATTTTGTAAAGTGACTTGGTACCTCATTGTGAAGACCCAGCAAGGTGCCACTCATTCAGTGACTGGAGGGAGCGTACACTTACAGAAGTGTTTTGAGGTAAGGTTCCAGTGGCGGCTTTGAAAGCTTTAAATTTGATTCTGGCAGGGACTGTGGAGTAAATCAGGGGAGTTGTGACGTTGGTCCTCTTTGACTGATTGAAGACCAGACATGCTGCTGTGTTCTGGATCATCTACAGAGGCTTAGTCATGCTGACAGGAAGACCGGCCAGTAGAGATCAGCATATATCAGATGTTTTTATATATCTTTTAAGTTGACCACTTGAAGGGTCCAAAAATGTCATATGTTGTAATGTACTATGACAAGATGCAGCCATGTAGATAAATAGTGGGATGTTTTGCACAGGTTATACTGATTTGATTATCTTTGAATTGGCTCCCTGACATTGCTATACATATTTTGTGAATAAATCAATTATAATAAGAGTACAGAATTTCTTTAAAAAATAAGAAGTCCTCTTATATGGTGTATCATGGCTAAGTTTGTCTGTAGTATAAATTGCTTTGAATAATGTGATAAACACTGAATGGTCTTTTATTAGGAGAAAACTTTTCTTTGTTGTGTCGATCATTTTAGAAGAGGATTCTGCTCTTGCTAGCCCATAGCAAAGAGTCACAGTGAGTCTGTCTCTACTCTGACCTCTGGCATCTACTGGATGTTGACCTCCAGAGTGTGGGGATTGACCGGGCGGGCTGCCCAAAACCATCCGGCTGCTGGCTGGCCCTTGCCCAAGGAGACTCGATCCAACGGATTATCCACCCAAGCTTCAGCGCTGGCCAGCCCTTCAGACGCACTCACTGGAAAAAAACAGCCTTTCTTGCTATGGGCCAGTCTTAGGGGATTGATTGTTTAAATGAAGTGCTCCTGGGGGTGAATCTTTGGAAATTGGGCTCATGGACTGCTGGATGACACAAATTTAGCCAACTGCTTAAGAACAGTTATTGACAACTGAAGGCTCTGGAATACATCAATCAAACTGTAGTTTTACAGTAACCAGTGATAGATCACTTTCTCACCTTCATTTGGTTTTAAACATGTATGGCTTTCTTTATTCTGTATGTTTTTATATGTCGTTGTTGTTGTTTTGGACCTCTCTAACTTTAACTGTGATCAGAAAAAGTATTCTTCAAGATGTTCTGCAAAAGAAAGAAAGTCAAGCAGGTTTGGAACAAAATGATACAAATTTTTAAATTTTTTGGGAAAATGTCCCTTTAACAATGCTATTTTGTAGGAAGAAATAAATCCCAGTAATAATTATGTCTAGACAGGTTTGCTGGAGTTTATTCAGATTTGGAGGGGAAATTGTATTTTAATTACTTTTGCAAAAAAATATAAATATTTAATTTAGATTAAATGTACTAAGCTTTGCAGAATGGTAGAAAGAAGACCCTCCTGAAAGTATTAGCTTGAGACTCCTTAGGGATTTTTAATGAGCTACCCAGACCACACTAAAACACGAAAGCCTATCAATCTATAAATTATATCAATTACAGCATCAGAATTTGCATTTCAAAATCTGTTTTCAATAGCACATTTAAAATCTTCCTCAGATGTGCAAAGCAGCTGATGCTAATAGATTCTGAAGTATATCTAATTAAGATAATGAGAGCTTTGATGTCACATGTCAGAAAGTACAACTCCACAGCTGAGCAACTATATCCACAAAAAGCGGCCTATCTATCTCCCCACGAAAAACAAGTCCTTGTGCAGCTCATTTCCCCTTACCATCAACAAAGTTTTTTCAGGGAAAATGAGCAAGGTTTGTTTCAGAGAAAGAGGTCATGACTACAGCTCCTCTCCATATTCATTTGACCTCTCTTTCTTTAGATTCGACTGGAAGAGCGCTGCTACTGTACAATGAATATGCAACAACCCTCTCTCACATGCTGCACTGTCCTTCATGGATGATAAACAGACTGCAGAAATTCATTTACATTTGTATTGACAAGAGATTTCTCCAATTTAATCACCTTATTTTCTCATTTGTAGCTTTCCTCAAAGTCAGCCTACTTTCCACAGTTTTTTTTTTCTTCCAAGCTGCCCCATTTCCATTTAAATTGAATAGGACACACGTCTTAATGTGACAGATATTTTTTTAAATGGCCGTGATGGCTTGAACAAATCTCAGCATCTTTGGGAGTTCAGAAGAAATGCTGGCGCCACACTTTTTCTATTTGCTTTGTAATCCGGGCGGGTTAATGTGTTTTCAATAAACTGAATTGAAATTTCTTGTCTATGTAATGAGATATTTTCCTGATAGTGTTTTGGAAATCAAGTGTGACAGTTTTGACTGTCATGGGCATCATTACTGTTAAAGTGTGTAATTTCGGAAACATTAGCATAGTCAAATGAATGTTTTCAAGCAGGTTTCCTTTGAACACATTCCCTTCTCCCACTGGTCAAACCAAACCGATAGCCCCGCCCCAAGCTCATGCCATTGGTTAAGCCACTGTTGCTATGTCGCCTACAGTGTTTATGCTTTATAGGGTAAATGAATTTACAAATGGCTCATTTAATGCTGGAAAAGTGTATAAATTACTACATTTATACACTGTTCAGAAAAAGATTACAAGATTTCTTTCACAGGACTGTCAGTAGAAAACCTGGAGTAACTCACCTTGATGTATAATAATCTTTTCATGTTTTCCCACTTATATATTAATACAAGCCTGACATAAGCATGTCAATTTTATCAGCCAAGCCAACTCATAACCATTTATTTATACAATAAAGTGAAAAAAGTATTACAATTTAAAATAACTTATATTCTATTTAATATATTTTTAAAATGTCAATAATTCCTGCCATGGCAGTACATTACTCGAGTCTTCAGTGTCAAATGATCCTTTAGAAATTATTGATCATGGGGAATCCGAAAAAAAAGTTATATACAGTATGTATGTATGTATATATATATTAGAATGTAAATTTTTTTTAATCTCTTTAGAAATATACTGACGTTAAGAAAGGGCAGCCATGACACCTTTTTTCCACTTGTGCACATACAAATAGCCAGCATTTCCTAGGCTGGACCTCCAAGTACAACCGAGAACATACGCATGTGTTTTTGAGGGTGACAGAGCTTTTATCGTTCCTAAATGTGCCAAAATTAGTCGGAGGGAGAAAAAGGAAGCTGCCTAGCTTTTGAAGAATTAATAAGGCTGTCTCATTTAAATGTGCACAGCGTCTGAGACAGCCTCTGAAAGTCCCAGTTTTACATTTTCTTGACAGTGCCTTTGATGAGCGCTGATAAAGTACAGCAGCTCCCAGGGAGCCCACATCTTATAATAAAGAGTTTGGCGGTGGAGACGAACTCAGCTGATCCAAGCTATGCATTATTATGTGTCTTCCTAGCAGAAAAGCAGGTCCCATTTATGCCTCCCACTATTTTTACACTGTTATTATGGCTCAACATTATCTGATTGTTCATATGCCAGCCTATAAGCACATACTGCTTTTGTTCTGCAGGAATGGTTTATGTGAGTATTATGTATTTTATGCCTGTTTGGTATCTGGCTTATACATTTAAAATTTACCATATTAGCACCATCTTCTGTGCAACAGTTTTAGAAAAACAAAGCACCTTTCCTAAGAGCGAGTGTTGAGAGATGAGCAAAATCACCTCTTTCAAGAGTAGCAGGTCAAAAAAGATGACTTTAAAGGGCTTTTCTGCCTTTCGTCATTGGCTTATCCTGCATGTTCTCCACTCAAATTGCAAACCAGCTCATATATCAGATGGCTGCACATGGACTAGGTAGGCATGTGACCCATTTTTGAAACATAGCCTTAGGCAACGCTATGCATAGATACATGTATGTTCTCACCTGCTGTAGGTTACTAAAAGCGTGACATTGATGAGAAAAGAGTGTGAGAAGAGTAAAAGCCTTAAGGCTAGTCATTCACATCCAGGGGTCAGGTATTGGCTGATTCTGATCTGTCTGTCTATTTTTGAGGATTTAAAATTGCATACAGTATATAGTATACATGTATAGTATTCAATAATATTTATCCTTTAATAAGGCTGTAAATTTCCCAGTTGCTTCTAATAATATTTTCAGACATAACTTTATATTTTATTGGGTTTTGCATTTGGATAAATATTTAAACATTATCAGTTATCTGTTTCATTGTGGCTGTATTGTACCCAAACAAATGCTATTTTTTGTCCTATTCATTTCCTATGGGACATATTTCTTCTGATCTAAGATGTGAATGCTGGCCATTTGATTAAACATTTTCGGTTACACTTTATTTTGACGTCAACTATAAATAACTTTGTAACTACATGTCAACTAATTCTCATTAATTTACAACTGTCTACTAACTCTTAGAGTAGACTGTTAGGGTAAGTTTAAGGTTAGTGGAATAAGTTGAGATATACTTGCAAAGTTTCTCATAGTATGTTGTGGACACATCAAAATAGTATTAGAAGATATTAAGCAAACAGTCTACTCTAATGACTGCTAGTGTACAGTACATGTAGTTGCAAAGTTACTTACTGTTAGTAGGATGTCTAGTGGGCAATCCAAATTTTTTTTACCACCTTTTCTAATCATGCCCACAATTATTTTATTATTTTATTTATTTGTTTGCAAGTAGACCACCAAAGGGTAAAGTGAGTCATGGTGCTCTTGGTTGTGACTTTTAGATGGTCATGCATCAGTGAGCAGCTGCCTTTGAGATGAATGAAAAATGTTAACTGATAGTTTTCTCTATGCATTTTTGACCTCCATGGTCACAGCGTCTTTTAAGGAGGCTGCAGCGGAGGCGATAGGGCAAAGAACCGCTCGCAGCCCAGTCAGCAGAACGCAATCAAGTGTATAGCAGAAAGCACCATGTTAAATGCGCAAGCTGCCCATAGTGATCTATGTTAAATTAGCCTGGACATGAAGAAAAGCATTCTTTTTTTACAGAATCTCAACTATCAGGCTGAAGCATTAGGCTGTTTGGATTATTGGGATAGGATGTTTGTCCTCAACGCTGGCTGGGGTAAGTGGAGGTAAATGATAAACTTAACTATATCAGTGTTGTACAGGGGTAAACATGTTCAGAGAAATAGGTTTTCACCACTATTGGGGGTTGAAATGAATTTTCATTCAACGTTCTTATGCTTCCCAGGCATAAGAGCTAAAAATAAATGTGAGACTTTGTGGAGAGGGGGAGTTGGAAATGAGTTTCAAATGCAGCAGTAGTGGGAAAGAGTGTATGTGTGTGTGTGGATCTCACATTTCTCTTTCAGACTGTGCTGAAGACTACAGGCTTTGGATCCATCCACAGAGTGTTCGGCTGCAGACAGCTACCATTTCATACAGTCTGCAATTTCGGTCTTGCTAAGGATGCTTCTATCATTCGCCAACCTGTCTGTTCCCCTCCATTTCTTATCTATACCGTTGCCGGGTTATATTTCACAGATGTTGTTTTCCTGAAGTCCTTGACAAACATTGGTTTATTTCCCAACAGATGCTGCAGTTCATACTCTTTCCCCTCGCTAAAGAATCATCTTTTTTTTCAACCTCTCTCCCAGGGCTTTTGAGTGATAAAAACTGTCATTTAAAGCAAAAAATCTCTTGGACATTAGATATTGTACTGTACAGATGGCCATTAGTCCAATTAGCATGCTAAATGCTCGCACGAACCGGCAACTTCTCTCCACGCTAAAAGTGCCCAGTGTGGCGTTCAATCTCCTCATGCAATCATCACAACTGCTCTTTGATGTAGCTAAAGGGATCAACAGTGTGACGCAAGGCCTCTTTTTGAACCAGCACTTCCCTGGAGTGCTAATGAAACAGCAGGTCTGCTCCACCCCGCCGAACCCTACATGGGGTCTCTTTTTGTACGGTTCTGGGGCTGTAGTGGAATCTAAACCGAAGTGACACTTATATAGGCAGGGCCAAATGGAGAAATGGAGGAACGGGCTCTCACAGGGAGAAGGAAACCTTTGAATAGGTAGATTGACAGGCAGCGAGCTCTGCGGAGATGGAAAGTGCGTGTACTTCTTTTGTGGCGGCGAGGGTCAGGTGTAGAACGTTGCGGCATCGGCAGAATGGCAGCGGTTAGAAGTGACACACTGTCAAGCATTTCGCTACACCTCTGTGGCGAGAGCAAACACAGCTGGCACCTCGCACAGGATGCTAATTCCTGCAAGCGCGGGGCCTTTGTTCCCAATGTTTGTTTTTATTTGGATGGCATGTTTGACTTGAACACCAAATGGCCGGGTGGAATTGCAACCACTTTTATTACTGCATTCACAAAAAAACACATACGGCTTCCTACATTCATTTCATGTAGTTCGTCTTTCCTGTTATGCAATACCTTTTAAGCTCTGTAATTTTAAAAAAGACTTGAGAAATTGAGAATTTGTTGAATTACGTATTGTTTTTTGCGGTGTTTTTGTGCATTTTGAAATGCACTGGTAAATTTCTGCCAGGATATTATCCGTATTTTCAAAGTAAGAATAGAATTTCATTATGAGACTGTTTTAATAATCAATATCTCGATTTATGGCCACAACATGAAAACAGGATTATTAGTTTACTGTAACTTTGTTGATGAGCGAAGAATAATATGATTTTCATCTTTTAAAAATTGTGTATATCAAGACGTAAGCTATATGATGAAAACATAAAGAACTGCATGTCAGGAATCACTCTTTTGATTCTACTTTTGCCTGAGGGAATGACCACAATTTTTTAACTTGCATGTAATAAAAACATCATGCAGTCATTCATTTATCTAGGAAGCTTTATTTGTCCGGGACCCCAGCCAAAGCCATTAGGAATCATGAAAGCGTTGTTTCTTTCTTTCTTTTTTTTTTTTTTTTTTTGTATTTCCACTCATTTAACATTTGGTTATTGATGCCCACAGAGCGGTGTAATACAAACCCATCGCTTTATGCCACATAATCAGTTCTCCTCTGAGATTAATTACTATGGATGTCCTGATTAATTAAGCATGGAAAGGAAGAATGCTTGTTTGGAAGCAACAATTCAAGGTCAATTATTTGAAATAATTGTGCTGAGAATGAACCAGTGATCGTTAAAGAAGCTGGGGGGTAAAAAATGAAAGATATTGTTGGTATAACAATGACCCATCTGTATTTCTGTTCCTACAGCTCAACAGGTAAAGGATTGTGGTGCCAAAGCCACAATTACTAGTTAAATTCCCAGAGAAGGTAGATACTGAGACAAAATAGGTTTGGAAATGTATGTACTGTTTGGCTAAAGTCACAAAAATGCATATATGATGCACAAGATTCTCTGAATATCTCTTAAAGGGAAGAAATTATACTTTTGAATGGTGAAACCCTTTTCATGGTGAATGGTGAAAAACTTTTTATATAAGTGGCCATTCTAGGACAGTGTAGTACTCGCAACTGAATTGTAAATGACTTTTAAAGAGTTAATTCACCCAAAAATGTTAATTTTGTCATTAATTACTCACCATCATTTCGTTCCAAACCCATAAAACCTCTGTTCATCTTCGGAAAACAAATTAAGATATTTTGATGATATCAGAGAGCTATCTGGGATAATTTCAGTTGTATTGCTGTCTATAGATGGTCAGATGGCTAATTTGTGTTCCAAAGATGAAGGAAGGTCTTATGGGTTTGGAACGACAGGTGGGTGAGTAATAAATAACGTACTGTAATTGAACAAATTTTTTCAAATATTGTTTGAGAGAGAATTTTAACGTTGGCAAAGTAAACATTTCTCAACCTAGGTATAAACACTTTGTTTCCCCGAATACCTCACTTTTATTGAATTTCTTTGAATTGCAGTTCAGTAAGTCCCTTTCCTGTCATTCCAATTCAACTTCCTGTCAGGGTGGCCACTGTAATTCAAATTCACACTCATAAACCGAAAACGGCGCTAGTTCAATACAGAATTTTGCCCAAGCATGGCTCATGCTATTACCTCATCCCGTTTTTGACGTGTTACACCCTAATGGCAGACGCTAATGCATTCATAAAATCCGGCACAGAAAGACAAGTCTGCCACAGAGAAGAATGAGTCGTTTAGATTTACAAAGCATAGCTAAAAATCTCTGTTTGCAGCGAGCATGTGTACTCATGCGCTTCTGTGTATTGTCCCTGTGTGACAGACACTGTGTGAGAGGGCATGGACCTGTCAATGCTCAACACTGTTATCAGTCCAGCTGCCACCAATATAATATTTTCATTCAAATGACAAAATCCATTACCCGAACCCGGGGCTCTAGCGAGAACATTTAATGGCACAATTAAACTCCAACTGCCTAGTATCTATTGAGCAATTAACCTTTGATAAACCAATTAATGTTTAGCGTTTGATGACAGAAGTTGGGCCTGGAGGAGTCATATTGGAGTTTAATGGAACGACTCCCAGTCCGAGATTAGTTTAGCGCAGCTATAAAATTGTCAGAATTCCTTGTTTTCTGCTATATTGATTCTTTTGTGCTGAGCCATCGCTCGGCTTTGCAGATGAAAAGGGGAAATTACCAGAAAGCATGCGGGAGAACAGAAGAGCTGTCAGTTATTATAAAGCCGAGTTCGATGAATTATTGATAGCAGTGCGAACATGTCTCCAGACACTGCCTGATTATTTCCTACATGACGTGCAAATGCTAGTTTCCTTTGATGTTTGTTGTTTCATTGTCTCTGGCAACCTCTCAAAGATGCTACCTCTCAGGTCACTATGGAGACCGTCATCACACAAACATAGGCAGAGCTGCTGAAATACTGGCTCTCCAGCTGCCATCCTTTAATGTGGTTGTTGTGGCTATAAAATAAGTATAAACACGTCAAGAGGATTTACCACCTGTCTGGAGGGCTGGTTAATGTGCGTTTTCTGAGATCACAGGGGATCTCGACAGAGGAAAGAGGTTTGATATCTGGTCTTGCTATCATGCTGCGGCTGAACGTTGTCAGGTTGTCATCTCAGGCACACCGCGGGTCATCGTCGGCCTGTCATTTATCATCAGTAACGTGACTCAGACAAACCGGACAGTGCCTGATCCCATTCGCCATTAGCAAAGCTCCACGCGTAAATTTATCTTCTCTTGGTCTCCAGCAATATCATTTTCCCCGGCTTGACAGCCCTCAAGCCTCCCGAATGCAATAATAAAGAATTGATTATATTCTTTATGGAGCGCAGAGGGCCCAAATGTGTTTTGTGTTCCTTCTCCTATCAGCTGTAATGAAAAAGGGAAAAAAAACAGAGGTGAGTTGATGAATGTTTGTATTGTGAATCGTTTGTGCAAGCTTTACATTACCACTGAATACCATTGGTCTTCTTGTTGGAAAATCCTTGCTTGTGGACGGTGCACTTTGTGTCTTAAGAAAAACATACGGCAGTCTATGCACTGTAGCATATAATGAATTGAAAATGTGTTACTGCGGAAGGCCTCTCACGTATTGATGTAGGTTTTAATTTCCTGCTCTCCCCACGTTTGCCATTAGCATCTGAGACGATACAAGCGTTTAATGAAAAACACCCCCCCTCCCTCCTCCAGACTAAACTGTCACGGCAAAATAATGAAGCGCACAAAGCACCAGGAAACTAATAAACCTCATATTTCTTTTGACATCAACATGAAATCATATGAAAATAATACTTGGGGAAAAAGACCCTCGCCGTAACAGCACCACCGGGTTGTATTTCAGAGCGAGATGTGGACAACGAAAACAACGATACGGTGAGGCAATCTTAGGCCTGTATTATTCTTGAAACACGCTTAATTTTCCCCCGGTGTGGGACATTTTATCAGACCTAATGAACAAGGGCTGTCATATGCGTCAGCCACCTCAGTGCTTTAAGATGACATATCATCACTTAAATCATTAGGGCTGAGATCTGAGGAGGTGGTGTGAATTATGATATTTTGCCAGTTCGTCATAATCATCAAACGCTAGAACATTTGTCATCAAAGCCCATCCCATGAAAATCCATGAAGCGTTTTTTATAATTTATGCCTGTTCATTTTTAATAATCCATCAGTCCTTGAGAACAAATTGAGAAACCTGATTTGGATTAAGTGAGGTGCTATAAATTCAATCGGACTGGGGGATGATATATGTTTTGAGATCTTGTTAATTTGAAGGTAGTCCTTCATGCAGAGCAGATGTTGTGTAGAATTAATAATCGGTGTATGTCAAGTTGTTGAGTGATGTGCATTTGAATGAATTCGATTATGGAATGATTCAGAGAGTCTGCAGTGCAGTTTCACGTTGTCATAGCAAATAAAACAAACAAGCTTTCAGTAGATGTCATCATGGCACGTTCTGTCAAATGATTCGCTCACATTTACGTAAATACGACAAACGCTGCCAATTTGCATACTCAGTGTGAGGAAGACTCATGAGGGGGAATTAAATCAGCTACTATGAAAAAAAAAATAACATGAGCATAAGATGGATGTTGCTGTCAGCGCTATCTGATATTTACACAATTAGATTATGTTTTTGTGACAAAATGCAAATTCCTGGTGTGCCAACATGCAATGGCTAAGAGCTCCCACTCAACATCTTTGCAATCTGGCAGGCTGTCCTGCTTAGGGAACGCTTTTCTGAGCTGTTTAAATCTACCATGTCCTGTTTGGCCAGAAACTCATTATGGGCCACCATCTGCAAGTGATGAACAAAATCCAGATTCTCATCTCCTGGCACCCTCCGTTAGTCCTCTGGGATGGGGAAAGAGTTTAGGCAGACCAAGCCGTGTCTTTTCAATGTGGCTCAGATCTTTTGTACCAAAGATATGGCATGTTTGCATTATGCATTCTGAAACCGGTAGCGGCTGACACCATAAATTACAAATTCTGCCCATGTAAGGTTTTTAAGAAGCTCTGGTGGAACAAGCTGGAAGCTGTGAAGTCGACACTGTTATGCATGCGTCGTCATCTGCTTCGTACAGTACACTTTCTTCCTGAAGACTCAAATCCAAAGATAATTTCCAAAACATGTATTTTCATTGGTCAGTTTTGGCAACTGTGCGATATAACTGTATGCTTTTTGTCCCCTTGGATGGGTGCGCTTAGCTGGTGGAACTCGTGGGATTGGACCGCAGAGAGGGACTGGAGGGGAGGATTCCCCTCGGCAGATAAGCAGGATTTGTGTCTGGGAAACTGGAGATTGCAGGCCTGTCTCTCTGAGAATTACAACAGCCAGTCATTGCAGCCCTTACTCAAACCTTTGTACGGATCTGAGGGACTTGCGGCGGGGAGCTGTTATCACAGGCATTGGCCTGGGTCAGCTGTGTTTTTCTTGTAGGAAGGACACAAGAGTCTATTTAGAATTTATCTTTTAAATCAATAATTGAAATGGTTACATTTTATAATTTAAAAATATAATTTATTCAGAAATTCTGATTATAAAAGATTTATCAATGTAAAGTAGAACATCACAGAGCAGTCCTTGCTGTGGAAAGCTAAACTACCTTTAAAAAAAATCACATACAATATAAAGAGTGTATTGAAGCATACATAGTCTTCCTGCTTTAATCATTTGATTTATTATTATTAGAGAGCACTTAGGATATTGCATTATTTGCACTAAATTATAGTAAAGTCACACACATTTTGACTATGGGTTTGTATACTAAAACCATTGCTTTGATGTTCTTTTTTTATGTTTTCAAAATATTCTTAATAATTATCATCATGTGTCTCATGTATTTCGCCCTTTGTCAACAGACATTTTCTGTTTGGAACACACATGAATAGTCCACCGGTGCAATAGAGGGCCGGCATTCTTTTGATACCCTCTGAATGGAGTTTGCCAAGGGCCTTTTTTACATTGAGCAGAGTTGTCTTGAGGCAGAGAGGATGTGACAGGGTGCATTAACTTGATCTGTCTCTGTTCTGAAGGATTAAATGGCTATCCTTATACATTAGCCTTGAGCTAAATGGCCATCAACCCTCTCACATATTGTTCTGTCCTCACTGTCAGCGTCACAAGCGCGCATGAACTCCACGCTCGGTGACCGTTCATGGTTTGTTTCTCGACGGATTAAAAAAGAAACAGCTTTCCACACTGTACATCGATCGCGCCTGTACGAGCGGTAAGACCCTCTCAGAATCTGAGGGGGAGGCGACCGGATCGATCCCTCTCCCTCCGCTCGACGAAAACAGGGAGACACAAATCTAAATTGAAGTCTCGGGTGATTTACAAAAGGGGGAAAGAAAATGAATCACTGCAGATGTCAGGGGGAACACAGAGATATAATTCAATTACCTAAGTGTGGAATGACATTTGATTTAATCTGAACTATTAATGCCAGTGAGGTCAAGCCAAAAGAAAGGGCACTTGTCTAGTTAGTCGCAATTAGAGTGTAAATCTCAAATGTCTGGAAGGCGGGGGAAAATGTCATTTGCGGAATAACTGGCTAATAACGTGGTTCCCCTCACCTTTGAGTAACCAGGCGGCGCGGAGTGAATCTAAATCATGCAAGACTAACAGTGGAGTCATTTGAAAATTTGTCCGCCTTTTGTCATGGTTGGATAAGAATTAGTGGGAGCACTCGATGAGTCGGTACAGAGCGCCGAGCACCCACTAATCCTTGTGAACAAACACAGGGAATTAGGAATCTTGGCAAGAGCTTAGAGAGATGCTATATGCGCATTGTCATGTCGTTCCCTTTTCACCTAATCATCCGTGTCACTTCAGGCATCTTAAAGTGGCAGATCGCTTATAACATCTCAGTTTAGATTAAGATTAATGTTCTGCTGCTAAATTACACCGCCATAGCATCCAGCGAAATTCCAGAGGATGTTCGGATAACTATACATTAGATATGCTGTTCGATAGCTTATCGATTACGTAGCCGCATGTTCTGCAAAGCAGAACCTGCATTAGGTGGCTTTTATCTGCAGGCATAAGGCTCCATCAGACGCTCTTTTACTGCCACCTCAAAGAGGCCTCCATGCATGTTATTGTCTTCTATTTTAAGTATATTCCACTGGGTGGTGCAGAGAGTGAAATGAGAAGAAGTTTGGAGTCGTCAGGCTCCTGCAGCGCTGACAGTGCGAGTGTGACTGATATTGTGTATTATCTGACTGTCCAGAAAAACGTTTCTCCCTCCTGCTTGCACACAAACACAAACTAACACACACCCCTGTCAGAAGTTATAGCAGTTCTCTCCACCAGAGTGATATACCAAAGTAATGGTGACAACTTCTTTCATGTTAGTTAGTTATAATTGGCTGTAAATGAACACATCAGGCTGTGTTTGCCTTATTTTTCGTTTATACATTTCATGAATTATGCATGATTCCGTTTTTTTCATCTTTAGGCTTGTTATTGTCATCTTCTCTACTGGTTTCTAAATGACTTCACCAAGTCGTTAGATATGTACGTCAGCCAGAGATGTGTTGAGTCTTTGTCAGTGCATGTTTTGCAAGTTAAAAAATTGTCAGGATATTCCATTTGTAAAAATAGTATAAAAATAGAGTAAATCATGTATTTTTTTCTTTTTTTAAATGCAGAAAGTTAAAGTTGTAATATATTACATGAGTTTTAAAATCTGAGCAGATTTTAAAACATTAGGCATCATACACTCGCCAACTTTGTAAACAGAGACAGAAAAACTGGGCATCATACAGTACACTGAAAGACTGAGGACCACAGACTTTTAAAAGTCATTCCGAACATTTACTGACAAAACGTGCATTACATCCGCCGATAGGGATCGGGACATCCCTAGTGTGTGTGTTCCAATTTGTATAGCAGTAATATCATTAAAAAAAAAAATTAACAAAGACATAAAATATTTTACAAAAACCTGCTGAAGACAAAAAGCTCATTAAACTTTGGGGAACAAGCTACAAATTTAACAAGTGCTAATAAATTGTTTAATAAAGAAAGTTTACTGTTCTTCTTGTTAAGCTGCCATGTTCCACTTAGGAAGGCAAAGGAGGTCGCTTTCTTTATTAAAACAATTTATTAGTACTTGTTTGTAGTTCGTGTTTTTGTTATTTATTTATTATTGATATTACTGGTATTTTTATTTTTGTATATTTCTCATGTTGGAATTCAACCTCCAACATCCTTAGAATATTTAAATGTAAGTGACGACAACCCATGATATACAGAAAAGAGAGAAGCCTATAGAAAATCCTCACAAAAATGGATGCGAATAACAATAGTTCCACCGCACTGCAAATCTCCAGTATCTTTTTTCTTTGATGTTCCTCTCTGTAAATCCCATCATTAGGCATTGATTCATGCCATGAATCATAGTGACAATACGCAGCCACATCCACCCTCTCTTAAGGCTGGGAGGCGTTATGACAGTGCATACAAAGGGAGAGATGGAGGTCATTCTCACTCATCCTGAACACAGCACAATACTCGCTGATGCGTTCACAATCTATTCCAGAAATAAAGCAACAAGACAAACTGAAAGCCACTGTTATGTGCCCCCTGTGAGGGCAAGTAGCAAAGCTGTCAGTCAGTGAGGCGGTTAGAGATTCAGCCTTATGGTCTCCACTGGGCTAAAAGGGGGCTTTAAAGGCAACACTGAAGAAGAGCACCAGAAATTGTGAAAAGCAATAGTACAATAACATCTGGCACGATTGCACAATTCATTTATTTTTATTTTTTTAATCGGTTACAGAAGTACAGAGCTATAACTTGCTCACACACTAATAATACACCCATGTGCTTGCATGATTTATTTTTTAATTTTTGTTATTTAATGTCAAGCTCTATTCAGAATAATTATTCAAACGTACAGACAATCTAAAGTGCATCACAATATATAATTTCTCTTATTATGAAGTATGAAAGAGGAAAAAAAGAAGCAGCTAATCTTCCATAAACATGAATAAACATGATCTGATTTGCATTAATGAAGTGTGAAGCATCAGTGTACTGAAGAATTCGAAAAATAAATAACAACACATTGTTTAAAATTAATATTAAAATTAATATTCAAGTAGTCATTTAGCAAAATTAAGTATGTGATAATACAGTAGATTACAATATTTCACTGCATAACGTAATATCATTACATTTTTTTATTCACCATTTATTATTTATGCAGAAACAGATGGGACTTATTTCAAATGTCAGATTAAAGGAATAGTTTAACCCTAAATGAAAATCAATCAACGTCATTATTTACTCACCCTTAGAAGCAGTGACATTTGAAGAGATGTGCTGAATAGCACCATAGTTGATTTGAAAGCTAGTTTATAATAATAACTTGACAGATAATGCCACTTTTGGCATTTTTTGAAAAAAGGAGATTGTACATAAAAATAACTGCAAATGGGTTTTGAAAGGACATGATTAAATAAACAATGCCATCATTTTCTCTCAAAGTATTCCTTTAATAGCACCAATCATAAGTCAATGCCTTCTATCAAAATCATTTTCCTCTCTATAAATGGAGGTTAAAGACTTCACTCCCAATGCATTCATGTTCATCAGTTTAAGCATGAGCGTTAAGCACTACATTGTATGGGTCATAAAGGAAATAGGCTGGACTGGGCTTCGCTAATGACTGGAGTTGTTTAGTCCATCTGTTCTGAATTCCTCTGGGTGGCTGTTGATTGTAGGGTGAACAAGAGCGTTGAAGAAAATGTGATGAAATAATGCAATGAGTGATGGCCTGATTGACTGTAATCATTCCCAGGTTGAGCCCTCCGCCTCCTGTTGTCGTCGCCTCATGATCTCATGTAGTTCTGTATCCCCATGACCCCTCTGAGAAAGAAAGAAAGAAAGAAAGAAAGAAACCCACTTTTAGACTGTATTTGAATATTTAATCTGCACAAATTCAGTAATATAGCTCTGTGACAGACCTCTATTTGAGCTTTCTGAACAGTGATCTGACTGAACACACGGGAACCCTCATCTCCGCACACGGCTTTCAGCTCATCCTTACTGAGGGAAAATATTTGAGCCCCGTTCAGAATACCAAGACATTCCACCACTCTGGAACATGGAGAGAATATTACATCATGTTCTTTTCTTTTTTTTTTTAATAAAAAAACAAACATTTTATTTAATCGTCTGAGATAGACTGCTTCATATACTATGAAAATATGCTGTGGCAAATTCACGAAACAAGTATGCAGCTTTTCTGATACAGATTCCAGGCACTAAATGAGCTGAAATGATGGTGGGGATATTTAAATTAAGCCATTGTCATCATTTTTTAGCACAAGCACACATGCAATATCTGAGTCATAAAAAAGCTATGTTTCCTATTAATGAGTCTCAAAAAAGAAAAAGTCACTGTTAATAGTAAACAAGTGGTCCTTATTTCTAAAGTGTTACCTTTATTTATTACAGTATGTTTAAATTGGCTCATTAAATGAACACTGTATTCATTGGATTATTTGCCAGCCGTAGTTTAGATAATGTTTGACCCTTACAGCATTCTTGCACTGTACATATTATTATGTATATTTACAGTATATCTTTATTATAGTCCCCCTGGAGCAACCTAGGGGTAAGTACCTTTCTCAAGGGCACATGGTTCATTGCCTGTGGGGTTTGAACTTGGAACCCCAGCTAATAGCCAATAAGTTAAACCACTAGGTTACACCACCCATATATATCAGTCACAGGGTCGCAGCTCACGTGTCACTCACGGTCTAGAGAAGCCCTTTGTGTTGAGCCAAGCGTGGACCTCAAAGGGCTGGGAATCAGTTGTGATGGGCATGGATGTAGTTGAGCGCTCCACTCGAAAGTTTCGAGCTGGGGGCTGGGCTTTATTGTCGGTTATCCTCTTCAGCAGTTCATCATTTACCTCTTTCTGCTGGTTGCGGTCTAGAGAAATAGACAGAAGAAGCGAGAGATAGAGAAACAAGCACTGGGACAGACACGCAGTGAATAAGATTGCCCAAGACAGGAGAAATGAGCTCTGGTGGGAATCTGCAATCTATGTACATAAGAGCACTCTCACACCAAATTCATTTCCCACTTCTCTGCATTTTTTCGGCAGACTCTCCCCGCTCTCCATCTCACAGCAAATACAGCGAGCAGATAAGAGGTACGTACTATCTTTATCCCTGGAGGATTTATTCATCTCCAAAACCTCTGCGTGATTTACAGGGCCAGCGGAGGTACCTTTGTAAGGATTCACAGGCTGTAGAGATAGAACAAAAGCCAGGGAAAAACACAGGGGCAGAAAAAGAAAGAGTCAATGCCTGCCATATAGAGTGGGAGAATATACGTGTGCACTTTCCATGAATCGGGTACAAAAAATAAGTATTTTCTCCTTTTCCACAAGTGGTTAGTGAAAGAAAGTGCTTAACCTTCAGAAAATGGTCTGATATATTATATTAACCTATTTCTATACTTATTTTCCGTGAGGTGTGCAATTTTTGTACCCTGTAAGCAATACTGGGACCTTTCCAAACATACACCTTAACATTTCTATATCATTTTCTAGTGCAAAACTTATAAAAACTTTTTAAAAAAGCCAGATCCTAGTATAAAGCATTCTCAATTACTCTTAATGAAACTTTGTTTTATAAATTTGATCTAATTTTCGCAACATGTATCGCTTAAATTATAGTAATACGACACTGAAGTGTACCATATTCATGAAATGTGCCTTGTAGAATGCAAATAAACCAGACTGTCTGAAAAAGAGTGTTAATGTGAGGTTTGTTTGGACTGCTAACCTGGCTGTTGAAGAGAGAAGCACGGTTGTACTGCTGCTCTCCTGGTTTGACCTCTTCTAACACATTACACGGCACGTAGCCCGACTGACCGCTGCGGTTCCTCAGCAGCCGCCACTGTTTATTGTTTTCCAACACCTAGAAGCACATAAGAGTCATGTCTACTATTAATACTATAAACTGCATGAGTGTGCAAGGATCAGTATTTTTCTGGGACAGATCTATTCTTTGTTCATTCAACATGTTGTCTAATTTGAACTAAAAGGTTTTGGTTCAGTGGTTGTGTCGTATTGTGTCCCAATGATGCATCCCACCATTGGGATCCTAGAATGAAATCCCAGTGATACCAGGCTCAGGCCGGGCATGTCTAGAAACACGATTATCCATGTTTCCAGATGGATTAGCCAATCGGGGGTAATCCCTCTTGATCACTTCAGTAGTTCTCATGTAAATAGAGTGCCTCAGGGTTGGAGGCTGTTTTGAGAGAAATGGCAGACATCTGAAAGTGACAGGTTGAAAGGATGCCTTCCTACATGCTTGACTGCAGCTTTCTGAATTGTTGTGAGTATTGTGAATTTGCAAGGGTATTTACGCTCTTAGACATAAAGGCTCTTTCACGGCATTTATGGTTCCATGAAGAACAATGTCTGAGGAACACTTCTATTCTAAGAAAAGGTTTTTATAGTAAAAAAATGTTCTTCACACTTAGGGAAATTGCTTTTTTTTAATAAGGAAATCTTCACTGAAAGGCTCTTGGGGAACCAAAAATTGTTTTCTAAATAGCTCACCCAAAAATCTTAAATTTGCTTCAAATGTACTGACCCTCAGTCCATCCAACATGTAGATGAGTCTTTAAGTAATGACTCAGTTAACCATCAGTTAACATTTTTAAAGTAAAACGTTTTAAATTAGGGTAATTTGTCACTTCTGGCTAAATAGTTATTGTATTATTGTTATCATATATAATTCCTCCAGTGAATAAGCCAATCCCCTGTTAGACTGTAAACTGTTCTTAGTCCATATTATTTTTCTGATTCAGAATGATTCAAAAATTATGCAGAAAGGATGCATATTATACCTGGAAACCAAAATTTGTAATTCAAAATAAATTAACGATGAATTTGTTTTCTTACAAACATGCAGTTTTTTACTTCCCAGTGTACCAGAGTCATGTCTACTTTGTAATGTTTTTAGCAGCTTGAATTTTGACGGCCCTCATCCGCTGCAGAAGATCCATTGGTGAGCAAGTAATGTAATGATACATTTTTGCCAATCTTTTTTAAGTGAAGAAAAACTCTTATATACTCAATATTTTAACGAGGATGAGTAAATTCTCAACAAATTTTCATAATTGCTGAACTACCCCTTTAAGAGCGTACTAGTGTTTTGATAATGTGCATTTGCAAACAGATTATCTTAAAGCAGACATAACTAGATTCATGTGTTTTTATCATCTAGATGAGTTGTGTTCAATCTAGTTACCCTCAGCTTTCCCACAGACTTTTCACCGACAGGACTTTTTTATCATTTATGTTCAAACGTCGGCTACAGAGTCTTCTAGACCTTGAGCAGTGCCTGAGAGCTGTAGTCGAGTTTTCTCTTCTTCTGCCTCCCACACAGACCTGTTCTGCCCTGTTCCCCATCCTCCTCCACCTCCTCACTGAGGGTCATCCGTACCTCCATCTCCTCACCCGGCTGCACGGTGAGCTCATTGGCATTACGTGCCACGAAGTGATAGCGTATCCTAACATGCTGGAGGCCGGTGTTAGACCTGTGTGATAGAAATAGCAACACAGCACAGTACTTTGAAGTACATTTATAGGTGACGCTATACAGTTAAGTAGTCAACACTTGACTTTATTTTTAGAAGTTAGATGTAGTATTTTTAGCCTTGTGATCTCAGCACCTCTTGTGCTATTGTCATATGCTTGCAAAAGTACTAATAAAATGCCAAATAGTTATTTCATTAGAAATTTATTCAGAAAACCGTGCACCAGTGATGATTTGTTCAAAATAAGGCAAGACCAATGCAACATAAAAATTAAATAGAGTCACTTTTGATTTCATGCTGACTTTTGTGGAAATCCAGCAGACCAAACAACTTTGTCTAGAGGCCAGTCTATGAACAAACAACTCATTATAACTAACAAGCCGGGATAACAAGCTTCTTTAAAAATCCTTGTTTTTCTTTAAATCGGTTAGAAATAAACCAAACTTTCTATTTTAATGATATGTTGACAAATCTGAATTCCTTCAGCCTTTTTTTTTTTTTTTAAGTTGCAAACTTTAAAGCAACCTCTATATGGACAGAACATACATCATAATAAAAAGGGTGTTTTGCTGTGGATCGTTCCTTGCCTTGTAAATCTATTTTATGACACAAACAAGCTATAAAACACAAAATAACTCTACATGATAAACAAAGGCATGCAGAACCAGTTTATTATAATGGACAACTTACGACTCAAGCATCCTTTTTTCAGAAGATCTTATGGTTGCTTTGCTTCAAGCGCGCTGTGAGTCGCTGCACCATCCGCAAAGGTGGAAAGTAACTTGACGTGCTACAGCCTGCACATGCGGTGTAGCTCATGCATATTTCAGTGGGCCTGCACAGAGCATGGAGAACTTTAAACTGAACGTACTGGTCCCCATGCATCATTAATGTGCTGGCCTACCTCCCTCCTCCTCGCCCAGTCGTAGAGCGTTGAGGATAACCGCAGTGGCCCAGTGTCCAGCCTGTGCCAAGACCTTCTTTCTTGAAGCCCATAAATAAATAAACATGCTGAACGCTGGAAACTGGCACTCCACTACACAACAGGCAGATTTGTTTTCGCCTGCAATCGCAGTTTGTTTTACACGCTCCAGATAACTGACCATATATTTTAACAGTCTCATAATTGTAGCCATTCAGCATGTCACTCTTAATAAATTGCAACTGTAAAAATGTAATTATCAACGTTATATATTTATATACCTATAAAACAACAGTGTAATAAATTATTATCTCTATATAAATTATTAAAGGGTGGAAAAGAATTATTCATGGCAGCTTAGATGTAACCTCAAAGAAAAAATGGCTTTTAAAGTTCGGTCCATTCAAGTGAACACTACTGTATGTGTATTGTTTAAAA
Source organism: Enteromius treurensis (assembly GCA_032275025.1). Classification (NCBI taxonomy): domain Eukaryota; kingdom Metazoa; phylum Chordata; class Actinopteri; order Cypriniformes; family Cyprinidae; genus Enteromius; species Enteromius treurensis. The sequence continues at coordinate 7,117,527 of JAUCMU010000026.1, read as the reverse complement.
TGTGTGGTTACATGGAAATATTGAGTATTTTAACATTTATATATTGGCACAGTGTAAATGCCATGCTGTAACCCAGATACATATTGTCAATGTCTGAAAGAATGATTTACCCAAAAGTGAAAAATGCTAATTTATATTTTGGATGGCTTAAAGATAATTCTTTAACAGATTTGAAGAAATATAGCATTACGCCATCAGTGTATGACACTCCAAACAGCTAAAAACATTACAATAATTCTCATGCCTCCATTCAATGTGTGTTTGCAATAAATACATCAGTTAAAAACTAAATTTTTAACTTCATTCTAATCTTCTGACTAAAATACAAGTTCCCCCTTCATACTATTATATTATTCATGACATTGCAATGGTAACACTTTATTTTAGGGTCTCTTAACTAGTTGTAACATTTATATCTGTTTAGTTCTGTTTATAGTCTGTGTTTTTGTATTCTTGGCTTTGTTTCATTTTCATTGTGTCTGTTTCAGTCTAGTCTCCCT
>JAUCMU010000026.1:7080883-7097467 GCA_032275025.1 Enteromius treurensis | reverse complement strand
TGCTAATTGCCCATAATTTCCACCTGTTGTCTATTCCATTTACACAACAGCATGTGAAATTGATTGTCAATCAGTGCTGCTTCCTAAGTGGGCAATTTGATTTCACAGAAGTGTGATTGACTTGGAGTTACATTGTGTTGTTTAAGTGTTACCTTTATTTTTTTGAGCAGTGTATGTATATATATATATATATATATATATATATATATATATACATTTATTTATAAATTTATATATTTTTTTTTTTTTTTTTTTTACAGTAAATATAACCAAAAATTGTCTACATAAAAAAATAAATGTTAAATAATGCTAAAAAAAAATATAAAATGTCTTTGCAAGTAACTGAAATAAAATAAGTTATTAAGAAATAGAAATATTTAAAAAATAACATTACAAGAGTATATAACAAATTACTAAAACTTTTTTGTTAAACTAAGCATATAAAACTGAAAATGGAAAATATAAAAGGCAAGTGAAAATCTAAAATATGTTATAATTAATATTAAATAATTTATACTTTTTTAAATTTTCATTTATATTAATTATTTTTTCTGATTTTGTCATGTCTTTGTTTTATATACTATATAATAATTACATTCATATTTTCATTTTACACATTTGTCAGTAAGATTTTTTGTACTCATTTAAAAGACAGTAAAATTTAATATGCTTTCTTATTTTTTTATATATATTGTGTCACACTGAATGACAGTGTAACATTGTTTTAACCAAATTTTGACATTTTATTCTCCAAAAACTTATTAGAAACCTAGTAGACAGTTATCTTACATTTAATGTGGTTTGTATGGAGATTAAATCCCTTGAATGTCTTTGACCCATGTACATTGGGGCATCATTAATAAATCTATCATCTTTTTACTTTAGAAAGTGGTTGATGCCATTGAAGCAGGTGTGGACGCCAGAAGCACATCAAATTATACCAGCAGATGGGATCCATCCAATGCTTTCTTCTTCTGTGGTACCATCATAACCACTATTGGTAAGGTTTTTCACTTCAGAATTTCTTTTTTCGCTTTCATCATCTTACGAACTTGTGAAAAGTCTCCTCTTCTCTAGGCTTTGGAAACATTTCACCCAAGACAAAAGGCGGTCAGTTGTTCTGCATATTTTATGCTCTGGTGGGGATCCCCATGTTTGGGATACTGTTAGCAGGGGTTGGAGACCACCTGGGCACCCTGCTGAGGAGAGCGGTGGCCAAGATAGAGACTCTGTTCTTGGTAAGTGACTTTAATATTCAGACCATTAGAAAAAAGCATCAAATCATTTCAAACATAAAAAAGAAAACTATATTGTGTGGTCAGGGAATGATCAAGACTGTCTTGATTTCCTTCTGAACAGCGTAAGGGTGTGAGGCCCACCAGTGTCCGTGTCATCTCCGCTGTCTTCTCCATCTTGATTGGCTGCCTGGTCTTCATCGCCGTGCCGACCATGGTGTTTAAAGAAGTGGAGAGCTGGAGTCTGTTGGAAGCGGTGTACTTTGTCGTGATCACGCTGACCACGGTGGGCTTTGGGGACTATGTGGCAGGTGCACAGATATATGATGTCTACATACAATAATACAATAATCATTATATATGATTTCGTTTACGGTGTCATGTGACCATATGATAATTATGTTAAGGAGCTCAATATTGTATTACGTCTGGAATTAAAGGATGTTTTGTGGTCATTGGATCCAGACAGCCATGAAGTTGCAGACATTTACATCATCTAATTATCTGTTTTTTTGAAGCCATAGACACTAACTGTAATAGAATTAATTGTAATAGCTGTAATTTTAGACCAGAGCAGGCATTTATCTCTAATCTATGAGAATCTTTTCAGATGTTAGTAATTTGTCATTTAACTGATGAAAAGTGACTTACAGCAGACCTTATAAAGGAACAGTTTTAAAGACTTAACAATCAATCTCCAAACTGAGACTAGTGTTTTTTCTATATTTCTTTTTTGCTTTAGTCATACTTGTTATCTTTTGCCAAAAAAGTAGCTTGATTTATTGTGCCATATTCATTAAACCCATTTCCAATTTTACTGTCTACATTTTCTGTTTTAGTCAATGATAAGGTTATAAAATTTTAACGGACCAAATTTGACCACTTTTAAAAATATTTTTAACTGTAAAATATTTTTCTTGTAGTAATTTTTACTATAAAAATATTTATATTTTTTGTTTATTTAAAAAAAAATCTTAATAAATGGCTACTACTTTTATTAAATAAGAATGTTTTTAGTCCCAGAGATACAGAAGACATTTTGTTTCAGGGAAATGCTGTTCTTTTGAACTTTTTGTTCATCAAGCAATCCTAAAAGTGTATCACAATTACATTTTTAAGATTTTCCGCACAAATAATCAGCAAATCAGCATATTAGAAAGATTTCTGATTTCATGTTTTGGCTGCTGAAAATGTGTAAACATTTAGTTTTTAATTTTTAATATATTATAAAACAAAATAATTTTAAATGTGTAAAATGATTTAATACTATTACTTTATTTTTTTTATTGTATTTTTATTTATTTATTCATTTTTATTTTATTTGTTTTAAAGCTTTGTTGAGCATGGGAAAGTTCAAAAACACAAAAAAAACCCTGACCCAAACATTTGAGTGGTGGTGTATATTTTTGGTAGATCTTAACTTGTATTTAACTCTGAATATTTCTTTTAAGTGCTTTGCTCATTTGAACAATGGTGTTTGCCCATGGCTCAATCTTCAAACCGGCAATCTTCCCCATTATACCAGCCCAGAGCTTTCAACCACCAGGCCACACCACCCCTGTGTCATTATCTTTCTCTTTCCTCTATTCCAGAGAACAGGAGAGAGGGAACGCCCCTGTACAAGCCATTGGTGTGGTTGTGGATAGTGTTTGGTATGGCGTATTTTGCATCTATCCTCACTATGATTGGGAAGTGGCTTAGAGTGCTGTCAAAGAAAACCCGTGCAGAGGTGAGACAGATGGAACAAACAATAGATTTATCCATTTTTTTCACAGTGGACTACTATTGGGGTATGGACTATATATAATAAATCTATAAAGTGGTTCAAATTTGTATGTGAGACATACACTACTGTTCAAACAGCTGTTCACTGCTGTTTATATATATATATATATATATTTTTTTTTTTTTTCTATTTAGCAAGGATCCATTCAATAAATAAAGTAATGATGCTAGAAAATCAGCTTCGCATCACACAAATAAATTACATTTTAAATTATATTAAAATATAAAGCAATTATCTTAAATTGTATTAAAATTTAACAGTGTAACCGTTTTTACTCTATTTCTGATCAAATAAATGCAGCCTTGGTAAACAAGCGATTGCTTATATATATATATATATATATATATATATATATATAAACTACCAACCACTGTGTAGTGTTAGGATTTTTCCCAAATGAGTTTGTTTTGTATGATTTTTATTTTTTATTTATGGCACTTGTTTTTCTTTTAGATGGAGGAGCTGAGAGCCCACGCAACAGACTGGTCCCAGAACATCCAGAACATGTCTATGGACTTCCGTATTCCCGTGCCACTGGATCTCAACGACCCTTTTCAGCTCCAGCGGCGTCGTAGACGGAAGCGTCACCGGCATCATCGCCACCCAAGACTGAGCTCAGCGGGATTGGCTCATGGGATCTCCCTCGATGCCGATGTTATCCGAGAGAACGGACACCTGATTCTCGAATGGCCTGCATGCAAGTACATCCCAGGATCTGAAGCCCTGTCCCACTCCAGGTCGTGGGGTAGGTTAGATGGGCCGTACGAGGTGAGACCAGGATCGAGGCTGACGGTAGGACCAGCGTCAAGATCCGTCTCAAGGTTAGAGCTGAAACCACCATCGAGACCCGAATCCAGAGCTGTTTCCCGGTCCCCTTCAGAATCTGAAACGGGATCGGTCTCTGGATCCGAGACGCCATCTGAATCCTGGTCGGAATATGAATACGAGTCAAACTCCCGTAATTCAGAGGACCTGGAGTCTGGAGCTGAAGGGACTCTCAGAGCACTGAAAAGTCAAAAGGATGTTCCTGTCGTCGTGGTTGACAGCTGCAGTCCACCTCATCCCTCGCTTCTAGACTTCTTTGGCGAGAACCTGGCGTACATTGACGAGTCCTCAGACGCTCTTAGTGATCGGGTCAAACCTGCTGGACAGAACCGCCAACGCAAAGCCAAGAGGAGGAGCATGACGAGACAGATTTCCCAATCAAATCCTGTCAGACTGCAGAGAGAGATCAGTAGTGAACTACAACCTCCATCGCACCCTCCAACACCTCCACCTCAAACCTGACAAATAAACATCTGACCAAAGGGCTGTTAGCTTTCAGCGTCACAGTTTAAAGATGCCACACATGGCTGATGCAGACCATCACAAATACGCATGTAAATATAGCTTAAATTAAAATGCTTTGTGCATCGTTCAAACAGAGTTCATGCGTCCCAGACAAACAGAAAGTGTTTTTGTTCAGAATAGCATACTACCATTTCTGCAGTATGTACTTTTGGCAAAAGTTTGGGGTGAGACTTTAATGTCTAATGCAGCATTTATTTGATGAAAAACAAATACTGTAAAAAAAATGATATTGTGAAATATTTTTACAGTTCTGAATAACTTTTCTATTTTAATGTTTTAACATGTAATGTCAAATTATGTTACATTTATCATTTAGTAACATGTAGTTTTTAGCATCATTACTCCAGGCTTCTCTGTCATGTGATCTTTCAGAAATCATTCTAATATGATTATTTGATGCTTAATAAATTAATTAATGTTAAAAACAGTTGTGTTGCCTGTGGAAACATAGCACTTTATTCCCAAGAAACGTTTGTACCACTATTCTGTAAATGTCTTAACTGTCACTTTATCCTTGCTGAATAAATTATGAACTTCTTTTGAAGACTTTTACTGACCCCAAACTGTTAAACAGCTGTGCATACTGTACGTAATTGTCTTTAATGATAAATAATAAATAAATATTGGATGTAATAATAAATAGAGCACTATATACTAAATGCTTTATCCTCTCACAATGCAATTTGCTTAGCTTTACCAACCATTTCCAGATGACTCTGAAGTAACATCATCCACATTAAACAATTATTTTAACTTTTTGATTTAACTGGTTTTTGCTAAATAACCATATTTTCTTTTCATGGGCACCATGCTGAATAAAACTTGCTTCATGAAGTCACGTGTCAACAGTGTATCCCACTGTGTAAAATTAGATGTATAATGTGTTACATATTTAATAAATGTAGTATTCTAATCTGAACATCGCCAGCAAATCTGATTTACAGTTTGTTTTACTGTTTAATTCATCACTGCCAGCAGTTTATATTTTAGCCATAATATTTAATAGTAATAACACTGTAAAATGTTATTCTGTCAGTGCAATAGGTAATAGGTTAGTGTTCTGATTTGTAACCCCAAAAAAGTGTATGGTGAATGCTGTTATGTTTTTAGGAGTTGTATTTTATTGTAGCATCTACTATTCCTCTAATAGTTTTAGTATTATACGCACAGGCTACGCTTTAGATATATAAAACACAGTTTATATTTTGCATGATATCCTTTGAGACAATTTATTGTAAGAAGCACATTGTTGATTGAAATGTAATTTTATTTGTGTGCCAAACTGGTTATAATTTTATTGTCATGAATACAAAGTTAAGCTGTTGATGTTTTATTTTTATTAAAAAAAAACATTTTTAACACAAGATCTAAAATACCTTTTTATTACATGGTTGCTTTTAAACGTCCATCCATAGAAATATCTTTTTGGTTGTTACAGAATCTACCAGCAGGGGCTGCTTTGGCTGAACACGAACCCATTAGTGTGCGCCCTCTGGTGGTCACCTGAACTGGGCCAATCTCAAGGTTTTGTATCCCGTTATAAAAATTAACGGGGTATAAATCGGTCGCTTGTTTGTACAAATGTTATATTTGCCCTGCAGGTTTGAACACACTGCTCACTTTCCTGAGCGGATATCTATACATCTACACACTTTTTACAGCATGTACACAAACAGAATGTTTACAAAAAGAAGCAGTTTCGATGGTGAATTTGCACTGCAGGAGCTAGATGAGCTTTTAAATGCCCTTGGTGTGGGAAGACGGGACGAATGAGAGAGGAAGCGAGTATGTCCCAGCGTGAGACAGATCCAGGAATGGCTTTTGTAAGGCCCTGGCTGTGGGGATAAATGCCGGTTGCAGAGTAAAGGGGGTATTTAGAGGGAAGAGGACAAACACATGGTGGTGGTTTACAGAGGAGCTTTCCGCAGGGCTTTCAAAGCAGCCTTAAATTCTACCTCTGCACTTCAGCCCCACCTAACACAACTTCTACACCCATAATATTAATGTTCCGAACAGGAAGCTGTTTCCCTTTGTAACCTGAGCATGACTGTGATGGATTTCTCAGGGGACGTTTAGCAATAATGTTTTGCTTTAGATTTGGTCGGGGACGCACCTGCTGGACTTGGAAAGCAGTCTAATGAAAGTAAATATTTAACTATATAATTTTGTAAATAATCAAAAAAAGTAATTGTCTATCAAAAAAGAGTCGGCTCACATTCGCCTAAATGAGATGTCAGCAATTCAAATCTTTTTCTGTTAAGGATCCACGTCACCAAGTAACATATTTGCATAATGTCCGCCCGCGTTCTACGTCGCGAACAACTTGCCCCGCCCCCAAACAGTACAATTTCCGTGTGGATTACATCATGTGAGGAAGAACCTGTATCCTGTGAGAGTAATTATATTGTTTTATATGCCCCTCTAAAAGATGAATCTACAAAGAATGAGTGGTTAACAATCATGTTTTCAACAACACCTCAGCAGTACAGTCTCTTGTTGTGTTCGCGTCATTTTACTAATGACTGCTTTTCCATTCTTGGAATACAACGCGCGATTCATCAAACGCTTGGTTTTAAAAGATGGATCAGTGCCCATTTTACGTGGACCTGCTTGCTCCTCTGAACTTCTACCAGTAAGTACGATTGACAATAATGATTGTATTTTCTAGCGATTGTATTTGTGTACGTCATGTTGTGTAATAACCCTGCACATGTCTTGTTAACCGGCTAACTTGCGGTTCAGTAAATTATTTCTGTTGTTCAGCTGTTGGCATATACATAGTGATTGATGCAGCTTGACTGTCTGTCTCATCAGTTTCAGTAACGTCGATGATAAACGATGTTTAACGCAGTGTAATGCATTATGCAATGCTGAAGTTCACAACGTAGAGGTGTGCCCGATTCACTTACAAAAGCAAAGTGCGAGCTCTTTCCACGGTAGTCCGTGCTAACTACAGTACTTGACGTATTTTCTCTGAAAGCACCTCTAGTAATGTCAGAAAGTTTAGTTTGGTACAAGCTCTGTGGACCGCTGTCGCGGTAGACCAATGATAAAGGACTGCGCCATCTGACCAATCACAGCAGCGTGGGCTCACGGGAAGGAGGGGCTTAGACAGACTGATTCTTTGAACTGCTTCACACGAGTCGTTGACGAATCATTTAGAAATGGGGTAAAAATTTAATCTATTTTTGGAGAAAACTAAAGTGTTTTTTGATCTTGCATACATGTCAACCTTTTTTTAGTGACTTAAAAACAATATTAGCAACCTTTTAAAATGGGATAATAGGAGGACTTTAAAGTTTCAGTTTGTGTAAAACAAGTCATTTCCTGTAGCCAGCAGGTGAAGTTATGATTACAACAGAATATTAGATATACTTAGGCCAGGACTCTTATGGGAAGTTTGAGGAAAATTAGACAACGGCATGTCCTGTAATGAAAACTCACTAACTTCACAAGTTAAAACTGCAAAGTCCTTTAGAGTAGATGGATGTCATTAAATCTTTAGTAGGAGTTTGTTACAGCATAAAACATGTCACTTCCTGTTTCCAGCAGGTGGCGCTATGACTATAAATGAACATGGGCACGGGCATGCGTTCCAGAAATTGCATGCCTGAATTATAACATCTTCCTCTTTCATGGCAAAACATCACAGTTTGTCAGGCCGCAAATTCAAAATAAGACATCCTGTAGGGTTTTAAACTTCATACCACTTTTTGTATGTATTGCTGTGTTACATGTGTCCACCGAATTTCATACAAGTATGTGAAACATTGCTCGAAGGCACATCATTTAATTTTTTTTGGTGGGGCTATTGAGCTATTTTGCCTCCCACACTTCTAGAAACCCATGTCAAATGTACATTTTAGTCACTTCTAGCGTGTGCGCTAACTTTATGAGTTTTCAGGCAAGTTTAGGCCCACAAAAATGCAATTCATATTGGATAAGAAGAAGAAACTAAGCAATTCCAGTAGGGTTCTCTCACACATATTCACACATGTTTAAACAGCAGAACCTAATATTGACATCTTACTCCGAGCAATACAAAACATCTGTTTAACTATGGTTTTCTACAAAACGGCAACTTGATTAATATAGTAACTATAGGCAGCATTATATAGTTGGTTAAACCATGATTAAAGTATATTTCCTCATAACACTGTACCATCAAACAAAACAAACTAAAGCAAAGATATATTAAGAGTAGTATTATATTTCAGATTATCTCACAAACAAAACTGCCTAGCACATTTACTCTATACTTTCCACTTATTACAGTGCAACTCTAACTAATAACAGCTGTTGCTTGTTGAAGCAGATACTGTTCAGATATTTTGGCAGAGACGATTCTTAATTACGTTCTCAAATATCTTTTGTTGTCTTGGGAGTTGATGATGTAAAAACAGGATGCAAGACACGTTCAAGTAACCTCTAAAAATCTCCACACATCCAACACTTCACATCTCATCAGCTTCACTGCATGAACATGACATCAGATCATATATTCCATTACTGTTTTTCTGATTTGTTCGTTTCCAGTTGTGTGGTTGGATCGAATTGAATTGCATTCTGACTTGAAAGAATACAAAAACCTTGGCAGTGGTTTGTATCTAGAGGAGCGTTCTAGAACGATTGCTGTTCTTGATTAGCTATAAGCCACATTTATGTAGCAGCGACTAAAAACGTCAAAACAAATGAAATTTCCACCATCCACAGTAACAAAATCTAACTATAAAGATGTCTAAGATAACATCAAGTCATTTCTTAACCACTTAATTGGTGTTTCCATGCTATGGTTCACATTTAAAAACCTGATTCACTTTTGGCTGAAGCGTTCATCCACAAGATTAGCTTCTGGGCATTATGGGTCGAACGTTTGAATAACACCAACCACTGCTCATGTCGTGAGATGTCAGGAACCCAATACACCCTAAATGACATAATGCTTTAATTCAAATCAGTTATAACGTCTCTAAAATGTTTTCTCTAGTTTTTTTTCTCGTTGGCAAATGCTGAATTTCTTTGCACATTCAACAAGCATGCTGTTCTGAAAGCATAAGGTACACAAATATTTCGTGGTGAAAACTACAGCGTATGTTTGATAAACTGAATCTAGCATACGTTTGCATTAGTTGTCACCCTGAGCCCGAATTAAAATAAAATAATCTTGTTCTGTGGCATATCTGTGGAAAGCTATAGCTTTATATATCATGCAGGTGTGAAGCAATATTTCACCATCCCTTCTGAACTCTACAAATATATAAATAAACTATAAATAAGTGCCTTCTCTAGGCATTTAGGAGCCATTTGTGACTGCCGCAGTGGATGTTTGTCTTTAGCATGTTTTTATAATTATTGGGGCATTGGTAAGATTGAATACAGAATCCTCTACATAAAAGCTTTTCTATGATTTTGTTGTGTATATAAAGGTCTTTTCTATGAGTGCTCACACCATGTTATAGCCAAGAATCTTCCTGTTTATAGACATTAACTGCCAGAATATCTGTCTGTCTCTCCATCTAGACTCAATACAAACACAGGCTCATTCAGTAATGCCAAAGAGATCATTTGAAGAAATTATTATTTGTGATTAGACATTATAAATATTGATTCCCAGTCACTTCACATCTAGGATCCTGGCATCTTTAGCCTATTATATGACATTTTGTTTTGCAGTTTGCATATTTATAGCAATATTTTAATACTGGTGTCTCATTTTCCTGGACCGATCAGAATTTAATGCAGGATAATTATAGTTATACTAAAAAAAGCAATAAAAAATGCCACTTTTGTAACATTCTTTCCAGGTATATATATAATTAACATTAACTGAAATAAAATATTCTTTACAAATCTGTTATTTGCCAAAGCAACGTTTTTCATTTCATTTAACTTGTACTAAAATAACTAAAAACTAAAAGAGAATCTAAATGTATATATATCTATTTAGACAAATTCTATATAAAAAAAATCTACAAAAATGACAAAAGACCTTTAGGTCAAATTAAAATCAAAATGAAAATTTAAAAGTAAAAACACTGCTTAAATTTAATATGTATTACTTAAAACATCATTCTACGGTTTTAATGCATGCATGTCATTTTTAAGGTACTGTATAGCATCATAACTATGTTCATTTGAACCGAAAAAGCACAGTAATGCCCCCAATCTTATGTTATATAGCTAGACCTGTTTTTCCCACATTTATGCATTTTGCAGACTTTGAGACTGGATTTAGGCTTGAGCTACAGGAATGCAGTAAATTTGTTGTCATGTTAAAATTCTCCTAAAAATGTTGATCTACAGAATTCAACCAATGGCTGAGCTCACAGTCTAGACTGCTATGCATCTCTCACGACACTTGTGCTCATTCACACCCCATCAAAACCATGTGTCCCGAAGCTGCTCTCACACCCAGCCTGCTCTACCCAAACCACACGGCCCTCAGACGGCTGATCGTCCTCTTTCGTGCCCCGAGGTTTCGAATTTGCACTCCACCAATCAGCCTTTTGCGGAGGACGCTGAGTCAATGTTGCGTAAGCGACAATAAGTATTTCTGTCGGTTCATTTTAAGGACTCTTATGTAACAATACGCTCTCCCTCTCTCCCTTTGCATCCCCCATTTCCTATCAAGTTATAAAAGTTGTTTTCACTGAGCAAGAGACAGAGGAATTTGCTCGTTTTAGCTCTGGCAGCCAAACACAGAAACCCTGTCATTCCCGACAGATCGTTCTCAGCAGCCACAGATAAACATTTAAGCGGTGTTTTTCATTAAAAGACAAACTTTTAACGCCATGCCAGCAGCTATAGCTTTTTAAAGGACACGTTGAGGCTTTATAGGCAGAACGAAAACAAACAGGCGATATGTAGGCCAAGTCAACATTCCTCCTGACTTCCCACAGATCAGACGAAATTATATCGCTCCGCATTATAGGGTGTGGATGGCACTGCCAGATTAAACAAATCAAAGCCATCACAGGGTGCGTTTGAAACGCGTCCTGCAGGCGATTTCGACTCGGTGGGTCGGCCTGCTTTTCGCCCACTGTTCTTTCTGCCATGTCACCACAAACCCTGAACCCCAAGGGTTTAAATTTGGTGTTCCGTGAGTGGTCGGTGTCTGGAAATTGTTCACATCCTGTTTACGTCGGAGATTTTCAAACCTCGAACCGCATCTGGCTGTTGAGTCCAATAGTCAAATCTGCATTTTCAGCGAGCGCAGACCACACAGTTATCGTTTGAAGAAAAAAAGGAAACCTTGAGGGCAGGCCACTTGCTGGGCCATGTCCTGAACAAATATGAGCCACAGCCAATAATCTACTTCTAGAAATGGAACAAAAAGGCCACAAAATACTATTATCTAATCAAAATTTATTGTATTTAGCAAATAAACACATATAAACATCACCAAAAACTATTTACACTTGCAAAAATAAAAACCGATCTACAGTCAACTTCATACAAAATCTAAAAAAAGATGTACTGCTGGTTGTGTCACTGTTGCGATACTGAAAATGCGAGGAGATATTAGTCAAAAAAGCTTATTTATTAGACTATTACCAATGCAGGAGACGCTTATCGGTCCTGTATTGAAGATGCTTGATGTATGATTATATGCTATTCCTCATACCACACGACTGTAGGTATAGTTCACCCAAAAATAAAGATTAATTTCTTTCTGAAAATGTCTTAGAAATGTCTCACTGTCACAAGGGAAGTCAACGGTTTGGTTCCCAATATTCTTCAGAACATTTGGTGTTTGTCAGAAGAAAGAAATGCATACAATTTTGAAACGATGTGAGGGTGAATATTTTTTGTGTGTAGTATCCCTTTAAGAGATTAGTTAGTTCTCCACTAATCCACCTGTTTTCTGTTATCCTTCTGAGATCTCTGTCTTCTCTTTCCAATGCATCAACGGCACTTGCAGGACCGGACCACCATGTTGGAGAGCTGTTCCACACGGGGGGTCCGTCCTAAGAAATAAACAATGGTAAGGGGCTCCAGGTCCTGAGGAACACAACACGGAGATGCTGATGCTTCTGGATTCATTTTATTATACAGCGGGAGAATCTTAAAGGAAGACAGACAGAGAAACATTGTAAGCATATACAGAATAACATTTAAATACAACACTTGCAGCACAAAGAGAAGTCTCGAGAAGAATCGTACTTGTGACAATGGGCTGAGAATTGTAATCCAGTTTGGAGAAAGAAAAAAGTCATGTCTTCGTTGCAGTTTCTCTGGCGATTATGGTTTAAGACTTATTCACATTACAAATAATTGTTGACAGCAAAAATGCTACAAAACGCATACCGGATTACGTGAGAAAGTGCAATGTGCTTAAGCAAAATGGAAACTATTTCTGTAATCGGCAACCCTAAATTAGTAAGAAACCAGTCATTGGATGTCATTCAGCAAACATGATGCAGGGCGATGGAAGCTCTGAGCAGGCAGTCCTGATCAAACCTTCAATCATGCTCCGCCTGATCAATATTTACCATGTTGTAGTGGTTGTCCGCGCTCCATAGGTAAGGACAGTTCCCCGCACAGAAATTAGCCTTGTACCCTTTTGGCTCGTGGATCCACTTCCAGTTCAAGTCCCGACGAAAATCGATATACAGAGACCTCAGGCAGCAGCCTTGATCAGTCCTGGAGGAGGGAAAATGATTGGTTGCAAAATTCAATGCTTAAGGTCTAGACTTAAAGGGGCTCTATGCAATGTTGCATGATTTTAGCTCGATTTCATTTTTATCTCAAACCGTACGCATCACCCCTTGATCGTCCTGCTGTCTGCCCTCTGAATACATTGGGAAAAAACCCGGTCTCAAAGTAAACCGTCTATAAAGTAATTGTCTCTCAACAGAAGGAATGACTCGGAATCATTAAAAAACGAATCATTTTTAAAACGTATCCCTGGCCGTTTCAAGTAAATTGTAGTATATTGCCCGCTCACTGAAAAATGAATTACTTGCCATTAGGTGCCATTTTTGGAGAGTTAAAATAGCGTTTTCTCCTATAAAGCAGCTTTTGAGAGCTCAGTGATGCTTTGTACACAGCTTTACCAGGGAAACCACTATTTTAGAGACCAATCGGAACCAATCCCCTCAGATTAGCTTCACACAAAGAGGGAATTGGAAAAATGAATCGTTGAGCGAATCGTTTGGGAGTCGTTGAGCAAGTAAGGTTATAAATAAATGCATATTATAAGACAATAAAAGTGTTTTTTGACCTTGCATGCCTGTTGTTGTTGGATTATAATATACAATTCAACCTTTTCGCTCAATGTCAGTAATGCCAGTTTGGAAAAACCTTGTAAATTATGTGACAGAATTTTTATTTTTGAGTGGACTAACCCTTGAATAATTACTGTCCAGTTCTGACTTTTGGAAACCAAATCAGATTTGAATTAAACTTGACAATTTCTATGTTGCTCAGCACAGACAAAATGCAGACTGCATATCAGACATGACACTCCCTGGGCAAGTCTCTGCATGTGTTCTGTGGGTGTGTAATATAATCTAGACCACTATTTTACATGCACACGTGGACTTGTTTTATAACTGATGAACTTAATGCAGTAATTGAACTAAACTGAATCAACACTGAACTGACTTTACATCGTTGTCTTATAATTTGAATTTGTCTTATATATGATGAATTTTGAACTGATTTTGTTATTTTTCTGCTTATTACTTTATGTCTTAACAGTATGTAACTTGACAAAATACTTTATATTAAGCATAATATTGAAATCCTTCAGAGCTTTTTGCATCTGTTTTATACCTTATAGCATTCATTTTATCAGCCTAACTTTGCTAATGTGTGCTGGCATGCGGTGTACAGTTAAGATTATATATAATAAAATATAACAGAAAACAAAAACAAAAATCAAGCAGAGACATGTTACACACACACAGTCCAGCACTCTTTCTCTCTGTACCGTGAGCAGATGGATGTGTCTGCTGCTGATCTCTTCTTGCGGCTTTTCTTGGTGGGACTGTCCAGACGATCGGTGGGCAGCAGAGTTAGTATTAAATGGGGAGTTTTTGTGCTGAATTCAATCTGTCCTTTAGTCACGCCTGGTCTTCTGTTCTGCTTTATAAGGTCGTCATCAATGCCTGGGAAGGAATCGATCCAAAATATCAATGACAATAAATGATGCGACGAGTTTTCTATGACATTAACGATGTTTCATTAACATTTGACAACTATGGAAAAAGTTTTTTTTTTTTTTTTTATGTATATATATATATATATATATATATTTATATATATATATTTTTTTAATGTTTTAAACTTGCTTTAGGATGTCTGGCAAAAATGTCACTGTTTAAAAAGGATTAAAGTCAACTATGTTTGTAGAGTTCAGTCTTGCACTTTTTTCTAAAGTTTAAAACTTTCTTTATTAAACAATGTGCTTGTGCAACCTGGCACAAACAAATGGCAGTTTTTAATCATCAAATGAAATGATATTCATACATTGTAAAATGTAACTGTTATGGGGCACTGTACATGTTAAAAAAAATTACATTTATTGCAGAAAAAAAAATAAAAAAATTAATATATATATATATATATCTTTTTTTTTTTTCAAAGCAGCGTAAATAAATAAATATATATATATTTATATAAGGCTGTTAAAAGGCTTTTAAAAAGCTTTTAATGAAATATCCCACATTTGCTTAAAATAAAACTTTTTAGATAAAAATTTTGATTGATCAGAAAATGACCTGCAAATCTGGCTTGCAGCTCTTCACTCTTGTTAGGGACGATATTGTTTGTAGAAGGGATGAAAGTACAGCAGGGACAGTGAACGCTGATCTTGAGTCCGTGATTTCTCTCTAAAAGAGAAAAAGATTATTTTTCTTAGAGAAGGAAATACTTCTCATTTGACTTGGTCTTCTGCTTCTTTGAGCAGTAAATCTATGTTCAAACCCCCGGATGAACTCACTGACCTCTGAACGCCATCCACTCCTTCACAGTCTCAGTGACGTCGATAGAAAGCCACGCCCCTTTTGCTCGAGGCTCAACTGTTCTGGAGTCGATGTACCTCTGAGACGGTGCCGTCACGTCGTCAGATTTGAGAACCTGTGGGTGTGAAGGGAAAAAAACACAAGTTTATTTGACTTACCCATTTATTCATCTGCTGGTCTATTTCTTGCACTGCACAGCATGGAAGAATATGTGATATATAATATAGCCCTGAGGAATCAGCTGCCGCCTTTCGCTGCTCATCTTTGGAACGACCAAAGCCTTTTGTCTGGAAAAACCACATGCGATTTTCTCACCTGGTATATTTCCACGCGCTGCTCTGTGGTGCGCGCTTGTGGGTTTGGCGCTCTGAAGATGCGAAATTCGGCTTTGACCAAAGTACTGGAATTTCGCTCCACGTTGGTGACATCGAAGCCCACTCTCCTGAAGTATGGGCTTTGAGGAACTTGGTTGATTGAGTCTGCAGAATAAAAGCAGGATTCACTTCGGCCTTATTTACATTTGGTGGTCTGTGCGTGGTTTTCAGAGGGTCAACCTCAAGGAAATAAAACTTGCCTTGGTGCCAAAGCAACAGATGTAATGACTAACCCCTTTCAGCTTCTCAGAGGCCTCACTGAACTCAAGCTGCCTTATTATTAGCAACAAGATTGTATATTATAGGTGCGCTATATATAATATTTGTTAGATCAAATATATCCCTCAGGGATATTTTCAACACATTTTTTGAATCTGAAATGCCTTTTTTGTAGACTACATAAACTATGTATGTAAGGGAATGTCACAGAAACATATTCTGGTCATATTTCATTCAAACGTCAAAAGAAAACAATAATAATTTTGCATGAAGCAGACTTTTTTTAGGGTAACAGCTACTACTTTGTATTATAGCATTATTATAATGAACATAAGGCATATTTGACCTACTATTGAATAATTTTTTAAAATTGAAATTATTATTATTTTTTTTTTTTTTTTACCGTTATACCAAAACAATAAATTACAGTGACACACAGACCAGTAATCTGTTTGATATTATACTGATATTCATACATTATAACTTACACTTTTCTTTTTTAGGGCACATATATCTCTAAAGTAAAAGCACCAAAAAGGTATTCAAAGTAAATAAATAAAATAAATAAATGTATTAAAAACAAAGACGGAAGTAAGTTTGTGACAATTTATATTGCAAAACTATTATTGGGATTATAATTGCTCATATATATA
>JAUCMU010000026.1:7070572-7080774 GCA_032275025.1 Enteromius treurensis | reverse complement strand
TATACATTTTTTTACTGTGGTTATCTAATAATCATATTGTTATTATTGTGTTAAAAAGCAGAAATTAAAAATTAAATTATTAAAACTGCATATCGATTAGCATTCATATAAAGCCAATACTGGTCTAATAAATACTAATATGAATAGAAATTAATTATATAATGTAAAATAATACAATATATTTTTATTGTGTCAAAAAGCAGAAATAAACAAAGACTGAAAATAATGCATATCGGTTATCTGCAATTAAAAAGGCAATACTGGTCTAATAAATACTACTATAAAAAATTATTTAATAATACAATACGCAGTATAAATCTTGTTATTTTTGTGTTGGAGTTAAAAAATAGAATAAAAAAGAATGAAAATATAGCTTATCGGTTATCAGGCATAAAAACAATATATCGGTTGATATATATTTATTTGTTCATAACTTTCTCATTAAGCAAAATATAATTCCTGATATTTCGAAGGGGAAATACAGCCCTGCAATGTTCTTGAAAAAAAAATCTTGAAAACTAAACTGTGCACTAGAATTAAGTTTAATTAACTTACATAACCAGAATCACAGTAAATTCTTTGAACGGGCAACCATATCAGATAAAACTCCGTGTCACTCACTCGTATCTGTGCGCAGTGGCATCATATTGATCCGCTGCACCTCTTTGGCGTAATAGTCCTCCTCGCTGCTCTCCCGCTCGCACGCGGCTTCGGCCTGGCGCGCGCGCTCCTTCAACAGCTCCTTCGTGCTGTTGTAAAGTAACATCACCTCCACCGGTACCGACTCCGGTGGCGGGCTGGCTTCGGGTTCAGGAGGACTCCGGATGCGTAGCTTGCTCAAAATCTGTCCGCGCACCGCCTCGATCCTTTTAGATTTGTGATCGTCCAAGTTGTAAGACTGGCACGTGGAGAATCCCTCCGCTGACACAGACAGCTTGAGAACGAGCAAAGCTAGATTGATGAACCACATGGTTGATTGACAGATGAGAGGCTGGGGTGCGCTGCTCTATAACGCCCGGTTTGCTGGATGTCCTCGGGGAGGGCGCGCACTGAGCGCGTCTCTAGCAATGGGACAAACCCAAAGTGCGTAGGCTGCGCTGCTGGCGCTGTGTTCACCAGGTGAATGTGCCGGTCTGCTGTCAGATACGAACTTTTACCTCCTCATACACTGCCTGACATGTATGCACTCTAGCTCTAGTCTGTTTAGGATTTAAAAGAAAAAAACAATCAGGAAAGAAGACAGCGCAGAGGACATTAGTTGCGCCCGATGTGTGAATTTCAAGTATAATTTGAAGGATATCAGTGTTTTTTTCGAGGCGCAAACGTTTAAGGTTACAACTGTCTTAAATAGCCTACTAAATAGGCTAATAAATATACAATATGATAGTCTAGTTAATGTTTTGTCACTAAACTAAAGCGGAGCGTACCGTTGCTATAGTAACCACCTCATGCTACTAATTGATGTTTGTAAAGGTTTTATTTTATGGTTCAAACCCTCTCCAAAACCCCTTCGTTATTCACACCCTGTCTGAGCTACTCAAGTGTTAAATATCGGCCAGATTTCTTTGCATGTTGTGATGACAAGCGTAATACAAGAGTCCATTATTACAGACAAATGCAATAATATGAATCCGTATGGGATTTATAAACACAGCCTTTCCATCATGCTTCCCAGGGTTTTAAGTATTTACCGGTAAGGTAATAAATGGAACAGTTCCTCATGCTCGTCTGGTATCCAGTGATTCAGAGAGAAACTCCAAGTTCTGCTTTGAATTCTTGTGGTTTGTCTTGGAGCTTTAGCGAGGACCGCTAGTACTTTCTTTTAAAGTGACTCTCCAGCTCCTTTCCCATGATAGCTATAAGAGATCAGGTCAGATTTTATTATTTTCTTACAGCCTCGAGTCAAGATGCAGACCTGCCATCCAAGTGTTCAATCAAGCCCTTGAAGTTGCTTTAGGAAAATAAAATTATCCCATGACAAAGACTGACTGTCTCCAGTTGAACTGGATTTAATATAAACAGAATGAAAAAATGCTAGTCTAGGCTTGGCCTACCAGAGTACATCTTTTGCGACGAGTAATCCGTTTTAAAGGAGAGAGGGGGGGGGATTACAAGACCGTCAACAAAACGTCAAAAGAGAGCCTTTGAAGGTGTGAACTTAACTACTCTGCTATAATTAAAAAAACAAAACCTCTTTGGCTTTCAGAGCTACCAAAAACATCGCTTCGACAAAACAAGTTCCTAAAGTTTTCTGAAGTTTGAAAGGAAGAGAAAAACATACAGCAGCTGTGTGTGGGAGAAAGGGAGGGAGAGAGAGAGAGAGAGAGAAGGAAGGACAACAGAAGCATTGAAAATCAGATATTGAATTTTAAACGTCACGTTTTTAGAAACATAATAAACATTTGATTTAATGATTTAGGACAGCGTGTCAAATATTTCTTTAGTGATTACAGTATTATTCGCAGCTGTTCGCCTGTAACTTACTGTAGATTTAAATGCATGTTATTAACTAGCAACAGTCTTTATCTTTATCTTTACAGAACAAATGCTTTTCTGGAAACCAAAATCAGAAGGAAAAAGGTTGATGTGGATTTCTGGTTCCCAGAATGCTTTTTATGAAGCTGTTTTAATAGTTTTATTCTGTAAAGATAAACAACTTGTTTTTGTTTATTGTTCATTTATATTTAAACAAACTGTTGCCAGTAAATTTGATAAATATAAATCTACAGTAAGTTACTGGCAAACCAGCTGCATAACTACAGCTAATAAAAAAAAAAAAGTTGTAATGTTAATTATTTTGAATACAATTCAGATGTGCACAACTTCATCGGCTTTCAACTTTATCGTCAATTTAATGTTTTAGAAATTCAACGTCAGTGCATGCAAAAATGTTAGTAAGCCTTTTAACATTTTTTAAAACCATCTCTAGACACAAACATATCTTAATCAACTGCTTCAGAAATGTGAAACATGTTCACCAATGAAAGGTGTTACATTCGTTTATTTACAGCTTTTGAATTACATCTGAATGCTTTTGAAAAACACAGTAGAAGCTTTGTTATGCATTATATAACAATTTGGTTGTGACACCATAACAAAGCTGCACAAGTCTATTTAGCCGTTCTCTTGTGAAATGTTATGTCAGTATTTCTCACAAACTTTTCCAGATGGCATCATTGCATAACAATGGTGACACTTTTTTGGAATCTTTTCTTGGCAAATGTGTTTCCAAGCAGCAGTCTGATATTTAACACGAATCTTTACAAACAGTCAAATATCCACCACAGCAGGCTGAAGTTACTGACTGACTGTTTCTTAATTTGTTTACCTTGGAAATAAGACAATGTGCTTTTCTAATCCAATATTTCCCTCATGCATTTAACAGACCCGTTTAAAAAAGCCCCACTGGACACATTTAAAATAGATTTACTGGATATTAATTTCACCTTCCATTTTGTTTCCTGGAGAGAAATGATAGATATCCAAGGCCTCGATCTAAGCTTTCCCATCCTTTCATTTTGAGCAACCTTCTTTGCTCTACTTCCACTCCCTATCTTTCTTCTCATTTTTAATTACAGTTCACCATCTACATGATCGTTAATCTTTCAAAAACAGCTTTATAGCTGCTCTCTCCACCTCTCCATTATGACATTATTATAGTTTGGCCAAGAGGGCTGTAATTGAACTTCAAGGGAAGGCAGAAGGTATACGACACCAAAAGCCTTGAAGAAATGAGATATTAGGAACCAGAACGAGACACCAAAGGGCTGGGATTTTTCAAAGGCTAAAAACATTTCCACAGAATGGCTATTTTCGTGTTAAAACATGAATTCAGCGTTTGATCTCTGGTTCTGAATCAAAGAAAACGTGGAATAATCTGACGTGTTTGCGGAGCCTCGCGCGCCATCACGCGGAAGGAAGAAAGGCGCAGGGCCTCTCTGGTGGTTCGTTGCGGTATTGCAATATAACATTCAAAAATAGAGAGCTCGAAAACAGTTTATCCCGTTTTTTTCCTTTTAACCTCCCTCAAACTAAATATAGTCGCTGGCCTGCCACGTCATCTTGCTCTCAGAGGTTTCTGTGTGATATGAATAAGTCCTTGGCAGAGTTTGTTCCAAGAAACTACGACAGCTGACCTAGATAATCTCAGACAAGCACACTGACTATGGAATGAGTTTAGGCTCAAAATGATTAATAGATGCACGCACAATTATCCATGCGGTATATAAATTTAATGCATGCTTCTTATTACAAACACACCTTTGAAATTGTGCATTTGTGAATCAGGTAACCCGCGTTCATTTGAGGTTTTGTTCGGCTCGTTTGGATTTTGAGACTTCATTTTGGCATTTGTACAGCTTGTCACAACACACGCAGAAGGATCACTGCCAATGTGCGTTTCTACACTGAAACAAATGGTGCTCAACTGGTGTCTGCAGAATGTGCTGGGTTCAAAGTAATTTGAATCTAATCTATTTATAGAGTATAAATGTTCTATTTTCTATTAAAATGTCATAATTTGCGCGTGCATCTATTGATTTCTTGCTCGAGTCGATCCTGTTCCGGTTCATTTGGATTCTTTTGCCTGAGCAGTTTATGATATATTAATGTAAAACAGACCAGTTTTATTCGCAAACACGTCTTTATTTGTACAGATCGCTGTACAAGCATTTAATCCTGAATGTCCACATACTCAAATTGAAAGGTGTTTGTGTGTTTGTAGTAAGAAGCATGCATTAAATTCATGTAGCGCATGGATAATTGTGTGTGCATCTATTAATCTTTTTGAGTCTTAAATCATTCCATAACTGACTGCATGAAGGCAATGCTTACACAGACAGCAGCCTTATAGCCTTAGCTACTGGGTTATTATTGTAAATGATTAAATATCGCTGAAAAAAATAACTAGAAATAAATAAAAAATGACAGCTGAAAAAAGTTTTAGGTTCGTTAAGTTAAAGAACGGATATTACTTAAAAATAAAAAGGTAATTTTCAAACTAAATAGTAATGAAAAAACAAACAAAAAAATGAGTGTGGAGTTAATCTTTAACTTGCATCCACAAAAACATGGCACCTGTTATAATATGAATTTATAACATTATTTACTCGTAAAATCTCAATTTAGGGACAGATCAGAAAACAAAGATAATATAACTGAAGAGACAAAAGCAATTGAAATAAATGAATAAATATTATACTCGCGCACACACACACACACACACACACACACACACATATTAGTATTGTTATTGTAAAACAATTGACATTATTATTTAAAGGTTGCACCAACCAGTAATAGCAGACAAATTGTTTAGAAAAAGAATCAACTAAAGCCTATAAACTTAATCAATACAAATTTATTTGATATTTTACAAAGCACAATATACAATGACAGAAGCAACAAAAAAGGGAATTTTCATAGTAACCAAATGCAGCCGCGTGTTTGGAGATCACAGTTGAATGTGACTATAGATCAGAATAAGTTGTGAATTATGGTCTTGGCTTTCTCTGCATTATCCTTTTCTTCAGGGACGCGTGTGGCAGCTTCTACTCGCCTTCATTGAGTAACATGTTGGGAACACCTTTAGAAATCGGGAACTCTCTGCCAGATTCAGGACACTGTAAACATCCCTCTATAACCTCAACCTATGAGGAAAGAGAACACCGCTATTAGCACTAATTTCAAATTTGACATCTTTCTCTAGTCTGACCGATCTAATCAATCTTCAAATATTGTTGCTATTAGGGCAAATGTGAGCTCAAAAAAGGTATATGTAATAGACAACTGCGTTTGAGAAAAATGTCCATAGTAAACAACTAAACTAATAGAAAGTATTTAAGGATTTTTTTTTTTTTAAAGTAATCTGATGTGTCGCACCTCCAGTAGAATTCTGTGAACTTTACGCAGGAACTCCTCGTCGTTTTCATAGTCTGGTATGAGAGCGCTGGGCAGGTCTGGAGTCTGTCCGAGCTGTTAAAAACACTTTGTGAGTATCCCTCAGTCCACCAGTTTAATGCAATGGGAGACATGTAAAAATCAGCCGATAGTTATGTGTCATGCACAGACAAAAACAGTTTAAACAGTCCTCGCTGGAAAGCTGTACAAATTCACCCCTCTTATTAAATATCATTGAAATGACATGAAGCACATTATTTTCACTCACCCATTCTGCTGCCTGGATCAAAGCGCTCCACTCCAGTTTAGGAATCATTCGGCTCACAAACTGAGCACTGAACTCCAGCTCATTCACTTTCACTTCTTTTGCCTTCATTTAAGAGCCAAGACAGAACAAGAGTCAGATTTGTCATTTAAAAACATAGTGTGTGTCTATAGGCTATATATATACATACATACAGTAGTCAGCATTTGAAGTGGATCATAACCTTTTAATAGAGTTCTCCAAAAACAAAAACAATACCCGTCTTCTTGTCTTATGACAACTTTGATGAACTTTAATGATCCACTTCAAATCTCGACTACTGTATATATATATATATATATATATATATATATATACACACACACACACACACACACATATTTACAGATATATGCACACACACACATTTTACAGCTACACATCAATATATATTATCTTCGGCAGTGGACATCTCGAGCTTTAACACTCATCTTATTTCGTATTTTAAATACAAAATTAAAATCTTGATTGTCAAAAATATTTCATAGCCATGCAGCTTTCTTCTTACGTCTGTTACGAACGTTTGATTTTTTTTGAGCGATGATAAAATATAATGACGTCTGTGTGCTGTATTAAAGAGTAACGTCATCTCAAAAATAAATACTATTTGTTAATAGATAATACTGCTCTGTAAGTTACGTGAAACTCACCTTGATAATAAGTGGGTATCCTTTAATCACACCTTTCACGTGGGACGTTAACATGTTATGTGTTAAAAGCTTCATTTCGACACTATATGTGCTTATATTTCAGAAGTAGCGTTAACGGATTATAAAGGCGTCACGTTATAAACAACAACCACATGCGTTTCAGCGATGACTGTGTGCAACCGCTAAAACAAACACCCGAGAAACAAAGCTCGGTGTGTTTGGTTCCGCGTGCAGGGCTACAGTAGCTGGCGATTAAATTCATGATTTGTTTTACTTCATTCAAACGAATATGACTTTTCTAAAAGGAAAATATTTATTATTGATCTTTTTGTTTGGTATTTTATACAAAGCTGAGTAACTTAAAAACTTGCGGACAGCCTTTAAAGCTTTATTTAGAATCTATAGCCAGAAGAACTTTTTTTGCTAAATTTAATTTAAAATAATCTTGTGATGCCCTTTTATTTTAGTTTGTACTTCTGTAAATATGAAAAATGTTCAGAACCTTCTGTTAAATTCTGTGAATCTGAAAGTTCAGTAAAAAAATAAAATAATAAAATAACTGCATTATATCACTATTCTAAATTATAATTAATGTCAAACATCTTTATAAAAAGTGCTAAATGATCATAATGTCCTCCATACTAAAATTCAACAATTATTTTGTAATAGCATCTGGGTCACGAGTAAACACAAACACACACATTGGGACACTTGCACAAATTTTAAATGACAACATCTGATGGGTAAAATGGGTTTGACATAACTTTAGCCACATTTCTTTTTTTCACCTATTTTAAAAATGTTAAATTTAAGTAAACTTGTGCAGCAGTGGGTTTTAGTCTATAAGCTATATATGTGTATATCAGGGGGAAAAAATTAACTGTTTGCTATGAGACAAAAACTTTGTCACGTAGAAAAAAAAAATCCATGTTTGTTTAAATCTATTAATGTAATTTTCTTGCTTATAAAGCAATATAAAATCATTAACTTACACTATTATTGCCTTTGTGGATGCAACATTTACAACAGTAAATAATTTTTTTATTTTTTTCAAATGCACATTTTTATTCCTTTTTTTTGTATTAATTTGTTTACACATTGTCTTGGTACTATACAGGTAATTCTTACAGCGTATGATATAGTTGTAATTACAGAAGAAACAAACGCACTGATTGCTATGAATCACATAGCCAGCCATCAATACACAAACATGCATATCCTGACACACTCACTCAAACACACTGTACATACTGAGACACACCAAAAAATCACTTCCCTTACACTGTTATGCAATCAACAAAAACGTGAATGGAACATTACCCATAAGCCCTTCATCAACCAACCCATCTTCCTGTACAAGGACATTAAATGCTCGACATTATCAGTTTTTACATTTCACTAGCCATAATAACACACAAAATAAAATATTTAAAACATGAAGGAAGGCAACTAATGAGACGAAAGCAAGCAAGTTTGAATGAGGATTAAATGGCAGGTTGAATCTGTCAAGAACATGCCTGGGTCATATTTTACATCAAAAACAATAGAAAAATGTTTTATTTTTATTTCATTATTTTTTAGTGACAATTTAACCACATTTCCACAATCCACAAATCCCATTATTGTTAAAAAAAAAAAAACATTGACTGCAATGTGAAAAAAATAGCAGAGTATTTATTTATTGATATTATATATGTGTGTGTCGTACTGACTTTAACCAAAAAATACTGCATTACGGAAATTAATTAATTACAATGCATTACAGATGCAAGAAAATAAAGTGCAGAAAATTCTAAAATTGGCTTTATTTTCTTTATGCGAAATATAATTACCTAATTTTATCTTTTAATTTTGGGGTTAAATATGACCTGGACATTTTGTCAAATTCACCCAAAAGGACAAGACAATAATCCTTCATTAAATTCTGAAAGCTGCGAAGATGAATAGAAAAATTAAATGAGCTCTCTCCCATACAAAGACTGCATCACTCAAATAACGAATGCATTATTTTAGGCTTAAAGAGTTTAAAACAAGATCTTTATAATGCCAATGAAGTAGAATTATGGCACAAAGACATCAGGATAGAAGAATCAATTTCCTAGTGTTCAATGAAAAGTACAGTAAGGCCACCTCAACGCATTCGATAAGCGTTTCACCTTACCTAAATGAGCAATAAACGACAACATTATTTGTGAAATACTTCAGAGGGAGAATATGGGTTCAATCAGATGTTAAATGACGGTTTCGGAAAGAGAGAGACAGAGAGAAAAGAAACATCTGGTCTTGAGCTTGAACAATTACAGACTGATATGATTGCATATGTTTCAATACGACAAGATGAGACTGAGCTGCACTTGGCTGACTAGAGCAAAAGTGCAAGACCAAAACATTTGCATTTCATGAAACAATGTGTGCAACTATGTGGAAGCCACTTAAAAATGTTTCAGTTTCCATTTTTTTGTCCTTTGTTTTTGCACTGATACTCACAGATGAACTCGCATTCACTCGCTCACATACATACTAACAAAAATCACTTCAGTAACACCTGTCCATCTCATTCTTGGCCATCTTCGGTGCGCCACTTTAAGAAGTCCTCTTTGCGCGCATCTGGTTTAATTTGGTTCCGCATTCCTCCCAGTAGGTTCGAAGTGGCCTCTGAGGCAACTATAAGTGGACGGACTACAGTAGGCGGGATCTGGCGCAAAACCCCGCCCACTGCACCAGGAAGACCTTTCTGCTCGTGACCACGAGAAGCGACATCACACAGGGTCTGAGCGGTGTCAATCACTCCCTGAGAAAGATGAAAATGGCATGAGGACGTCAGTGAGAAAGAGAGCTGGACTAGCCAAAAAACACTTTATATTAATCTTAATAGCCACAGAGATTAACATGTTGTCAATAATACAGGGATGTACCTCTCTGACGGTGTCATAGGCCTTGGCTACACCCTCTCTGAGGTCAGCTGGTTGAGGGGTGCGTCTGGGGCGGGGATTGGGACGTCCCTCAGTGATGTAACGTGTCAGAGGTGGAGTCGGAGATAAGATGTCATATACTGTCTCCGCAGTGGCCTGGAAAAAAACAAACGGGCCGAAAAATAAAAACATTAACTAAATAAATATTATTACAAAATAAAAATTGTCATTTAATATGTAATTTAACAAATGTAAAAATATAATCTAAAATAATATAAATATAAAATTTGTTTTACTAAAAAAATTAAGAATAATAATGAATAATAATGAATAATGATAATTATAAATAAAAAATATCTAGTAACATTGTAAACTAGCAACAAATAAAATAATACAATTTAATG
Organism: Enteromius treurensis; assembly: GCA_032275025.1. Lineage (NCBI taxonomy): Eukaryota > Metazoa > Chordata > Actinopteri > Cypriniformes > Cyprinidae > Enteromius > Enteromius treurensis. Next base: position 7,070,606 of record JAUCMU010000026.1, on the reverse strand, counting down.
TTTACTTAAAATTTAAATAAACTATAAATTGATG
>JAUCMU010000026.1:7054122-7065256 GCA_032275025.1 Enteromius treurensis | reverse complement strand
GAGCGTCTCATCGGGATTGTCTATGCTGACTGACTTGTTGCACGCCGTTCTGTTGTTGTGGGGACATTTCCACGTCCCGAAACGTGACGCTGAACGAAACAAACTGTGATTGGCTGTTTGACTTATGGGCGGGCCTTGGTCAAAGAAAGATGAATTCCAGACCTTCAGCTGTAAGTTTGGCTACGCAAGACTAGATAGAAGATGACACGACTAACTTCCCCACTTAAAATATTTTTTAATATTGAATTATAATATTTATTTATTGTTTTATTATTTACTTTTGGGGCAAGAAGCCGTGTAATAAGCGGGATAAAGTCCAGCTTCGCGTCGGGCTGCCGATAAGCCTGTCAGACTTAATTCTGTGATAGCAAAGTGCTGGCTGTATATTATCCCTCACATAAAAGACTGGTCACGAAACAACTCTATTATGCTACACATTTTGTTGTTAGAGATTTGCCTAATATATTTAAACTACGTCCAAAGTCTCACCAGAATCCTGGGTCTCTTCCTGTAGGATTCTCTCTGTGTCAATCAAGGCATCTGTGAGGTCATACTGGTTAATCTCTGCTGTCTCTGCTGGAGGGCAGGGCGGAAGGGAGGCAGGACTTTCTGACAGCTAAAAGAAAGATTTTAGAGCTGAATATGATGGGGAGAAAGAAGTTATACTATAGCTGTAAAAACATCATACCAGAAGTTTCTGTCCGGCGATCTCTGTGGGAGATGTGTGGCGAGGGGGAGGGTGAAGATCGCCCTGGGAAACCAGGTACTGCAGCATGTTAACCAGAGCAGCGCATGAGTCAGCACAGGTGTGCACGTGAACTACATTATTAGAACAACGAAGCTCGAACAACGGCTGAGTCTGCAAAATATTAATAAAGAAATACAGATAATTATTAACAATTTGGAAGATAAAAACAAAGAATCTGTGAATAATATATATAGTTGAAATGCTATGAAATCTTCAAGCCAGGGGAGGTTGCAATGAAACGAACCAGTTTACTCGAGTCAGTTCCTTTCCAAGTTGTTATGGCCAGTTCCAGCAGATCAATGTCTAACACACACACATAGTCTGGAACAGGCAAAAACCATAGAATTAGGGGTTACCCACCTAATAAACATTAATGCAAAACAAGACTTTAAAAGCTACGTTTGTTCTGTACCTCGTCTCAAATCCACAGTATCATTTTCACATTTATCAGACAGGTACAACGCTGAGTCATCTAAGATAAACCTAAAAAAAGATTTCAGAGCTGTTAGGTCCCAAAAAAAAAAAAATCAATCAATTAATTTCAGTGCAACCATTTAGGATCACAGCATAGTGACCAATACCTGAGGTGAAAGGTCGCAGTGTCTACAATGATGTTGCTGGATAAAGAAAAAGACTCGGCTGTAAACAATACTCGCAGAGGAAGATAAAGCGGCCTGGAGGGAGAAACGAAAACGTTTACAGATTGAACTATTATACTATTTACCAAGTATTTTTGTGAGACCGATTTCTACAATACCTGTAGTCCACTGCACAAGTGGCCAGGTGAGTGTGAAGGACCGTGATGACTGCAGGTGGGGTGTAGCCTAAAATGTCATCATCAATGACATCAAGGAAATCGACAATCTGTATAGAGAACGGTATTATTACAATTCACTGAAAACACCATAAAAAACACATTTGAGTTATTCGCATTAAAAATGTTGACAGCTAAAAAATAGCAATCTAACTTTTTCTAAATTTCTCATTTAATTCAGTTTAACTTGATGTACCAAAAAAAACTAAAACTGGAGTAAAAATTAATAAAAACTAAAAATGGAAATAAAAATTGAAAGTATAAAAATGAAAACGAATTAACATATTAAGTCAAAACAGTGATGTTCTTATTAAATAAAACTATAACCTTTACAAAATAAAGTCAATAAAAAAACAAAACAATAAATCTAAATAGTAGACAAATTTAGTAACTAAAAGACGTTGTCATGGCAACTAACTGATACATTTTTTTGGGTTGAAATGACTACAAATGAAATAAAAATTAATTAAAGCTATATAGAAATTAGTGCTGTCAAGTGATTTATTGCATCCAAAATAAACATTTTGCATAATATATTTATGTGTGCTGTGTATATTTATTATGTTTATATAAATAAGTACACAAACATGCATGTATTTCAGAAAAATGTTGTTTATATATTAAATATATTTATTATTTATATTATAAATTATATTAATATAAATATAGACGTAAATATTTTCTAAATACATACTCAGAACACTCAAATATTTTATGTGAACAAAAACTATTGTTTAGCATGTGATTAATCACGATCAATCGTTTGACAGCATATAAAGAAATTCAGAAATATATAAAATAATTCACATTAGTCAAACATTCGAGACAGATGCACACACCTATTTAAAGCTGATATCTAAAATAGTTACTAACATGTACCTGCTCATGCCAGCTATGATTGGTTATCGCCATGTGATGTCGTAAAGTAGCACCATGGAGTCGCAGTGCGACCACAAACTCCTGCAAAGAAAATGAGGTAAATACTTACAAAAGACAAACAAACAACAATCATCTCATAGTCAACCCAACTGACAGGTGACAAGAAGAAGAGATAGCACAGACCTTCACATTTCTTTCAAGATCTAACGTGATCTTAATGGCAGTCGACAACATCTGAACATCGGTTTCTCGGCCACCAACACTGCTCACCCCCACCTCTGTGGGGTAAATGGTAGGGTCCAGATGACCCGGGGAAGTGAACCTGGGCATTTCCAGTTTCACAGGAATAGGGGAGTCTGGGACCTCAGCTATATAAAGAGTGAAAGACGAAAAAAAGCATTTTGCATTTCAGAATAGGATAGCAACTTTTTCCCATGAAAAACGTAAAGGAGTCAAATTTTTTAATGGTTAAACAGCTCACCTTTATGGTACAGCTCTACTCTTCTGCTTTCTATGGTCAGGAAGCTGAGATTGGGATTGTTCTGGTGTTGCGCCACACTAAAAATCTTTCCTCCTTCCAAATCCAAAATAAGTTCTCCATGACAGAGGTCCATTTTACGTCCAGCTTCATTCTTCAAAGGAATGGTATCAGAATATGTAAAGTGAAATTTTACTGCCACTGGTGTCGACATTTATCATATATATTATTGTGACAATGCTACAATTTTATCATGCGTTTTTTTCTTCTCATTTACCTTGCAGTCCGTCATAGCTTGGAGACGACCTTTGCCAATCAGTACTGTTAAACAGAGCAGACTGAGGGCATGGCTGGACTGAGGCTCTAATGGCTTCCTTCGTTTTGATTGCTTCGCTGAGAAGAATTGAGACTCCTCCTCCTCAGAGTCAGATTCTGAGATGAATAATTTGAATCCAAAACATTGGATTATAAATAAATACATTTTAAAAACACTTGTCTTTGCAAATCATTTAAATCACAAATACATTTAAGACCAATAAAACCAATTAAAACTATATAAAAATAATTAAAAAAGACTAATAAAAATACAAAAGCACAATAGATCGCTAACTAAAACTACAATTAATATATAAATACTGAAAATATAAAACTAGAAGCATGTACAAAAATGAATACTTGCAAAAAATAGTATATAAAACGAGTACAAATGCTCATAGTCAACATATGAAACGGATGAGCGTGACTGACCCAGCCTGAAGGCAGATTTACAGAGGTAAAATTCATCCTCCTCAGGTCTGTGGTGGTGAGAGGGACTGCGAGAACTTTGAAAAGAAGAAGGAGGAGCAGGAGGAGGGGACGGAGGTGGTGGAGGAGGCTCCCACATCAACAGATCATTATTAATCCTGAGGAGAAAGAGATAGTGGAGCTCGACATCAGTCAAACATGGCTTTATTTTAACATTGTATTTATTTCATTTCATTTGCATATAATCTGAAATGTACATTTCAGTTTGAAAAAGGCATTTAACAGTCAATGTTTAGAGATGTATATTTATGTATTCAAACGTTCATTCTCTTGAATGTGTGAGTGTTAAGGAATACCTGTTATAGATGCTCAGAAAAGCCTCTTTACTGGGCAGGAGAATGTAGGCTACAGGAAACGTGATATCCACCACATACTGACACTGACATATACACTGAGTCTGAAACTCATCCATCTCCTCTGGGTCGGCTGGGATCACCATCTGAGACAAGAGACAGAGAATGAGACACGTACAGGAATGAAAGACATACAGACGGATGGACGGAGGTACCTCTTCTGTCTCAAACATAGTGCGGTTGGAGGAGAAAGGAGAGCTGTTTTTCTCTCGGAGTTCACAAGGGTTCTCTAGAGACATAGAGCCCAGACCCAGATCCCTGTTCAGCCCTTCACAAACACCCATACTGTCAGAATCCACTCCTTCATTCACTCGTATCTGAATCCTACAGATGGAAAAGAAAGGGAACAAAGAGAGGGAGCTACGAATGCTTTCCTAAGATTTGTTGTTGTTTTTATACAACTAAAAATTGGTATAACTTTTCATTGTGCTCAGACACACATACACTATCTAACTCACCTGGGAATGCCATCAGGGTTCTGTGGATCTGGGCTCTTTTGCACACGGATGCAGGGAAATGCCTCTCCATCCCAGCCCTCATACACTCCTAAAACACACATACAAACTCTAGGTGAGTTTAGAAAGAAAATACCACTGTATCCTGAATTTATATAAATATATATATATATATATTTTTTTTTTTAATATATTTTAAGGAATGTTGGCAACCAAACAGCTGCTGATAGCTTCAGACTTCCATTGTATGGTAAAAATAAAAGTATGGAAGTCAACGGCTACAAGCAACTGTTTAGATACCAACATTCATCAAAATATGTTCTTTTGTGTTCAGAGGAAAAGATAGATTCATGAGAATGAATTAAAGATGGATGTTTTTTGTTTAGTTTTTTTGGGGTGAACTATGCCTTTAGGCTGATATAATAATATTAGAAATAATAAACTTTTTTTTTTGCTTTGGTTATATAATGAAGACAAAATATATATTTTTTTAACATTTTGATGAAAGATTTAAAAAATATTTTCCCCTCACAATAATGTGCACTGACTAGCAATATTTATTAAAAATGTAAATATGATTTTGATTTAGTGATCTCCTGTGTTAATACATATACATAAACATTCAAATGTGCAGTGTTATTATACAGCTGTAAAAAAAAAACAACAGCTATATCTATTTGAATATATTTGAAAATGTAATTTTCTTTTGCATCATTGCTCAAGTCGTCAGTAACCCATGATCCTTCAAAAATCATTCTAATACGCTGATTTGCATGAGAATAATTTTTATTATATTTAGGGCCGGGACTTTAACGTGTTAATTTAGATTAATTAATTACACAAAAAATAACGTGTTACGTTTTTTAACGCATTTAAATCGCACTTATTTTTGCACCGCTGAACGTTTCTCACTGGATGAGTTACGGCGGACTGATTACACTGGAGCACCAACTAGCGTTATATAAAGCTATTTATTTCATTTGGATGAATTTGTCTCTTTTATCTGATTTACTGATCATTTATGAACAATGAGTAAAAATAAACTGCTAGCAATAACTTCAGAGAATTGGGTGGGCCAGAGGGGCTGCTGTGCAAATATTTAGTGGCTCCTCCCCTATAGCAGATCAAATCTCACTCCAAACTTTTGCTAAAATTTGAGAGCCCTGTTGAAGTATTGTGTTTTACTGAAAAAGAAAAACAGTTTACAGAAGGTCTACCAACCAACATTACACATTTAAACAGGATTCTTTGACGTCTATAAAGTTACATTAAGAACCCCATTTATTCCAAACTGTCTTCTTTCAATGTTTCCTTGCTGTGAAAAAATCCTACTGACATCACATTTCTGAACGCTAGCATATATGACAAGTGAATAAAATGAATGGATGCCTCACCGTGCATATCAGTGAAACATGCTTCCAGTAGCTTTGTGAGTTTGGCCCCTGGGCTGCAGGGGCCGTCCCGCTGAACATCTGGGCCCTGCTGAGACTTCAGCTCCAGATTAGAGATCTGCAAGCTCAAAATCTCATTGCGCACTTCGCGCTGGTTTAAGGGCCGCCTCAGCCCCAGGGGTCGAAGGTCAGGGATGGGGAAACGGACCTTCAACACGGCATAAGGAGACTGAAGCAGAAGAGAAGAATGGAGCTCCAAAGAATGCGACTGCAGAGAAAAAAAAAAAGGCAGATGATTAAACCATACATTACAACCAATTTTACTGTGCAAGGTTAAATATTATTATTTGTATTTTATTTATATTTTTTTTGCTGAGGTTGATGCTTTTGATAAAGCGTGTTTAGTGACCTCTGAAGCCTGTGCTGTGTTTCTTTGAGGCGTTGCTGGACAGTGACTCAAGGCCTCCAGGATGTCCTCCAGTCGGCCTATAATGTCCAGGTCCAACTCAGAGCTGAGCTCCCCGAGCTCAACCCGCAGAGAGCTGTCTCTGCGTATCACACGACGCCTGCTTCCACTCTGTAGGAGAACAAGAAGAACACTTTCACACACAGTACTGTGCAAAAGTCTTAGGCCACTAGTATTTTCAGCAACAACAAAAAAAAGGTTTTAAAGGTTATTTCTATCTTTTGCAGTAGCGTGTCAGTTGGAAATATCAGTTTCCATTTCCAAACATTATTTTTGTTATTAAATTGTAATAATGCGGTGAGATTATTGTCTGACAACAGCTCGTGCTCCACACAGAGATCTGATCTGATCATCATCCAGTCTGTCTGGAATGACATGAAGTAACACAAGAAACTGAGACAGACTTAATCCAGAAAAACTATAGCACGCTACCGCAAAAGATAGCAATAACTGACTTAAAACCATTTTTTGTTGATGAAAATACTAGTGACCTAAGACTTTTGCACAGTACTGTAGATCTATGGCAGAAAGTATAAAAGACACTTCAGTGTCACAGGACTGTAGTACCTTACGCATGTGTTTCTCAGACAAACTGTGGTGGAACTGGGCACAGGGTCTGGCAGTGGTGCCCATCGTGAAGAGACCGGCTGACTGGAACTGCAAGAGCTGGGAAAAGAAAACGTGTGGACGCACAAGCTCATTTTAAAGGAACTCTTCCAGAACCTTCATCAGCCTGCATGATGTCTCCAGCTGGATTTGCGAACTTCTGGCCGGTCTGACTTAAAAACTCAAACTGTACTCACATCTGTTTAACATTCTCCCCGAGCACTTGGCAAAGCCTCGGACGTGTGACTGTATTACATCGCTGTAATGATCTGGTGAACAACTGCTAATTTTCTGATTTTAATGAGCGTTTGACTGTTTTGACAGTCCAGAGTGTGTCTAGAGTGCAACAGCTATTAAAAATGAAACTCAATACTCAACCAAATGATGAAATAAAAGTGTTTCAAGAGAACGCATAATGAAAAACAGAACTTTGCTTTCACTTTGGTTTAAATAAGAGAGTTCAAAAGGTTATTCAGCATTTGGCCAGTGTGTAAAAGCCAGCCAAAGAAATTGTTGAATTATGTCTTTTTTTTTTTTCAAAAGATTTCATCACAAATATCTTAATTTATGTTCTGAAGATGAACAAAGGTCTTGCAGGATTGGAACAACATGAGGGCGAGTAATTAATGACAGAATATAAATTATTGGGTGAATTATCCCTTAAACAATAATGTTCAATCCCACAACATTAGTTAATGCACTGGATTTGATGTGATTTGAGGAAAATCATTATTGTGATTTCAAATTGATTTAGGTTTGCTTGTTTGTAGGGATACAGTTTAAAAATAAAAATAATAATAATAATAATAATAATATACTAATTTCTGATTTTTTAATTCCATACAGCTTTTATTTTGAAAGAAAACCGCAGAGAAGCTGAAGAGCTATTTTGTTGACATGCATGTATTTATTTTAAATGCAGCCTTTGCAATCTCATAATCACTAAGCAAAATCACAATTTCAGTTTAATTTATTTTTTATAAATCAACATTAATCTAGATCAGTGCACATTTTATTAATGTATTAATGATAATAAAATTAAAGTTAGTTCATAACATTAATTTATGCTTACAAATTTAATTTCACTGTAAGTTTACAGCTGAGGCTTAATTAAAATAAAAAAATATATATCTTTTTTAATCTGCAATGACTTACCAATCAATCTTGCAAATTGTATTACTGAGTTTAGGGTTTAAAAGAGCAACAACAAAACGTTGGATAAATATTTGGGTGAAAGAGTATGCTGTGTACCTCAGTGTACTGTGGACCGTCCGAGTCCCACAGGCACTCCAGCAGTTCCAGCCTGCTGAAGGAGAGGTCAGAGGTCGTGGCTCGGGTGTGCCGCCCTGCGCTACGCATCTCACATGCCAGCTGCACTGCCGCACCAGTGACCCTAAAGACCCAGAGAGAGTCAAAAAAAGAGTATGTGGACATGCATATACCCTTGGTAAGCATAGCAGGTAAGTCCTGCCGTACCTGATGTGGGAATGGGGACATGCTTTAGCAAAGTTTCCTCTCAGATTGTGGAAGTCTCTCTCACTGAACATGCTGTCCTTAAAGAAGCCAAGCTCACGGAAAAACACCTGTGAAACCTTAGCCAATGAGGAAAGCCCGTCCGGCCCGGGAGGAGGGTCCTGCTCTAACAGAGTAAGTGTGACTCCGCCCAGAGAGAGGCGGAGCAAGGAGTCTGGTTTCAGCGGCTCTGACTGACCGCTTCGGGATGACCGTTCTATTGGCAAAAGAAAAAAAAAGGACCGATGACGAATTGCAAGAGAAAACTTTAATGGAATGCAGTGACACACAAAAAAGGTTTAGATACATACTGGGAGGTCTGCTACATTGAGGCAAACTAGCTAATGATCCTGGTACAGGATAACGACGAGGACAGTTGAGCATTCCCTGTAAGAGATATAGAGTGCAAGCCAATCATAAACTGCACACAGATAGCTAAAGCATTACAGGTTGATAGACTTTTTTAGTTAAACATTGCTCCAAGTGAGTTTTGAAAAATGGAGCCTATTCATTTATTATTATTGCGTGGTGCATGCATAATAATAAGATTAAAAACCACAGCAAATATAATGTCTTTAAAAAAAAGGGGAGGGGGGGAAAGAAAAAGTTTTTGCAAACTGTTAAAAACCAAGTCTGACATCCATTTATAGGCATTCTCTGAAAAATGTTTGGACACCAGAATGAGCATCAGAAATGCAAAATATGCTGAACGTCCTTAGAGAGGATACAGTTCATAACAGCACTGACCTGTGGAGACAAAGGGTTTGTTTGAATCAGGCTGCTTTGGCTATGAATGGACGACTCCATATCGCTGTCTGACAGTTCACTCCCAGAGCGTGTTGACAACACACTGCTGCTCATACAGCCAGGACCCATTGAATAAAACATCTCTGAGAAAAAGGAGACAAAAATACGAAATTTTGGCAAAATACTGAACTGTAAATAGTTCCAGAAAAAGATAATTAATTCTAACACGGCACTTTTTTAGTCAAGAGTCTGAATCCTTCCTTTTTAAGACGCATTTATGGATCAGATTTCAACCTAATGTCAAAGTGAGGAACAAATCGGGTTTAATTAAGATAACAAAATTACGTGATAATGTTATTATGCACTTAATACACCAGCTGAATAGCAACTGTATATATTTTCTGGCATTCATATGACAGTTGTTCAATTAATTCAGCATTGAATGTGAAAATGCAAAGACAAAGAGAGATATACACTTATGGATGTTATATAAAATGTTATATTTCAAACAACTATCTATAAAGTTAAGTTAAATACCATAACTTTTATTGTTTCCAGGCATTGATACTGTCACATATGAAACTGAAGGTCAGGATGAGGATATTACATGTTGTAGAATACATTTTTTCACACTCTGATTGCACAATACACAATTCAGCAAATGTTGCAGGTTAAGCAGGTACGCCATTCATAATACAAATTAACATACATGCTGATAGAACACTAGTACAGCAGTACACCAATATCACCTGTAATGATCTTAACAAAATATTGAATCTTTGTCGTCTCACCTCCGTTCCCCATGCTAGTGACATACGGTTCTGCTTCCAGCTCCAGATCTCTGTCATACATTTCTGGGTTCAGCTGCTTACTGAGATCCTCTTCAATCAATCGCAGATCATCAGAACCCAGAGGCCTAGAAACACCCCCACCGGACACACCACCAACTGACAACAGAGAGAGAAAGAGCAGTCATTCCACTGAACATTTGTCAATCAAACAAGAACATCCAAGTTTTGGATCATTTTAGCAGTCAGCATCAATATCAGGATCAAGATCAAGATCCTTACTGTTTAATCATTTTCATAGTATTGATCATTTAAATAATAGGATATTTATTAAGACTTTTTTTTTTTTTTTTTTTACAGAATACTAAATATATGCTATAATTTATTTCAATATATGTTTAGCTATATGTTCTTATTACAACATATAGACAAATCTTAAAAGAACAATTAGAAATAATGCTATTATGTTTATATTTTCTTTATATTCCCTTTTGCATGTTTAACACTTTATAGGGCACTCACTGAAATAATTGGAAATTCATCATTTCAACCCTGGATGTTGTCGGAGGCTATAACAAGACGTTTAAGCTTTTGTGACCTTATAAAAATAATAACAATTTTATGTTGTAAATCTAGGTCAATGAAATTACCATATATGGTTCCTCGCCAGTCTATGGCCATCTTTTTCCCCAAAAGGGTCATACATTTGCAATGTTAAAAACACACAGAAAATACAAATAAATACATAAAATGTACATACACTTTTTCTAATTTAATTTAAAAAAAAATTTCACTTTGTTTTATTAATTTTTTTTATGTGCCATAGACTCTTGTTTTCCAAAAGCTGGATATATACAAAAATTTATAGTTTAGATCTACTGAAAACGAAGAACACTGACAAATATGTAAATATGTACATGTAACAAGTTATTAATCTATATATATATTTTATATATGTTATACAAACCTGCGTCAACATTACTTACTATTGTCCTACATTTTAATGCATTATTTGTATATACATAAAAAAAAAAATCCTGTATCGGGCGTATGTCTAAATATAGACATACAGGCACTTACCTGAATAGGGCGT
>JAUCMU010000026.1:7022729-7039837 GCA_032275025.1 Enteromius treurensis | reverse complement strand
AACTAGTCCCGTCTGAATAAGGCTACAGTGTAATTCGGCTATACATCCGCGCTAAAGGTGAAAGTCACCATAGCTTGACTCCAACCCAACTTTGTAAATAGATTAACGGCGATATTTTTTTAAAATCGCGCGATAAGAGTCTCGCGTTAACGGCCCACCACTAATAAATATATAAAGTATAAATAAGATGTTTATTTGGCCTTTAACAGGACAAACTGTGTTTTGGCTCTTGAAACAATAACTAATAACTTACCATCTGCAATAAACAGCAGCAACTGTGCAGTAAGTACAATCATAATACAAACACAGATGGTACTGACATCAGCATTTAGCTTTTGTTTTTAAATTAGGTTGAAACTACCTAAATCTGTTCTTAAATGAAAACATGAACCGTAACCTTCTGAAATGAAAAGCAACAACTGCACAGTTCCTTTAACAAAAAGATCTTACTGAATCAGCATTTGAAAACGTTGTATTCCACAATACATTAATTGATGTGGTTTTTATCGGCTGTTTAGACTCATTTTGACAGCACCCATTGACTGCAAAGAAGTTATGCAAGATTAAACAGGACTAATTCATCACTTACTGTGATTTTAAACCATTTTTTCCCTCCTTTCTCTGCATCTTCTGCTCCGAACCTGTGTGCATTTCCCCCTCCAATCTCGTCCATCCACCCCTCTCCTCTCCGACTGGTACGTCCATATGGAATACTGCAGTAAAAGCATAACATGGACTGGGAATTGAATAAACATTCTTTACATAGACACAGCCTTTATCTGAATCATTTGTGAACCTAGACCACAAAACCAGTCATAAGGTAAAATTCATATAATAACTCAATAAATAAGCTTTCTATTAAAAACATGGTTTGTTAGGATGGGACAATATTTGAAAATCTAAATACTGAGCAAATCACCTTTAAAGTTCTTTACTTATTTTCCTAATGACTTTTGGCATAAAGAAAAAAAATCTATAATTTTGACCCATGCAATATATTTTTGGCTATTGCTACAAATAAACCCCAGCGACTTAAGACTGGTTTTGTGGTCCAGGGTCACATTTGCAGCAACACTTACAATCTGTGTTGGGACATCCCATGCTGACTAGCCATCACAGAGACATCAACTCTGCCGTGGGGAACCGGCCCGTACAGCTCTGGGGCTGGTCCTCGATGCTGCAAGCGAACTGAATCACTGTGTAGACGAGCCTTGATAGACCCCCAACCTCGACGCACCCCCAACCAGCGGCCGTCATGATCTGAAACACAAAACATGTATCACAAACATCAGGTTTTCCATAAATGGCAGCGTGCCACTGTACATTCGATAAGATGTGCTTATCAGCTCAGTCCTAATTAGATATTGTTCAGGATATTTTAAGTGATTGTCGTTCTAAAACAATCTGCTGCAGGAGACAGTCAAATGAGAACGAAATCGCGACAAGGAATGGAATAATATACAAGCAATTTCGCTGCATGCATGGATAAAAACTTAATTGATTTAAATTACACTTAAATTGTCCAGAAACGGTACAAAGGTATGTGCACACATATTCAGTTCAGGTCTGCACGGTGCAGTTTTACCTGTGAAAGAGCTTTCTGTGCTCCACACCTCTCTCTCTACAGCAGAGCGACTCGGATCTAAAGAAAGGGGAGAAAAAGATTCAAGTGGTTGTTATTCACGGACTCTACAAGAGCAGTGTCCACCACTACCGAGTTCTTATTTCGTTAACCAAAATAAAGTAAATGGGGAAGATGGGAATTTTTAGAGAATATGCTAATGCATATTAGAATATGTTGAACGGCTTGCAGGGTCATATCCTCAACCAGAACTACTACTGCACAGGTCTTCAAACAACATACTGAAATAAAATACCCATGAGGCATTCCTAACACTCCGCTATAACGTATTCACATAAGGATTACTTATATTTAACGTTAGCTCTGTGTAAACAACATTTAGTTGTTAGTATAATTATTTTTTCCCCGACTTATCTACATCTCTCCTTTTCTATGGCATGCTAAGCTGTACAAATGTTGCCGCAAGCCCCATAGCGAATTGCTTTTGCTCCTCTTTTTGGATAGAAAACGTTTGATTATTGCATTTTTCTCATCTTTGGTGCATGGTGTAAAATGTCACAACTAGGTTAACATGCCCAGAAACATGCTCCTACGGCAACGGCAACTTTAAAATGTATTCAAACAGTCCTATCGGCACGTTTATCCGGTTTAAAATGTTTTAGTTTTACTCAATTCACCATGAATTTTCAGCACTTGCATTTAGGTAAAGTCAACTTAGACATCACTCATCATCATTACACTTTCTGCATTGAGTAATGTTGACGTTCTAAAGGTTTATTAGTAATATAAAAACCCAATGATATGATGAAAATGTAAACACGAGCAGCTGAGCACAATCAAACCTGTCAATAAGTCCGCCTTCATCAATATCACGTCGTGCAACTTTGTTCAGCAGCGTTACTGATTCGACACTAAATCACGTTTATATTCAGATGTAAATCATAACTTTGGTACCTGAAGAACTCTCGCAAACCCGTGTCATCACAGACAGGTTGGGGTACCATTCCCGGTATCGAGTCATCTTGCACCGACTCATCAATGGCAATATTAGATATTTGCGCGCCACTGCGCGCACGTGCTCTTACTGACGTTGAAAGCATGAGCGTGCACAGGTCACAGACAGAAGCAAAGTCTTGCATGAATCCACAGGCATACCGGGTATTTGCATTGTGTACACTTTCTATAAATTAAAACTGTGAAAGTATAAATAAGGTGCATAATTTATTCAGCCGGCTTAATTGACTTTTAAAAAGTAGTCTATTAAAGATTTATTTATTTATTTGCGATTTGTTTGTGCTGTGGTCAATTTCTAGGGCACTGCCATTGTTGCTACTTTGTTTTGAATGTTTTTGCACGTTGCAATGCAGTGTGTGTTGTAGTCGGTTGCTAATTTATTCAAGTCAGAAGAGCCTGCTTTCACGTGTAAATGCTACTCAGGTCAATAGATATTGATTGTTGTGCAATTAAAAAAATTATTAGTTATTAGTTTTTTTTTGCGTGAACCGTCCCTTTGGAAGGTCATTAGCTGGGTATCTAACAGAAAGAAGACACAAATAATATTTAAGCATATCAAACATTTAATAGACAAACTTTTAGCTTTTTTATGTAAAAAAAAAAATGTAACAAATTCCACAACAACATTTAAGGATTAACAGCAACACAAGAGCTTCATTAATACTGTTAACTGTAAAGCTTTATAGACCTTCAAAGATGTATAATGCCCAAAAGACTTTATGGTTGTCTATTGATAGATCCGACATGAAATCATCTGTATATATGAGTATATAGGCTATGAGGTCACTCTCAGCTTTGCTCCCCTGCTTCCTTGATGGCTTCCCCCAGCAAAGTGATGAGGGAGGTCAGTCCGATGAGGTACCCATCCTCCCTGTTTCCCTCCACCCATGGAATATCATGCCTCAGGTGGACGTCCTCTGGGGTTGGGATGGTCTTTCCAAAATCGATCATCCATATGTTTGCTTTGTTGCTGGAGTCATGGACGAAAAGTAAAGAGCTGCCGATGATCTGTAAGAAGTTGAGATGATGTTAATTTAGAGGCAGAGCGGAGACGGCATTCCCAACAACATTTTGAGATTAAACCAGAGCTATACAGCTTTAAATTTTATGTCTGAGGTAAACGTGCGTAATTTACATTGTAGAACAAACTTGTAAAATCTGTCAAGAGAAATTCCACTGCTCATAATGGCAATTCTCTTCTGAATTATAAGGCTTCAAACTGAAAAATGTAGTATATAAAAGAAACCATCAGATACTGGAGTTTAAAGTTTAGCTCTAACCTCATGTATGTTGAAAAAGCTTGAATTCTTGAGTGCTTCATTCAGCGCCTGTAATCTGGATTCGTAGGCCTCCTGAGATACACAAAATTACAATTGGAGGATATATTGATTCATTTGAGATTAACTGCGAGTCCAATGATATTGTCAAGCAGGCAAATGTGTAGAATAATAGTCATAGGAGTATGCTAAAATATACTGCTTAAAGTCAGCATGAATACACATTCACAATCCAGTTTACTTCAACAATGTGACACATTTCAGGGTAAAAAAAAATACTGATTTTGATAATCATAGTCATAGATATTTTGATAATATCTATGACTTCTGAGACTAAAATAGTTTGTAAACTTTAAGTATGATATAGCTTGCACTCACTAGAATGTGAACCTGCCTCCTGGTGAAGTTTAACAGTGTTTCTGTCACTTCAGCTTCTGTGCGTGACTTGTAAAAGTCTCGTAATACTTTACCGTTCCCCATCTGGATTAAAAAAAAACAAAAAAAATTGTTTTAAATACAAAATAATTAGCAATAGAGTTACAGCTGTTGAATGACAGAAAGCATTTGACAACCAATCCAATTCTATCCTGCTTAAAGAGCTTGAACATTTAAAGTGGCGGACAACAGATCTGACAACGCTATAATCTCAAAACCAGCTCATATGTATTTTACAAGGTGGCAAATTTATAAAAATTCTATATTATTTGTCTAGACCCCAGTGATGGTTTAGAGGTGAGGTGTAGGTCATTGGTACAAATTCATACTAATTTGTAAAATAACTTGTAAAATATGATTTAGCAAAAGCCTTTGAATTTGTTTGAGTGAGATCTTATTAGCCACCTAATAAAATAAGCATGTGCTTATATAGTTATCATTGTAACCAGGCCATCAGCCTGAAATGTTTTCTTACCACTATGCCTTCTATGCGGAATCCCAGTGAGGAGGTGGAACTGCTGTCATCCCTCCATTGCAGATAACGCAGCTTCGTTACACCTTTCTGTGCATGCTCTTCTGAAGTGGGAGCTTCCGGATCTACTTTCACCATCTTTTGATACATATCAGAGCGTACGCTGGGGTTTCTTCTGGCCTTTATGATCTCCTCTTCTTGGTATGTCCTGCAAGTAAAAGCAAAGGTTCATATAGTACTGCATTGGCTTTGGAGAAGATCAGAACTTAAATTTTATAGAAACTTAAAATGGACTTAAAATAGAAAACCAAACTCAGTATGCTGTTAAGCGTGTTGTGTTCTCAGATTAAACCACTCCACACCTATGAAATTGTTGCCTCACATGGTAAAAAATGAATCATTGGAGAAGTGCTAATTGAAAAGAAACTGGGTCCTCAAAAAATAATTTTGACCAAAGCCAAAAAAAATTAAGTTACCAAAACCTGAGAGCTTTCTGACCCTGCATAGACATCAATGTAACTGAATGTTCCCAGGCCCAGAAATGTGGCAAGTTCATCAATAAAATAATCCCTTATTTAGGCCTTTAGACAGATGGCCTCCACCTCACAAAACCCCTTCCATAATTTTAGAAGATGTGATTTGGAGGAGAAGAATTGCTGAAAGTCCAAATTGAATCAGTATTTGAAGCAACTTGTCGGGCTCCTTCTTACCGGACACCCATTTTGCAGTCCATGATGACAGGATTTTTGAGCCCGCTAAGCAGATCCTCTAGTCGGATGTATCGCTCTCCTTCCTGACTGATGTGTCCGAAATAATGAGGCACGAACTGACAGAGCGCATCAGACATGAGGGCCTGTAGACAGATGGCCTCTACCTCACAGAACCTCTTCAGCACCTCGCCACCTTCACTCAGCCTCACGTTACCTAGACAGAAAATGCTAAATGTATTTTCTGTCTTCAAAATACTGGTCATAAACGTGACAGATAAAAAAATAAAAAAATTAAATCCTATTTTCCTTCCTAACATAATCTATTTAGATAGAAAGTGAAGGCATGGTCGGGGTCAAAAGAGTACCTTGGTGTCCTGCTAGCTGGATCCATGAGCTTTGTGTACGTTTGGACCACTGCATCATGGTCAAAAACGTTCTCCAAGATCGACACTGGGAAAGAAATGGGAGCCATTTTGTGGCAGTTATCTAACAGTACCTTAAAAACATTTTGGGGGGTTTTATTTTCCAACTTTGTTCATAATTTAGCAGGCTTTACAGTTATGTTCTATTGTGAAGCTTTTCAGACATTTCTCAAGACTCGTCCATTATTGGGTATATTGCATGTTTATGAAGTATGATATTTGAAGATAAGTTGAATTTGTTTTGGAAAAATTGCAAATGTACCTGTAACATGCTACTCTAGCCCTATCTCGGTCTACAGTACCATGCAAATAGCTTATTCAAATATGCAGTGTAATGGGTACACTTTCAGAATTATGCAAATTGTCTGATACATTTCAGTGCACCAAAAAATACATAATGTTTCTGTTAGTCCACGGGTCAGACTGAACCTGACTCCAGTACTGCAAAATCTAGATAAGCTGCTTTGTGCTTTCTGCGCCTTCCCAAAATTTGGCTTACCTTCTTCATGGTCTGTCTCCTGGCGGCGGTGTCCTCATTTTCACTGAAAACCTCATCGCTCTCTGCTGAGGAGTTGTTGAAGGAAGAAGAGGACGAAGCTGAGGAGTGGAAGAGAACCCGAGAGAGAACAGGGTGTGGAACTAATTCTTCCTCACCATCTTTCTCCATACTTTTCTCCGCATGATGTTCTCCATCCCGTGATGACCCATGCATTTGTGTGTTTCTCTGTCTTGAACCCCAACTCTTCTTCCTGTGTAGTCGTTTGTTGTTGAAATCTCCCTCGTTACTCTCATCGATACTCTCCAGACTTGCTACCAGCCTTCCCCGCATCCCTTCCTTAGGTCTTTCCCTCAGTTCGATCTTGCTTCTCCACAGGCTTTTCCTAGTTGCTGCATTCAACACCACTTTTGAACCCTCTTCAACAAGATTCTCACCTGCCGCCACCCTCCCTTTTACTTTGTGCTCTTCTGCGTCTTTGTCTATGGTCGTTTCTCCTGCAGGTATTGGTGGGGGATCCATGCAAACGCGCTCCGGAGGTTCTGGTTCCTCATATGCATTTGTCTGCATTTCTGCTGGATCTTCTAGCTTGGATGAAAGGACGGCATAAGCAGATGCCAGTTTAGGTCTAGCTCTGAAGCCAGCTTTCTTGATATGATTACTTTGATTGATCGAGGATGTCGAGAAATCAAAAATCCTTTCTTCTATGGCATCTTTCATGCTCTCCCCATCACTTCCATTGCACTTCTTTTCCGACAATGTGCTCATTCTTTCTGGAGGAGAATCCAAGTCTTTCATGAAGCCGCTAGGTGTGAAATTTTCTCCAGAAATGGAGAGAAGCCCTGTTGTTTTATTTTGAGCTCTAGAAGAGAATCTGAGGGGATAAACAATCATTATTTGATAATTCATACCTAAAAAAAAAAGACAGATGAACAGACAACATAATACAAAACATCAATATCTTCAAAATATTGTTATTTAAAGAGGCCTCGGTCTAAACAAATTTGCCATCACTTGTTGTTTCCTATAGAAATAGATTAAAATAAGCATGATCTTGTCCAGGAAATAGCCTACATATGCTAAGTAGCACAAAGATCAAAACAATTACTTGTAGGGGGGAAAAAGCACACACTCCCACGTACCCGAGTTGCCAATCTTTCATCACTCCTGTGTGTTAAACTGAACCCATCAGAAGTTAAGCACCAAAGACTCGACACCAGTTTAAAGTCTTGCTGTCAACGTTTTCCAGCAGTGCTTTGCATAATGTGACATCATGGTTTTCCACAACATATCTCACAATGAGCTCTTTCGAGGTTGAGCTGACGGCTGGCCCACACTCTCTAGTGTCGACAACTAGGCAGACTTACTCTGGCAAACGCGTCATATACAGAAAGTGTTTCCATGTGCTGGATGGTTTCAGCTGTGATGAAATTATTTGATCAGCATGCAAATTTCCCAGGAATTGAACCCTGTGACGTGCTATACCATTTACAGTAAACTATACATTTAGATTAAAAAAATACAAATAAATAAATTTGTTTTTCGGTGGATATATACCTTGCCACAAATTGTCATTTAATTTTAAGTATTATTAAATTCTGTCTACTATTATGCAGTATTTATAAAATCAGTACAGCCAATATTATGATGTATATTTTGCAACTTTATTTATTCTATTTATTTTTCAAATTATTATAATTTTTTTTATTCATATTAAAATGTGTTATAAATGTCCATAAATACATTTCTGTAAAGTAATATCCTTTAGTTCCTTCTTACAACACAAGTGGATATTTCTTTAGTTGTCTCTGCATTTTTAAAAGCGGAATACATGTAAATGAATGCAAATTAATAATCTTATTTTCCAGACATAAACCACAAACAAATGACTTTCTCCCCCCATGGGCTATTTATTGGCAGTCTCACTGTTTTCAGTGATGTGGAAGATAATAATAATATGAACAACAAAGGATATGTCTATCAAGGTCAGTTTTGGATATACAGGTTATATCAACATCTGGTAGACAATAAATGGTTACTCTGAATATTTGTGGTTGTCTTGATTTTAATTTTTTTACAATAATGACACAAGTAGGGCTAGCATGAAGTCCACATTTCTAAAACAGGGACATTGTTACCAATCTGCGTTTTCATAACCTTTACCCTCATTTAGCAGATGGCTCCATTCGCTTTCTAGCAGCTTGAACAGACACCAACACGGTAATAAGTTTTATCTGTGGTGTCTGTTAGCGCTTCAGATGACTCTAATGTGCCCTGTGACGAATGCCTGTGCCTCAAAATCATTTCTCCATCCCCAGGCTCACAAGTCGATTCATCTTCAGCTAGTTCTCTGGAGTCATCGTCACTCTCTTCCACCCCCATGTCTGGAATGGATTCTTCCACCTCCACTGAACTGCACCCTATGGCTTCGAAACTTTCTATAATAGTGGGAGAATCCAACAAATGTGTTGTAGTGATCAAAATAGCAACAAGATGCTGAAGGAGTAAAGGAGTAGTTAAACCAAAATTTCTTTGTGTAACACAAAAAAAAATCTATATTTTAAAATTTTTTATGTATTCATACAATGAAGTCACTGGGGTCAGAAGTCATTTTTGTGTTCTACAGAAGTCATACAGGTATTTTCACTGATCACTTTCATTATTAATTTGAATGAATAAAATATACATTTCTATATATTACTTCCAGAATAATGTACATTTTAAAAATGAATTTTCAGATTTTACCCTTTAATAACTATGTGGGTTGCAAAAGATACAGTGAATAAACCAGACTGTACCTGGTGCCTTTCCTTCATCTTGCGGTTCAGACTGATCATTCAGGTCATCTAGTACATCTTTTTTCTCTTGTTGCATAACAGCCTGAAGCAAGGAAACCACTGTATGAACAAAACATTCGCAGAAGAAACACAAAGCCACTATTTCAAGGCTAAAATGGCCATAACAAACTGTACACAAGTATGTGAAATCAAGTATGCAAGCTTTTATGAAAAAGAAAGCCTGAATTGTGAGACAAATCATGGGACAAAAACAAGCTTCCACACAATGAGTACTGAGGTTTGAAATGCCTCATTCATGATCAAGGCATTACATATTTACAAGAACTCACATCTGAGTTTGCATACTTTTGTAGACTCTTGGCCAGTGTATTATATATTGAATATTCAATGTTCAATTTTAGAGCAGTGCACCTTTTCACGAGTCCTGCGAATGCCCAGATTAAACTGCAGGAAGCTAAGAACGATGACCAAACTGAGGAAAGTAAAGTTACTCATCACCCCGAGCAGTGCTGATATCAGGGGGAAGTGATACAGCAGGTACCTGTGCAGATCAGAGAAATTCGTAAAGACCTGATCATTTTATCGATGAATGTTGGCCTGATTGTCTCAAACATAGAGCACATTATTTAAGAATGTAAGGACTTTTAATGCATCCTGGCAAAATACACAAACACAAACCTGATGCCTGTAAATTTAGCGAAGATGTAGAGGTGAGCTCTGTAGATCTGAATATGCTGGGAATGGATCTCTATGATGGCTCCAACAGTGGGGTTGTACTAAACAGAGAAAAGAGAGGGACTTATATACTAAATGAGCTCCAAAATTCACTGATAAGGCTAATAAAGATGTTCTATTAGTTTTGTAGGGTATCTGTGAGGTTGCTAGGGCGTTCAGAACCAACGCTCACAGAATCATCTTTGAATTCCGAGTACAACTCCACCATGACTGACTGCTTCTGTTCCGACGCTCCTGTTAACAGCATGGGGGAGAAGACCACTGTGCCCATAGCCTGAAGAAGAGAGGAGCGATAATGGAGCATTGCCTGAGACACAGAGAGAGAATCTGTAGGTCAGTCTAACAAGATACCTTAAATACACAAAATGTTCTAAATGGGTTTAGAAAGATAACTCTGAACCTACATTTTGCAACAGTAACTTGATAGGAAATTTCATGTGAAAATGAAAATACTGTTATGCAGAAGCACCATAAAATGACTTGTGTGCTATATTTGAAGTCTTCTGAAGCCATTTGACATGAGTAATCTGAGTACAGGGCACAGAAAATGCTTATCGAAATGTCATTTTTGGTCGAAGTATTCCTTTTAAGCATTTAATGAATTTGGCTTGTTGAATACTTAACATTTTAGATACTGTGTAATCTATCAAGAAGCAAACATTTGATGCACACTTTGAGATTAAAACACTTTTTATATGTACCTGTCTCCTTGTTTGCATACTCACAGAACGTGCCGATATGCCCACAATCTGACCAGCTTTAGAATAGGTACTCGTTTTCACTAGGAACATTCCCAGCTCCTGATTGGCTGGAGACTCAGGCATTTCCAGCTGTAGTGTGATCTGATAGGGCTGACCGTATATCATTACCTGTAATAGGCAGGAAAGAGAACACAATTGCTGTCCCTAATAAAAAATACATTTATTTCATACTAAGTATGGTTCAAATCTATTAACATATTTACTGACGTGTTTCTCAAGACTTGCTGGTAAAATAATTCTAATTCAACTTTATTTGGAGTACAACTTGTGCACAATGCACTTTCTTAATATTAAGCATATAATATGTTTTAATGTCACTATTGATGAGAATTGTATGATTTTTGAATAATGATTTTTGGTCTTTAAATGCAAGATATTTAAAGAGTTCCTAAAGTATACTTGCGGTAGTTCCAGACAGTTTAGCACAATCATATGTATTTCAGTATTATGTGGACGACTTCTGCACAACTAAAGTGCATTACATATAAAACTAGTTGCTCAAATTGATCAGACTTTACTTATATTAGTTTAGGATACTAAATGTAATATTGCAGGGTATTTGTTATGAAGTACACTAGCCTTAAATATGTCCACTGTGCATAGTATGCAAATATTCTTTGTCCACAACCAGACTGTACAATATGTGCAGCATACAACCTGAGCTCAATATGATGTCAACCTTTTTTTTTCTTTTTAACATAATTTCCCCCCAGATGTGTTTGATCTGCCAAAAGGTTGTTTTTGCTAATTTTTTTTAATAAATAAATAAATGCATAAATGAAAAAATGACAACATTTAACAACAATCTAGCATGCTTGTATCTGAAACACTTATTGCATATTATATACAGCTTTACATACTAAACGCTGCATGAAAACATAATGAAAAAAGAACTATAAAATAAAGTTTGGTTTAAATTAAGAAACTATGCAAGGATGAAATCATGGATGATTACCTGATGTTGCCCATTTTTCAGTAAAGAGACATTAGCCACAGGGAAAGCACACATAGAGTGATGAGGAGATGGACAATCAGTCCTGCTGATCAGAAACACATTTGATATGAACAAGCAGATGACAAACGTCAAGAACTTACAACCTCATATGATTTTTTTTTTACTTAACTATAAATTCATGCTGAAATATAAATCAAATGTGTGAATCAAACATGATATAATCAACATATTAAATATGATCTATCAGGATTCCAGTCCCTGTATTACAGCCAGGTGGGCCGCTCCTGATTCCTGTCCCTGAATTACGGCCAGGAAAGCCGATCCCGATTCCAGCCCTTGAGATTGCGCTTGAAGAGCGCCCTCCAGAGCCCGCGCTGCTAGAGCGCTTCCGTGAACCTGCGCTTCCAGATCACTTCTCAAGTTACGTCCCTGCCTATTGACACCCACACGACCCGGGGCCCTTATGGTCGGCTATCCTCCCCAAGAAAATGTTTTTTTTTTAGCAGCATGGCCCGCTGTTCTCATTTAGTTAATTAGTTAGTCCTTTGAGAAAATATCTACGCTGCAAGTATTGCAAGTTGCCCTATTTTCTTCTTTTTTGGTGAAATACAACCAGACTTTGAGCGTTTGTTCCGCTTAGGCGCTTAATGCTTAATATCGACTGAGCGTAAGCTACGCAATGCGCGTGATGACGTCATTCGTGCCCACTGGAATCGTTAAGGGAATCGTTTGCACTCAAAGGAATTGAAACACTGGGAACCGGTTCTCAACAAGAACCGGTTTTCGATTCCCATCCCTATTTGCAATGGTCCTGAGCCAGATTAATGGGCCGATATGCCAGACCTGATCCCTGCGGATTCCATTCCGCAGTTTCGGCCAGGAGTGCCGATTATGATTCCAGTCCCTAGATTACGGCCAGGAGAGCCGACTCCGATTCCAGTCCCTGAATTACGGCCTCCAGAGCCCGCACTGCAAGAGCTCCCCCGTGAACCTGCGCTTCCAGATCACTTCTCAAGTTCTGTCCCTGCCTATGGACACCCACACGACCCGGGGCCCTTATGGTCGGCTATCCTCCCCAAGAAAATTTGGGTGCGGCCCGCCGAGGCTCCAGATTCGCCATGGTCTGTCATGTCCACAATGCCGTCCTGGAGGCACCAAGTGACTATCCCCTGTACGTCCTTCAGAACAACCCCCCCTCTTCTGTCCAGTATGGATGCTACAGCAAGAGGATGCGCCTTTTCCAGTAGTTTATGGTGAAATTTTTCATTTTTGGGTGAACTATTACTTTAAATATATACAACATATGTTGTATATATTAAATTTTTTCACATTTTTTTATTTATCGTGAAGAATTGTTTGACAGCACTAAGTAAGTTTTTAAACCCCCATATTAACAACTACAGAGCATTGACCATGACAAGACAAATCCTGTCTTCAGTCTGGACTACATCAAACAGACTGCAACTCAACTAGAAACTGTTATTAAACCAATTTCTTACTCTTTTTGACCATATCAACAACTCAACCAACATGCATATTTTGTACAGTTTGGCCTCTGAATAAAACTGATTTTGTTTTATTCTCATGTTTAAAATAAATTTCATAAATGATTACATTAATATTTACTCATTTAGCAGACACTTATATAAAGTGACTTCCAAAATACCTGCTTTTAAAACTATTCTGAGGTAAATGCTTTAACCATGAATAATGACCTTGTGAATGTGACAAGATATTTAATAATGTAGGCCAATGTTTCTGAAAGCATAGTGTGCTTTTCAAGAAAGCCTATTCACTAAAAAACAGATGAAAACCTGATTAAGGGTAAATGATCGAGGGTAGGGTATACTGCTGGGTACCTGCAAACACCTCACCTGTAGAAGAAATAGACAGGTGTGATGAAACTGGCTGTGGGCATAAAGGAATAATAGAAACTGCCATAGAGGAATAAAGCCACCCAGAACACCAGCAGAATCACACAGATCAGAATAGCCATTTCCAGAAGCTTCTTTCTGAGCTGCACCAGCAGCACTGACATCGTCTCCAGGATCTGGACCGCCAGCCCGTTGATTTGGGGTCCCAAATCTTGAACCCCAGAATCCTCGAACTCGAACTCCTCCATATTGGGCTGCATGTTTACTGAGATTTATTTCTTCCAAGCGGTCTAGTTACCGCGCCGCTATCTCAGAAAAGTCCTTTGCAACTTTCTCTCCTCTTTCGATTCCAGCTCTTGTTGGCGTCTTCGGTTTATATACAAATAACTCAAATATGACTCATTCCTCATAAAAAAAGGCTGCCAATTTCTCACCACCTCATGTATCCGCTTTTGAGTTCCTGAGAGATTCTTCCTCTGACCTTGATGCTCTCATGTCTGACTTCATCTAAAATGTTCTGAATCAACGAACAAGCCCTTTTTAATAAATGTTCCTCCAGTAATGGACTGTGACATCGTCAGTTCCTGGAAAAAAATGGACAGTCCGAAGAACAGCTGGATCCCACTGAGACGACGCTGGGACTCATGACCAGCATGTGAGGCAACGAGACAAGGAATGCTGTTAGGAAATACAAACAGTATGAAATATCCAAGGCAAATCCTTCTATCGTCTATCTGGGTGACCTCAAACACAATTAGTAACAGCTATTCCACCAAGCAGAAGCAGTTGTCATTTTGTGAAAATCACATGCATGTAACTGGTTTGAAAGGCCAGATATGTGATAACTGTTTCAAATTTACCATGCAACCACACATTGACTAGATGCACACAAGACACATGCGACTTCAAAAGCCACGAGCACAGTAGCTCAGGTCAGTGCAAGGTTTCAAAAAATGCTGACAATTAGCTGTTTAAGGAAACACGTGCACCCTGTTATTATAACACCGCTCATTTGAACATATCGCACATAATAACGCAACAAGCTTTGCCCACAAAGTAAAAAGTCCCCCCTTTAGAATTGTGTCACCATTAAATGTTTTTGTAATGTAAATCTCATTCCACTAGATGGCAATAAACACCCTTTCAGTAGCAGTTGTGAGCAAACTCAAACTCTATTACAGTAAAGCCTGCGGTGAAAGATTTTAGTCTAAATGATTATTTAAATTATTTTGGTATAAGTAAGAATAGTGTTTGCTTTTGAGTGAAAAAAAAAGTTTGCTTTTGAATAAAGGACTCAAGTTGTATTATTGAGACTTAAAATTGGCTCTTTTGACTTGGGAGCAGTAAATAACTACCTAGCAACAAAGCAAGACACCTTGGCGACTGCAATGTAATGTCATAGCAACCTCTCACAACATTCTAGCATTGTGGCAGATTTTTGCATGGCAAAGAGCATTCACATTTCCTTTAGAAAACACAAAAACCTAGTTTTTAAAATAACCATCAGTAACAAATGTCTGAATGCATTCCTTTATTTCTTCCCCCTAAAGCGTGTGTTTTTCTCTAAAATGAGCTGCACTTGAAAAGGTGCCACGTTTGGATTGATTTTTCACATGCCAGAGAAAAAGCGAGAGATGATAGGAATTTTGTGGATGATTTCCAATGACCTGCCAAAGAGAGACTGCTGGCCCACATACATATTTAAAAAAGGATCTTGCAGGTGAATCAAATTGTTTCACCAAGTGCTTTTGTTCTGATGGAATGATAAAGGGAGATAAAGTGAAAATTTAAAGCATGACTCCTTGAAACTTAAATGGAGATGGAATTAAATTTGTAAAAATGGATGTAGCTGAACTGGACTGCAGATGAGAGTTCTTCTTCTTCCCCTCCTCCTCCCCTAATGCTGGTATGACTCATTTGCAAATCATACTCTGTGCTAAAGCTATGTAAAGCTATAGTATGCTGCTGCACTGTGGCTGTCAACACTACAGAAATATATTGTTCTTTCACTTTGCTCTATCAATAATGTTCTATCCTTATTACTTGATTCTGGTTGGTCACAACATCGTAATACACCACAACAGCTGCTCTTTACCATATAATATAAGGTCACTAGTATTTGTACAAAACAGCTTCAAAAAGGGCAAGGCTGGTTGAATGACTTCCTTCAAGGAATAGTTCACCCAAAAACAAACATTAATTGAAAATGTTCTTCATCTGAACAGATTTTGCTTGCTTTCACGTCACATTACTGGATTCTCTGCAGTGAATGTGTGCCTCCAGAATGAAGAGACAAACAGCTGATAAAATAATTACAAATAATCCACACGACTCCAGTCCATCAATTTACATCTTGTGAAAAGCTGTGTTTATATGAAAGAAATCTGCCATTATGGCATTTGAATGTTAAACTGTTGTTAATATAGCTTCCTCTAGTGGAAAGTCCCCTTGCTTTCCTATAAAAACAAAATCCACCAACATATTTGTTTAGAACTATTTTGGCTTATAATATCTAGATATATAATATGGTGCAATTTTCACAAATTAACATATTTTTCATTAAATCAGAGAGCCATCTGATCCTCCACAGACAGCAATACAACTAAAATGAGCCCAGATCCAGAAACATAGTAATTGGTGAAACAGTCCATGTGACATCAGTGGCTCAACTTCAGTTTAGCAACGCTAGGAGAATACTTTTTTTTTTTGCGCATTTTGGGGTTAACTAAGTCTTTAATCTTTAACCCTCCTCCTGGGGACCCTCTGTCCTGTAGAGTTTAGCTACAACCCTAATCCAACACAATTAAGCTAATCAAGCTCCTCTAGATTGCTCGAAAATACAGAGGCCGGTGTGTTGAAGCAGGTTGCAACTAAACTTTTCAGGACAGTGGATCCCCAGGAGCAGGGTTGAAGACCTCTGCTTTAATGTGTTGTTCAGTTATGAGACCCACAAACAATACAGTCAGGTCCGATATAGGTACCATGAATAATCCTACTGCAGGTCATATAGAAACAAGGCTGAATATGTTCAGTTTTCCCATCTGTCAACACCGCCATGAAACAAACATCAGCACAGTGGTTTTGTGGGTCAATGAAGATCTCAAATGCCAAAGTAACAGTAAAATGTCAAAAACCTTCCCAAAGACAGAATTGACGGAATCTCACAGCATATTTCTGACCCAAAATTTCTCTTAGTAGTAGACTCTCAAAGAAAGAAAAACAAAAGGCAGTAAGCTATCTTCGTAGGCACCATAAGGAACCATAAGCAAGGAATTAATGTTCCAGCAGTCGTTTAGACAAATTTTAAGGTAGCCCTGCATGCATCTTTATGGAAAAGCCATCATACAATGCAACAAGCTTGAACATAAAAATAGGAGAAAACTTCATAATAAAGAACAAATAAACAGAGAAATGTCTATTACAACTATTTCAGTCAATACTTTAATGTATCCATAAAAACTGAGCAAAGATAAATAAAAAATGACAACTTGTAAAACTAGTACTTAGTTACCCTTTCAGTCGAATCACTTCGACGTTACATATGGGAACTCGCCAGAGAGACCGATTTGCCTTTGAG
>JAUCMU010000026.1:6982892-6992929 GCA_032275025.1 Enteromius treurensis | reverse complement strand
GAAGATTTAAAGGGGAAGTACACAGAACAGAGTGATTTCTAAAGAGCTGTTTTTGACAGGGTAAAATTAGCGTTTTTGAGAAATTTTAAAACAAACTGTATTACTAACTTTCCATTAAGACTCTAAAGAATCATATTAGCTTGTGGAAAATTGACTTTGCATGACTCCTTTAAAATTATTTGTCCCACATAAAAAGCCACTCAAAAGGTGTAAATACCATACAGTATATGAATTTAGAAATCAATCAGTCTATGGTGATTTCATGGATGACTGTACTGCAGGGGTTTTACACATAATGAAGTGAGTTGAGTATTATGGACCTCATCACTTCTCGCTGTTTGTCATCAAACACAAACACGTGTGGGTTTAAAAGAGGACGTGATTAATGCAGGTGAGACTCTTGTTTTTTTGTCTTTGATGCTTTCCTGTTTGCTTGTGTGGTTCAGCAGGATGAGTGTGCTCGTCTCCAGAGAGAGAAACACTACTCACCGTCAGATTATGCCAACACGCTCTGCATCCTGAGCAGCCCATGTGACACTAATACTTTGCAGGATTTCAGCATACCGTCCAAGCACTGGAGAACACAAGTGCATCCGCTTCTGAGCATCCTTTGAGAAAGACAAAATAAAATGCACTGCCATGTAAAGAGATCTATAAGAGCTTCTAAAACGGAATGCTTAAGATTCAAAGAGTTCTAGCAAGACCTCTTCTATATGAGAGTTTAGAAATGAAGGGCTCTGTTGACTTTAACTCATGGTGTTTTTCTCAAAGTGAATTGCGGTTAGGGTCGACTGAAGGCAGTGAGGGGATGAATTTAGCTTGAATATATAGCTAATGAACTTTTCAGATCTTTGAACTTTAAATGAACCCTACCGCATAGAACTGATGTTAATCAGTTTTGCTGAGCCAGTTATCATAAAATATTTCTTAAAGACATTCTTCTACATACTAGTGTTGAAATGTTTGAGGGCAGTCAGATTTGTCTCAATCAAAAGTACTCCTCCTATTCAGCAAGCATGCATTAAATTGTTCAAAAAGTGTCAGCAAAGACATTAATAATGGTACAAAAAGCTTTCTATTTTAAATAAATCTAATCAAAGAATCCTAAAATCTGAATACCAGTTTACTATATACGTATGTACACATGAGTTCCCAGAAAAAAAAAAATTAAGCAGCCCAACTGTTTTTAATATCAGTGAAATCAGCATATTACAATGCTTTCTGAAGGATCATGTGACACTGATGTTGAAAATTCAATACAGGTGTCTTCCAGGAAATTTAACAAAAATTATCACTCATTTTGCACCACACAGACCCCTCATACCTGCAACCGACTAACAGGTACCAAGGTATTGCTATGAAAAACATTTCATTTCAGATTTGCTGTTTTAATAGGCAATATGTCCATACATGAATGAAAGCTATAGGTTTGTTAAATCCATGCCAATTCTGGTGACACGAGCAACCTATCAGACATCAGACTTAATAAATGAATATTTTTTGCAAATGAGTGGCATCATTACTGCCACTAGCAATGATAGGAAAGACACTTTATCTCATGTGATCTTGTGATATATAAATAATGCACAGCCTACAGGGCCATAATGACTGAAAATGATGCATGGAAAACAAATGAGTTTGATTCATGCATTGATAATCAATCATCTTGTTCCTGATATATTATCTACTACTGCAGTATTTGATACAAACTCCTTCCAGAATGAATATTTAATCGCTAGGGGTGCTGTGTATGTCAACAAGAAATTAGCCACATGGCATTAAGGTGTCATCTCATTTGTTTGTTGTCTCTAAGTATTGACACAATATAGATCAATAAATCATTTGAGCTTCAATTGCCCAAAAAATGATTAAATTCTTCATGCTTACTTTATTTAAGAGATCATTAAGCAATTACTGTGAGAGACTTCAAACTCCCAGGCGTCAGAAACAACAGATCTATACCGACTCTTTGCCCTTCAGCGAGACTTTGCCTTCAAAGCTTTGGTGCTTTAGCATTGTTAGACAGAGATTCTCTCTTCAAAACTCAGTGTGCTGTAAGCTACGTCTAAGCTCTGGTTAATAAAGCCAGTCAATGATGCTCATGACTAATGGAGTTAGTGTTTTGGCTAAACCCCAGAGCTCTATTAGAAACATGCGTCAGGAGTTTCTGCTTGACGTAATCCAGAATACTTGAAAACGGTTGCATGCCAAACCTAGAAACAATGCGGTCATCCTAAATTAAGTTTACAAAGTAAGCCAGTTTCACTTCAACAGCCAAAGATGCAGCTTTCAAACTCTTCCAGGTGCATTTGTGTGAGCTCCTGTTTAAGACATTGCTTCTATTAGTTCAACTAAAATTATTTTGCCCTTTCAACATTTTGTTGATTGGATTTTTTTTTGTCTGGTTTTGTGGTCCTGGGTCACAGTTTGTGTAGCACAAGCTAAACAATCAGTCAAAGCTGCCAATAGTATTACTTTTCCCTGTTCCAGATCAAGTGCAGTTTTAAAAAGTTTTTTTTTTTTAAATGTTGTTTGCTGGTTTAGTGTGAGCCTGACCACTATTATCAATAACTATAAATCACACACTAATCCAGTGATTCTCCCTGAGAAGCATTTTTAAATAAAGCTAAGCAGCTTTTTTTTGTAAAAAGGAAAAAAAAAAACTGTGCTTCATTCAATGTTCTGTAGCAGTGAGTCAAGTAAGCTTCGGTCTCGCACCTGAGCCGCTTATGGAATGTAATTTAACTTGTTCGACATATTTATGATTCAGCTTGTGCGATCACAGAAGACAGAATGGCAGTGTGTGGAATTCTAGCAAACAAACAAACACAAATAGAAGAACGCAAACTGAGATTTATATAATGCTACCATATAGCTCTTAATATATATATATATATATATATATATATATATATGGCTGTGATCTGGCCACAAGCAATCACTGATATTAAAAGAAAAAGCACACTTAAATGTCTAATAATGTACAATCACTTTTTCCAGTCTGTCCAAAGAATATGTGTGGGCCATTCACACAGCACTTGTTCTTGCTTTCCGTCTGGGCTATTTTTATAATAGTTTGCCTATGTTTGCACATGCACCAGATGGACATATTTGGTTGTTGCGTCATGCTTGGCTGTTTATTTTGCGTCTTGCATCATGAACGCCATGTTTGTAAGATGCCATGTCAAGCTATAAGTTGTTCAACTTTGAAGAATGCATCTTGCTTTTGGTTCCAGTCTGTTGCACTCTGTCCAGATTTTTATTTTTTATTTTTTGAATGCGTTAACACATCATGTTTGAACGGCTCCGTCTGCTCTTGGTCGTTGGATAAAACATGTTGCCTTAAGCAGTAGAGGCTGGACTGACAGCTAAATTCGCAAAAACATGGTCTGCATTTATGTGGTACCTTTTATATAAGCTAAATGTGTTTAAAAGATCATATATATATATATATATATATATCATTGTTTTTATAAAAATTTACTGCAAAAGGTATACTACAAAACCACTGCCAAAATAGTATAACATTTACGTATTATTTTTATATATTATATAAAACTGAAATATATTATTGATAATAATAAGAAATGTTTCTTGAGCAGCAAATCAGCGTATTAGACTGATTTCTGAAAAATCATGCGACACTAAAGACTGGATAATGATGCTGAAAATTCAGTTTTGACTTCAACAATGTTTTAAAATATATAAAAATAGAAAAAAAAAATGGTGAAATACGTAACTTAGGTGGAGAAGAATGTTTTGAGTAAATTATGTCATTTTAGTTTTTTTCATGCCAAAAAAAGTATTCTCCTAGCATCTCAAAACTGGAGTTGGGCTACTGATATTACTGGATCAATTCAGTTGTGCGGCTGTCTATGGACGTTAGATGGCTCTTAGATTTAATCAAAAATATAAACCTTTATTTGTGCTTCAAAGATGAACAAATGTCCTATGGGTTTAGAACAACAAGAGGCTAAGTAATAAATGAAAGATTATTAATTTTGGTGTGAACTAACCCTTTAAGATCTTACTGGCCTTAAACTTTTGGATATTTCTTATATGGATATATTTGGATATATCTATATGCAAGGACACTTGTTAAAACAAACCAGTTGTGGAGTTTACAAAAAAAAGGACTCACACACCT
Source organism: Enteromius treurensis (assembly GCA_032275025.1). NCBI lineage: Eukaryota > Metazoa > Chordata > Actinopteri > Cypriniformes > Cyprinidae > Enteromius > Enteromius treurensis. The sequence goes on along the minus strand of JAUCMU010000026.1, from coordinate 6,988,782 downwards.
GTTTGTGTGTTTTTGTACGTCTTATGCAGGAGCAGGGAAAGCGGTTTGAGGGCATTCGTCGCTCTGTCAGACAACGATAGCGGTACAGTCATTACTCAAGTTGCCACAGGCTCACACTGAGAAGAGAAGCCGAACGCTACAGCAGATGTTTGACTCTCGCTGTGTCTCTGGATGCCGTTCCACATGGTGGATGTCCCGCAGTTTGCAGGCAAGGGATTTTCTCAAGGCACAAGGCGTAAAGAAATAATGTAGACTGATATAAAACAGAGGAAGTGAAATGGGGAGGGAATAGGAAGCTGTGTGTGGGGGTTTGTGTACTTGTGTGCTTGAGGCAATAACGGAAAAGCATCCAACATGCCATGCTGTTTTCAAACCACTGCAGCGAATGGCCTGAAAATACTGATGTCTCATGATTTATGATCTCCTATATTAGTGTCTTTGTCATGTTGTTTACCTGCAGTATAGATGGGTCTAATATCTTGTCATCTTTCTTCACTGGAAAAGTGTTACATGCAGGATGTGTCATGGGTAATGCTGACATGATATAGTTTGTTATGGCAGATGATCCCCAAATCCAGGTGTGAAAAAACCTGTTGCATCTTTTGTTGCAGCGCCAGGAAACAGCTAGTACCCCTTGCGAAAGTCCAGACTGTCCCAATGGCAGCTTCACGGACATATCCGACGTGAGTCGGAGTGACAGGCTGAAAGGGAACTAATGTTTTAAAATACATCACGAGAGAAACTACTGAAAGTGCTCTGTGACGCTCGCAGTCCTGCAAATGCAGTATGTGTGAAACAGCTCCGACAAGCTACCTCTTTTCTGGTGGAAGAATGACTGCACATCAGTGTGGGAACACTGTGATAACCAAATGTTCATATTTGTAGGGGCGTATTTTCACACATCAGTTCAATAGATGCAAAATGACACAATGATTCTTTTCACACCAACCCCACCATCAGCAGTAATAATCAAGTGAAGAGGCTGCTGTGGTCCAGGTGTGGGCGCATCGTACATCTCTGCATCAAGGCACTAATGCACGTGTTTCTGCTTCAAAAATATGTAAATAGGAAGAAATATGCATTCATCGTGATATCACAGCCTATGATTTTATGAATATCAGGATGATTGCCCTTAAACAGGTCCTTCCTTGCACAGAAGTATAGTGAAATAATGGACTGTTGCTTTGAAGCAGCGTAGTGAATCTAATCAGCTGTCTCTTCATTTTCCCTAAACAATCAGCTGAAAGAAAAGGCCTTCCAGGGGAGCGACATCCAGGCAATAATTAGTTATGTAAGCATGATTACTGGCTGGTTGAGTAAATGCTCGGGCTAAATACTGGCAAACACTCCAGCGCTCTGGGTACTGAGCAGATGATAGTGGACTTCATTTTCAATGTGTGATGTCATAACCGACTGCCGTGGAGGTTAGACGTCTTGCAGAGTGCAAGAAACATTTTAGTAATTTTTTTCTCCATTTCCTCTCTTTCACAAACAAGCGGAAGCGCTTACTAAATCACAGTTGCTTTACTAACGAAAAGGCCTTACATGCGACATTATCTCATGTTTATGTTAGAAGCATAAAGTTTAAATTATCACTGAAAATTTTGACACCTGCCCTAGCTTTCGTTAAATGAGAAGATAAACCCAAAATGACACACTCGATCTTCACTGGAACAGATCTAGGGAAATTTATCATTACTTGCTCACCAGTGGATCCTTGTTGAATGACGCCACAGAAGAACTAGTCAAAGGTCCTTAAAGAACCACCTCTTTCTTATTTTTTATATTCTGAAGAACCTTCTTTCACTACATTGGCCCTTTTGTGAAAGAGAAAGATTTTTCAACAGTTCTTCTATGGCATTGTGAAGCACCTTTGTTTTTAAGCGTGCACACAGCTTTTAGGCTACACAGGACGTTAATTGATGGATTTTATCAGCTGTTTGGACTCTCATTCTGACAGCACCCCTTCACTTCAGATGATCCACTGATGAGCAAGTGATGTGATGCTGAATTTCTCTAAATCAGTTCTGAAGAAAAATTAACTCACTTACATCTTGAATAGCTTGAGGCCTTTTCAGCAAATGTAACATTTTCGGAGAACTTTTCCTTTTACATCCTGCAAGGTGAAGATGGTGACTTAAATACCAATATTTTCTTCACAGAAAGTTATTAAGCTATACTTTATTTGAAGGTTTCCATGTTGCATTGTAATTACTATAGGGTTAGGGTTTGGGTTACTTGTGTGTAGTTTAGCATAATTATGCATATAATAAGTACTGTACATGTATGTGTAACAAGGACACTGTAAAATAAAGTGTTACTAGTTATAACATGGCTCAAAAATAGACTATGCCATCGCCGATGGCCAATAGACATCACAATGCTGAGACGGCATCGCGACCCTCTGCCCCGCCGCAGGAGCAGCAACCAGCTCTTGAGAAACATACTTAGTCTATGTCGGGATTTGCGGCAAATCTATACTATTAATAAGCGAGCGCACCACTGATGCTGGTGAGCACGGTAAATGATTTCCGCGAGGGGGAAAACAGATGTACATGCGAAGAAACAGGGCCTGTGAGCTCATTTCAAACCCTTGCACGCGCTTGATATGTCATCCGCGCGTCATTCAAGCACTCGCACGCGATCATCCCTGCGCTCGATCTTCTCTCACCTGCTCGTGCGAACACTGTTTTTGTCATTTTTGTCAGTCGTGGGGCGGGGCTTGGTGTTTTAGTTACAGCTAAACAACACCCCCACCCCCAAAAAAACGCCGCCTACGACGATGATTCCATCGTCCATCGCAATGTTTCACATTAGACATCGTACAATGTCAAATTGGTCGACATCGCCCAACCCTAGTGCACAGGTCATATAAATGCATGGTAATTTGTGTCCTTTAAGTTTAGTCGAATTTCAAAGTCATGCAGATACAGAACAGGGGGTGAATAAATGGTACATTTGTTTAAGTGAAAAAGTTCCTTAAAAGTATGGCACACAGACAAGCAGCTCCTCAGTTTGTCCCTCAGAGCTCAATTAAATGTCCACAACAATTGCAGCAGAACTTTTTAACCACATTCACAGCTGAACTTTTGTCTCTGTGTATTGCACGCTTTTATAAATAGCAACTCCCTTTTTCTAACAATGCAGTAGTATGGCCCCATTTACACCTGGTATTAGCATCTGTCTCTAGTCATCCAACCACAAGTGGTCAGCTATAAATACAGATAGAAATGGGGTCCAATGCATCTTGTGATCCAATCACTCAAACCACTTTTGGAGCTGTTCGGGGCCACTTCGCATTTGTAAGTGCTAATGTATCCTAGTGAGTCACAAGGGTGTCTATTCAGCGAACGCTTATTCACTGCACCAAAGCAATAAGAGTTTTAACTTTTACCCACTATTCCTGCCTTCAAGTTTTCTTGGTTAGTTTGCCCTCATGGGTTCAGAATTACAATGTGTTTTATTTTGGTATAAAATAGACAATGTAGACATTTCATATTTGTTTCTCTTTTTTCCTACATCCTGACAAAGACAACAATAAAATGTGCAAAAATATTTCACTCTCAGATTCCACAGAAAACAAAGTCAGCAATAGTTTGTCATTTTTGGAATAAGATTTTTACTGTTTTTGACAGATGTCTCTTATGCGTATTAATGCTGCATTTTTAAAATCAAAAAGACAGTAAAACTGTAATATTGGGAATTGCAATTTCGAATACTATTTTTTGTATTGTAATATATTTCTAAATGTACTTAATTTTTTTTTTCAACTGCATGGAAAGCTGAATAATAATAATAATAATAATAATAATAATATAAAGAGATGTCCAAAATGTATAAAAAATATTTTTAGTTTCTATGAAATATAGATTAGAAATAATGGCATACTGTGTTGTAAAATTAAAATTGACAGTAAGAACATGTAAAATGTTACAAAAGATATCAATTTCAAACTAATTCTGTTCTTTTGAACTTTGTTTATTAAAGAAAACATGGGGAAAAGCATTATTGGTTTACAAAAAGTGTTTTTAACACTGATAATAATCAGAAAAAATTCAGCTTTGCCATCACAGGAATGGATTAAAACGGAACCTTAAGTACACAAGATAATAGTCTCAGCGTCAGACGCCACGCCCACGGAACGTAGGCTAAACGTCTGATGCATATGGTACAAGTAACTGGAAACCCTTCAGGAATGTCAAAGTCATCAAATGATTGGTTGAATTTTATCGCATCTCCAGGGGACGCGAGTGTCGCGTTTATTTTCGGTCCGCTGGGAAACAAAGCGCAGACGTGTGTGCGGAAAAAAAACTGTTGTGTTTACATGAGTGACAATAAGCATTTATTAAGATCAGCTAAACGTTGGATTCTCAAAAGTATGCGATCCAATTTAACTAGTTGTGCGCCCCCTCCTATCTATTATGGAAGATCAAGTGAAGTTACAGTACCTAACTGAGAAGGGAATATCATCCGCGTTTGCTGGCAAACATGAAACAGCAGACGCTGACATCGCAGCTGGCCGATTCAGTATTGTGTTTGATTCTCCAGAATTGCTCGTTGGTGTTAAAAACCTGGAGAGATATGCTTAAACGGATGTTTACCGCAAGCATCTCATCAGGATTTTCTATGCTGACTGACCGTTGCACGCCACTCTGTTGTTGTGGGGACATTTACACGCCTCAAAACGTGATGCTGAACGAAACAAACTGTGATTGGTTGTTTGACATGTCGGTCAAACGGCCTTATGGGCGGGCCTTGCCAAAGGCAGCGGCTATGAATTCCAGACCTTCAGCCGTCAGTCTGAAGGTCTGGCTATGCGAGACTACAAGTAGTGTAGCTTATGTCTGGGCGTTTTTTTGCAGATTTTCTTCTTCTTCTTTAGATTTTTACGGCGGTTTGCATCCATATACGTTGCATTACCACCATCTTCTGGTTGACTCCTCCGTAAGAAGATTCTCCAAACTATTTCCAATTTATTCTCTACTCAATTTATATTCTATACATCAATCGAGTATTAGCTAAGAAATTACAAATATATTTCTTGCTTGTTCCAATAGCCCCACTTTTCAACATATCTTTTATCTCTATACACACCACTCCATCCTTTCTTGCTTCCTCCATCATTTCCTTCTTTTGTTTTCTGCAGATTTTGGTTGCTTGCTTCTTCTTTTATGTCGGATAGGATCCAACGGTTAAGGTGCATTACATTGTTCATGTTCTACCGATTCCTCCTCCTGACAACATTCACCTGAAGGATGTTTCTTGATAAGATGTAGTGTCTTATTAAGCCTTGAGTGACCCAGTCTTAATCTTGATATTATGTTATGAATTTTAACACAGAATAACTTCATTATATAGAATAACAATAAAACTTGTTTATTTTAACTGGTTCTACCCAGAGTAGATATTTTGCTATTGCTAATAGTTCCACTGTATAAACCAGGGCCGTCCAAACTCAGTCCTGGAGAGCCAGTGTCCTTCAGAGTTTAGCTTCAACCCTAATCAAACACACCTTAAAAACAAAAATAAAACTCTTAGGCATGTTAGAAACTTCCATGCAGGTGTGTTGAGGCAAGTGGGAGCTCTGCAGGACACCGGCCCTCCAGGACTGAGTTTGGACAGCCCTGGTATAAACTGCGATCTGATGTTCTCTTTTTATCAAATACTTGCAAGGATGGAATAGTAAATGCATAAGCTGTTTTTTCCTGCATCATCTTTAGATATATATGTATTGCTACATGATTCTGATACACTGTTTTAAATCCTATCCCCCACAAACACTTATACACTCAACAAAAATATAAATGCAACACCTTTGTTTCTGCTCCGATTTTTCATGAGATGGACTTAAAGTTCTAAAATTCATTCCAGATACACAATATTACCATTT